>CM021109.1:364995608-365382083 GCA_007115665.2 Sequoiadendron giganteum
GGTATTGTAGATTTGGTCGTTCTGAGCCGACCCAGATTGTCAGATTTTCAAAATTTTAAGTTTTTGATCCTCATGCAAGACATACAAACCCCAATTTTGACCTTTTTGATAGATTTAACAGTATTTGGACTCATTTCTTCAAAATGCCTAAGTGTAGCAAAATTTTTAATTTGGGGTACAACACGGCTTCAAAGATCATAGAAGCAGAAATCGTGAAAAAATCGCAAAAATCACAATTTTTTAAAAATATGCTCAGACAACGATTTTTACCCTGAGAAAATCGTGATTTTTTCTTGGTCAACGTGGCTCAAAAAATCATTGAAAATCACTAATAAATCACAATTTTTACTGCAAAAAATCGTCATAAAATCCATGGGAAAAAAAACCCTAAATTAGCGCGTTTTTGCTAAAAATGACGGCACAACTTTCTCCTTTCACCAATATCGCGGGTTTTTTGAGTGTGGCACGACTTTCTGAAGGTGTATCTGAAGGCATTTGCGGAATTGAGGTCAAAAATGGTGAAGACCAGCATGAGCAGCAGCTAGCAAACAGGTATTTGATTTTTTATCGACCCCTTTTTTTAGTCTTGTTTGCGACTGCGAATGCAAATCTCCATGAACTTCTATTTCAAATGCAAATCTCTATGAACATATCGACTCCTAGGGCTTTTGAAGAGTTCCAAATTCTTGCTCGTTAAAATAACATCATGTACATACAGAAGTAGAATGATAACACATAAACAATTCATTTTCCTATTTATACAAACAAATAAATTATAATAATAATATAATATTATAATTAATATATTAATAGATTAATATATATTAAAATATATAATATAATTGTTTATTATATATTATAATATAATTATAATATATTAAGAAAATTATATATCAATAAATAATTATTATATTAATATACTATTTTTTTCAAATCCGATTTTTTCCCAATTTTTTCAAAAAATCCTAAACTTTTGGTTTGCCGATTTTTTCCCCAAACGATTTTTGCTGCTATGCCAAAGATCAATTGAGTGGTTTTTTACCAAATAGAAATCTATAAAATACCTTTGGTATAATAAAGTGTTTTTATTCTCTCTACAGCTTTATCCAGCCTAACATGTTTCTTCTTAAGTCCTATGCCTTTGCTTCAAATATGAGAATGCTAGATGCCAATTCAATGCTCAGATATTTATCTAATTTAAAGACCCCAAGGAGATTTGAAACAACAGAACAGTTGTGGCAACAAAGAATTGGAGAGGTTTGTGATATTAAGTGCTGCCTTAATGTTAAAATGTTCCTTTCCTCCAATATCAAACAATAATAATATTTGAGTTCTGTCTTAGACAAGCCTGAATAAGAGAAATATCTAAAACTTACCAAAACAATAGCCATTTGTTGGTGCTCTTTTGGCCCAAGCATCCGATCTGCAACAGCTGCAGCTGCAACAGCTCCGGCTGCTTCTGGCATGGCATTCTATACATTATAATTACAGAAAGTAAATTTCAGAAGTGTAGAAGAGAAAAAGGCTAATAGTTCTCTTGCAAGTATGATAATGAAGTTGTTGCTCTATATATGAATGTAAATGCAGGAGATATGAAGGCAGACGGTAAGGGATGCTCTAAACCTATTTATAAGAACAGTTGAAATAATTGTTTGGAATATAGTTTAGTAAAATTCCCCAAGAAATGCAAAAGTATTATAATGAATTGTGAAGACTCTATGGACTCAGAAAGGATGCCTTTGTAACCAGCATAAACATCGAAATCCTTGACAATAATAACCAAGACAGGCAGATGATTTAAAATATACAATTTATGTATAGGCAATCCACTCCATGCAAGCAATAGCCACCCTTGTTTAATGTATCCAACTTTAACTCCATGTGCTGAAAAATTAGCAGTACTTACCGACTGTACAGTTTTGGGTGAGCTTCCAACGCCCCTGTCTACAAGTAATCCATGTTGACCGTTGTATCTAACTGCACTGGAATCTGTGCCTACAGACTTGTACTCAGCCACTTCTTCACTTAAATGCACATTTTGAGTGTATGAAAGTGGCACACCTGTGTCCTGTGGCAAATATTCCAGGAGTAAAAATTAGTTCTTTAGGCTCAAGGTCATACTCAAAGTGATAGACCGGATATTTGACAAAAAAGGAATGTGCCCAACAACCAACCATGTCAAATAGTACGAGAGCCTTGAAGTGGCTTCACAATCAAAGAAAAAGATCAGAAACATGTTTCAAATTCTTCCTTTTCCTTTTTCTAAAACAACTTTTACATATCATGGGACTTCTCGTTTCATGTATAACTATTGAGCCATAACACTTATTTCTAGAGGTTTATTTATTTTATATCTGAAAATTCATTTCTATATTCATGAAAAGTATCATTCAGTTAAAACCAACTCTTTGTCATTGATAATTTGAGACTTATATAAGTCCTTAGCATACTGAAGTCTATCATGTAAAAGAATTTGGACATCATGGATCCATTTGATACTCATTAACTTTGTTGCATTATGCTATTTAGTTTTACTTTTGTTGGATTATGCCATTTGTTAATGAGTGCTTAATAAGAGACCGCTACTGATACAGAGAAAAACTATATAATTGAAACAGCCATATGTTAGAGGGTTCCAAAAAATGCATCACTCAAATGATTTCAAAAAACTAAATTAAACATGGAACCACTCTGTAAACTACTGAAATTCTACATTACCAATGCAGCAGTACAAAATAAGAATAACAGTTCATACCAGGAATGAATGCATGTGAATATCACAATTGATACTTTATTCAAGGTAGAGTTCGGTTACACCAAAAGCAGTGCACAGAGGACCCTGTAAAAATCAGCAATCCTCCCTTGGCAGTGGAAGTTCTTTTTAAAGATCCAACAGTTGCCAGTTTGGCCATGACTATTGGTTTAACTGCTAATAACCATTTGCTTACTTACTACCTTGAGGCGACAATTAGATAAACAAAAATTTGGACTAATAAGTCTTGGCAGAAGAAGACGTCCCTAGAGGTACACAGGCCATAGCTGATCTTAAAGAAGCTGCACCAAAAGGTCATGGCTATTTGACTGCAGCCTCGAAACTTTAGACCTCTTCCGTGCACTCCTTCAGGTGATGTGCTGTAATGACCTCTCACTCTCTGGAGCTCTTAGCTATATGGACAGCCCCCTAAAGCTTTCCCTGAACATACTCCCTATTAGCTAGAATCTTGGCCACACTAGCCTTGAACTGAGACAATTCCTGTTTATATTCAGCAAGTTTAGCTACGTGAGCCTCAATAAGTTGAGTTTTCTGAGCCAACTGCTCTTGAAACTGAATCTTTTACTGACATGTTTCCTTCTGCAAGGTTTCATTATCCATGGCAATTTTAGTCGATCTTTCAGATGTACTCCATTTTTTCACACATCATGGTTTGCAACACAAGGTATTTACACCATAAATGATGCTCAACAGAATGCAGTGCTTCCAAGGTTCTTCCAACTGAACCCAAGACATAAGGATGAGTTCTAATTGATAGCCATTGTTCTGAGGTATCAGGTGTATCTTCTCTAGCCAACCTTGGTTCATGATTCTGACAAACTCCAAGTGGCAGCCCTCTTCTAGAAATTTATTAATGTGAACTTCTCCACTAAAGATCTTTAGTGGAGAATGTGGAAAGTCAATACTATGAACTATGTTGGTAAGATCAAGCATGGCTTGGGCCACTAGCCCATATTGAGTATAAACTGTTGCAAAGTTCTCGGGGGGTCAATAAGGTCCGGCCAAAGGAATTGCACTGAAATAGAATCTCTCAAGTGATGAGAAGAGCTACTCGGCCCAAAGTGTGTCATTGCTAAACCCTTGATTTTGTTGTTGCTAAACTCTCCTAACTAAGAGTGTTATGTGTTGGCCCTACCTTATTTTTTCATAGGTTCAATTTCTTCTTACCCTTAGCATCACCTACAAATAATACTATCTACACCAAACAATCTAGGGGAATATGATTTAGCCTATGGTGGAAGGAGTGGACCTTCTCGAGGAGTTGAGGAGTGTTATACCTCACAAAGGCCTTGTCCAAGGTTTTCAAAAACTTTGGCCTTATGGCTAAGGATGAAATTCGTAAACTTTGTAATGTCCCTTTCTTCGTCCATTCCAGCATTCTTCGAAAGTTTCAAGATTCTTGGAGAATGCCAACTTATTCAAAAAGGAATTATGACAATGGCAATGAGTTCAAGAGACCAATGATTCTTTCTAGATGCAGTTTCAACATTTTGGGAGCATTCCATAGTTCTTGGAGATTTCCAACATCCTTGGGGACCCCAACTTTCTTAAGACCTTGGAATGTGTAGATCAAAGTAATTAAATAAATAATTTGTCTTGAGGTGACTATATTATAAAGACAACTTATGTTTATTTATTTATTTTAAAGAAGGGTGGCCTACGTCATATAGTGTTCTAAAAGAGGGCCTAAAAGCGTTAATACTAGGCATGGGGTACAAGTGACTTAAAGATTATTATTTAAAAGTGACTTTGAAAGAGAGAATTAAAAATGATATTTAATTAGAAATTCTCTAAAAAGATACTTTATTCTATTAATGGAAATTGTCTTTTTCGGAAAAAGGAAAAAAGCAACGAAACAAAAAACTTTTTTTTAAAAAGCAGCAAAAAAGAAACAAAAACGTTTTTTCCTAAAATAGCTCTAAAATGGTTATAAAAGGAGGTTGGGTCTTGAGAAGAAAGGTCATTGCTTATTCATTTCATTTTCTTTGGTAAAAGAACATGATAAGTAGAAGGTATTTTTCCACAGCGTGTCAAATTGTGATATTGCTATCAGGATTCAACCGTGTAGTTTTCGAGTCAAACTCATGAAACTTGGGTCAATGAGTTTGACTCGAAAACTACACGGTTGAATCCTGATAGCAATATCACAAAAGAACATGAGTTCTCCCTATTTTCCTAAGGACAAAAACCCTCCTAGCCGGTTGGCCTAATTTCGATATTGCAACAAATTTGATTTTACAATCAAATCTTTATATCAGATTAATAACAGCAATATATTTTGCCGTGTTGTTTTAAAATGTATTTCAATATAAACTTGTAAACCCCAGATAAGAACATGAGTTCTCCCTATTTTCCTAAGGACAAAAACCCTCCTAGCCGGTTGGCCTAATTTTGATATTGCAACAAATTTGATTTTATAATCAAATCTTTATATCAGATTAATAACAGCAATATATTTTATGTCATGTTGTTTTAAAATGTATTTCAATATAATCTTGTAAACCCCAAATGGTAGTATTGCCGAAGGATTCAATATGTATGTATTCATATCTATTTTATAAACTATGTATGTTTAAACCGCAGAAGAGTTATCATTTGTATGCATTTCATATTGTAAAATTGGATAGTTTACTGCCAATTATTATAACATATCATTCATCCTGTTTTGGCATTGAACAAGCTGGCATTATTGACCATTTTGGTCTAAGTCAAGCTTAGACATTTTTCCAATGGCTTGCATTGCATTTTGCACCGTCTGCCGAAGAGGTGTTGATTAGGCTGGCTCTGCTACCTATGTATTCTAGTCGGCTTTCCGAAGAGTGTGCATATCTGAGTCTCAAATCCTCTACAAAGGCCAAACCTAAACAATACCTTGCTCCGAAGAAGAATAACGCCACCAAAGGACCAAGTATCTACCTCACAGGACCCTCTATCCAAAACCATTAGCCTACAAGGGTCAAATAATAGGCTAATCAACGAGATGTTGAGGCAAGCAAAAATGGGGACATTATAGTCTGCCCTCCCTAAAATTGTTTGTCCCCAAGCAATCTCCACTGCAAAGAAACACCACCCCACCTGGGTCCCAAGGGAAGACCTGTAGAATGTCCCTCACAGCAACAACTAACTCCTGAAGCACTAGACTTAGCACAACTGACAAATCACTGTAACCAACAACATTCTCGGTGTCATGTACCTCAGGAGCATGAACCTCCAGTGGAAGCAACTTTGAGCACTGAAATGATTTGCTTCCCTCCACTGCGCAAAGAGAATCATCGTATAAACTATCTATCCCATGCGCACAAGATTTGTGCATCAAATACAAATCGTGTACAGGTGAATCAAAAACAAAACTGTAGGCACTCCTCACCGTGTACACATTGTAAAACTCCTCAGTGAGCCCTGCCTGGAATCCTGATGCACTAGACGGATCCCAAACACTGCGATCATCGCCAAAAACTATACTAGTTTCAGGAGTGTGATCAGCATCTAACTCTAAGAGTGGATTATTATAGACCAATCCAGCATCAAGCTCAAATAATGGATTATTCACAAACTGCACAACTACTCCATGTTGATTTGAATCATCCATCTCCAAACTGCTGGAACAATGAATTGAATCGAACTCCTGAACAACCTCATTCTCTCTCCTTGCACCCTTCTCTCTACTGAGAGAGATAGAATGCAAACTCTCACCATCATGTGAGCCATCAGCTCTACCCACTTCCTCAGCGAAGATACTATTGTTATGTACCACACGGGATGGCTCCAATGACATAATAGAAATTGCCGATTTGACAATATCTTTGCACACTTCTTCCATACTAATTGCATATCCCTCCGAAGAGCGATCCTGGGACTCATTGCCAATCAATGAATTTTCTGATTTGCTTTCTATGGTCTGATTTGAAAGATCAGACTTGTGGTGGCATGAATCCTCCTCACACAATGCATCAATAATACCCAAACCTTGAGTACTTGCCTTTGACAACTCCATGGAACCATCACCCTCATGTGAAGTAGTTATTGTCTCATTCTGATGCAAAGGAACCTCACTGCTGCCATGAAAATCAGAACTGTTATCAGTGCTGATAACAACTTCTTGAATGTTGTGAGTGTCATTCTAAGGTTCCACCATACCATTATCATGTTGTAAAATTTTATTATCAACAACCACTTCAGTTTTAACCCCATGTTCACCTGTAGGCTGATCAATATCTACTGACTTATCACATTCTAAACCAAACTCATCATAGAGACTTTTGGATACTTCACTTGTAGATACCCCAAGTCTCTCATTTATGTTTTGTGATGCAGTTCGTCTTGAAATGGAATCTTCATACTGTTGCAAGCTAAGAGCTAATCTTTGTTGTGAAAGCATAAGTTCTTGCTAGAGATTATTCAAGATGCTCTTAACACTTGGTTGCTCACATTTCTTTGATTTTCTTTTTTGCTTACTATAATCCATCTGATGCTCCATATAGCAAATGAAGGAAAGATCATTTCTAATCTCTTGTGGAAGTGCAAGGTACCCTTTATAAGCAACCATTATATCATCTTCGGAACCCATGATTCACAACTGCATCAACAACTAACCCTCCAGGCTGGCAGAATCAACTATAAATCTGCCTTGTGTATTTTATCTTGTCTTTCAAGGTTTATGGGTTTTGATTTAAGAAATGATAACACATTGCCAGGAATTGATAGAAATGCAAGTATAACATATGCCAATGCCAATATTGAAGAAATGCTGAAGCAAATACTAAATGATAATAGTTCAAATATTATTGATATTTCAGAAATTACATTATCAAGCATACCCGAGAGCCATAGCTTAATTGCAAGTCTGTAACAGTCACATCAGCAAATCTGTAAGTATCTATCATCAACAGTAAACCCTTCCAAATATAACGCCTTGCATAGAACAGTAGTTCCTCCTCATCAGGGAATAATGCCAAACAAATACAAGACTCAGTCGACCCTATTAGAATTGAGTAGTTGCAAAACCTTTAGGCATTTAAGCTTCTAGATTTCCAACGCCAAGCAACAATGAAGCCTTTCACCACTCCAATACTTAAGCAGGTTAGAAATTATGATCAATCTGTCTCTTTGCTGAATAATGATGCCCCAAATTCTAGGCGTTTGGGTTCATAGCTTCTCACGCCCAACTATGAGCAATTGTACGGCCTGTAGAATTTAATCTGCCCTTGCTTGAATCCCACGTGCTGGTTGAAGACAATGATAGCAGCAATTAAATGATCTTCAATATTGATTCTTCATTGATAAACTGATCTGCAATGTAAACCCCTTGTGAAACTTCTATGGTTCTTCTCCAATTAAGCTCAATATTGACTCCTAGTTGAAGCCAATCCACGAGGCAATCTTCAGTTGGTATTTCACAACCTCAGAATGCAAAAATCAAAGAGATACAACATTCTCAATGACCAACAATTGCAGAAATGGCAGAAACCCTAGGTTTCTTCTTCTCCATAGCGAAATTCTTCAAAAGCTAAATGTCAAAATCATGAATGAATCCTTTTTCATTTGCTTTGATAGCTTATATACTTTTCATGACTTAGGTCACCCTCTAGAAGCTTCTCATCATTTAAATATATTTTTATAGTGGCCTTTAATGCACTTTATAATGTCTCATGAGATGGGTGCCCCTTTTAATGCACTTAATTAATATATTTTAAGTCATTTAATGGCCCCATTGACATAAAGTTTGTTGGCGTAACAATTAGCACCTCTGGAGTGCGAGTCAGTACGGACAGCTATGCACACTGCGTAATGAGTTCACTTCAAATTAGGAGGGGAAGCTCCCTCGTTTGCTGATATGCGTTCTAATAGTAAAATAACTAAATCCTATCTTTTTGACTCAGCTGGAAGAAGCACAAGGTTAAGAAAACCAAGGACGTTGCAGATAAGGATTTTCTCTGGTTTCACAGGTCTTTAACTACAACTAAAAAACTAAAAGCTTTAAACTATCCAATCTCCTCAAGAAAACAGAGCATGAGGAAACGGAGCAGGAATGTTTTTATATGATAAACCGGATACAGATTCACAACGTGAAGGCAAGGTGGCACAACAATTTGCTTGGTTGAATAGGTTTATTAACACACACACATCACACGATAAGCTTTAGGTACAAACTCTCGACATGAAGGCAAGTGGCACAACAATTTGCTCAATCTGAATAGGCTTATTAATAACAGAACATAAAGGATAGCCAACTAGCACAGTAAATTGCATAGGCGAGACACGCGTACAATCCACAATCAAACTAGCCACTATATTTAACTAAGATAAGCATTCACCATAATAACTGCATGAAACCTGAGTGGCATAACAATTCATCATCATAATAAATACTTGTGAACAGATACAAAATAGGCAATATTACAAGCAAGGCGGCACAGCATATATTACTCTCTCGTGCAAAAGTTATTTACAAATGAGTTGAAAGCTCGTATTTATAGACATCAAAGGTGTAGGCAACCCTAAAATCACCTTGAGTCAACTACAGTCTTGAGAGCATGCAAGATTTTATTTTCTAAGTCTAAATAAAAAAAACTATACAATTAACTAGAAAGCTACCATCAGTTAATCAATACAAACAAGACTAACTGAATAATGTGCAGCATGCACGTCCTTATTGAAAGAAAAGCTAACTGATAACTAACATCAATCAACTAACACTAACTAAGAGTCAATCCTCCTACGAAGATATCTCCAAGAATGAGATAGGCGTGCTTGATATCAACAAGGAAAACTCAAGACTTGATGTTGAGTTAACTGTTGCTTCTGACTCATCCTCATAAATAACTACAAGATCCAACTGGGCGTCTACTCCAAGCCCTCTCTATTTATTATCTCGTCCAGGAATTTATCGATTGTATCATCATGTAGCACTCTAACGCTATCCATGATGATCAACTGCCTGTATAATTCCTTATCTCCATCCTAGATCACCCTCTAACTATCTCTGACCTCTATAGTCACCTTCTTGAAACTGATAGTCAACATTGAGAACTCCTCCAACTTGTACACCTCAGGATCTCCACCTAGGTTATCACAAATCAACTCTTTGAACTTAGCCTGAACTGCCTCCAACTCAGCGTATGTACCATCCTCACGCCGGTATTGACATGGGATCTGGGTGATAAACTCGCTAATAA
This sequence comes from Sequoiadendron giganteum, assembly GCA_007115665.2. NCBI lineage: Eukaryota > Viridiplantae > Streptophyta > Pinopsida > Cupressales > Cupressaceae > Sequoiadendron > Sequoiadendron giganteum. The sequence goes on from CM021109.1 coordinate 365,005,557, forward strand.
ATCGAAGAGCTGAAGCAACCTTCTCCTGAATTACGCCCATCTTAGCAGAAACTCTGTCATACGTTTCCACTTTGCAAAGATATAATTATTTCCAAGTGAAAATCTTCTTTTTATCTTTTGCTACTTCAATGGCGTCATAGGCAACTGCAAGCTGTGATATGAGAATCAGATCCTTTGGCTTACGCTCTGCTATGAATATCTCGAGCTCCTAAATCCTCTGTCGAAGACTATGTGCGTCAACCCTCAACTGATACAGCTCGGTAAGGAGGTGTTGACCAGCAATGATGAAGTCCTCAATCCAGGTATCTAAAAGCTTTCCTCGATTAATCAAGTAGCGAATCCTCTGTTGATCTACGGCTATCTCTCGAAACTGCGGGAGTAAAGGTGCCTGCCCTGCATTTCCATGAAGCAAACTCGAGATATACTGTCGGAGTTGCCTGACTTCAGCCTTGAGGGCTGCCTTATCTTCACCGTCCTTCATGACACGCTCCTGCAGATTACCCACGACAACCTTGAACAGGCTCACGTCGGTGTGTCGAGTACTCTTACCTAGATTTGCTTTAACGAAGGTAAGTCACCAACATCAACCTCATCTAGGTTCCTGCCTTCTGGAGGTGTAGCAACTTCTATGATGAGCTTCGCTTCAAGATTCTTCTCAATGTTGACTTGCTTCTTGGCCCTTTTATTCAAACTATCCTGATAAGGCTCACCAAACTCAGACAAGTCAAGATCATATGAAGGCATATGCCTTTCTCTATCCAACGACCTCTCGAGCCAAGACGAAAGATTCACGGTGTTCTCTTGAGGAGGAGCTGCTCCTGCTGTGTCAACCACTGGCGGATCAACTGGCATGAAAGTCTCGTGTACTGGATGGAGATTCAGGCTCCGAATCAATGTCGATAGGAGATGATGAAGGCGAAAAAGGTGGACCTGGAGATGATGAATCAGCCTCAGTCTGAACTACTGGTTCTGCTGGACCTATTGTCTCTACCGAAACTACTGTCACTGCTGGAACCACTGTCTTTCTCTCAACCTGTTTTCGTTTAGTGATGCTCTTCCCCTTTGAATTCACCCCAATCTTGACTCCTTCAAGCGGCTTCAAGATGACTTTGACTCAAGGCTTCGCCCTAGAAGTAGAAGGCAAGGAAGAAATCATTGTTGGCAGCTCTATGATTGGAACTACCCTTCACTTCCGCTTGCTCTCTAGGAAGTACATGCTCGTTTTAATAACTGATCTGGACAAATCCTTCGCTGAAGTATTCACTGGAACATACCAATCAGGCTGGCAAAGTGGCTGGCAAGCGACTTGGTCTTTAATGAACGAATTGAGGAGCACTTCTCCATCATCATTAGACAAACCCTCCACATCTTCTGACAAGAAATCAGCAATCTGTGGGAGAGTAAGCCTACAGTGATGACGTCGACGCACCTCAAAATCATCCTCGCAATTGACCCAAAATTCCTCAAGCGCTGCCGAATGTGAATTGCTTCGCTCCAACCTTGCTGAATAATGACCCAACGGATCATAGGTACGCCTCTGAAGAAAACACTCGAGCCGGAGTTTCTCTAACTCGTTGGCCATTAGCTTGCAATTAGCAGTTGTCTTACACTTGTAAATACCCAATCCGAAAGGAAAGGTGAAAGTTGGCTTATGTCGATTGCGAAGGAAAGTGTGAACCTCATGTGTCTATCTCATAAACTCCATGAAAAGAACTTTGTCCGATGGGTACCTCGGTAGCATCAGAGGCTCTCCTATGTATCCATACATATGGATATATGTGAAAGTAGGGAATTGGATGAACCAATCCACCCAACTCTCCATTGCTGACTTGGCCTCTGAGAAAATTCTAACATGCATCTCGTTGTCGAAATCTCTGACTGTCCTCATAAGAAAGTGATCATTCACGGCCTTAAAGTCCTGTTCAGCTTTCCAAAACTCTAACTGAAAGTAGTATTTGTGCACTCATTGAACACCCAGAACTCCACGAGTGTTCAATAGTCTAAAGCTGCCTTGAAACGCAACCAAGTAAACTAGAAAAATCACCAAATGAAATTTGTGCTTTCTCAAGAACTCTATAATCTGCCGATGAAGACATTCACTAATAAACATTGCCCAGTCAAAGGTTTCTTTCTTGTTAACAGCTCAAGAGATGAGGTAGAACATCCATGGTCGGAAAACGCTTGCATCTTCCTGACCTAATACCTGATTGAGTAGAATTATTAAAATGGCAATCTCGTCCTTGAACTCACCACGCCCAATTGTTTTTGGCATGTTGGTTTTCTGAGTTTTCAACCATCGCTGAGCTACTTTCTTCTGCGATCTGTCCTTGTCCTCTTCCCATATCCTGTCACAATCTGGAATGGATACTGTAAAGTGATCTGAATGCGGAGGGATAGAAAATCATTTCTCAATGTCCCTCAGTTTGAGGCTACAAACGACCCTTACATCGGCTGACCTGATTTGTCTGGTAGATGAGTCAAAGTGCTTGATGCAAGCGATTACAAACTCTAGATCGAAAATCGAGATGGGAATGGATCTCGCTGCAAGCAAACCTGAACACTCTAGATTCTTGACTGTACTGCTGCCGGTACCCTCTAGTGTACTCAAATTGATGACGGGGTAAACATGACCCAAGTCAGTATCGGTAGTTTTCAGAAAATCATGAACAAAGACCTATTTGGCCTTAAAATCTATGGGATTCTACTGCATTCTGAAAAACTAGATTATTGACTGTAAAGTTGGGTATGTTCGGACAACTTTAGAAAAGGTTGAAAAAGCTCGGGGATAGGCTAAAAATAGCAAGTGGAAGTGAATTTTTCCGAAAAAAATCTAACATGGGTTTTGTGCAGAATCAAATTCTAAGACAACCCAGATCGACAAAATTGCGAAAAAACACAATTTAGGCCCGCATGCAAAAGGTTTTCGATTGAGATTTGAACTGGCAGTTAGGGGCATTGGGGGCAATTTTTCCCGCGAAAATCTGGAACATGGGTTTTGTGTAGAACTCGATTCTTAGACAACCCAATTTGATAGATTTGCGAAAAAATGTGTTTTAGGCCCACATGCAAAGAAAATTCTGGAAAAAAGCACAGTGCTCTAGAATAGAGGCAGCGGGGCAATTTTCACAAAATAATCTAAGACATGGGTATTATCGTTGATGCTGAAATACTCGAACCCAAATGATGCTTTTCTGAAGATTTTGCCGTTCTCTTTGACATGCGAAGAAAACCTAAGACGAGAATAGAGGAAATAAGACAAAAGATAGAAGTTTTGTGTTTTGTTTTAATCTTCTTCTATAGAAATTCGCCTATGCTTGAAAAGGATCTGATGAAATTTCCATGCAAATGGAAAACAAAGTCTGAAATATTCTTCTCCTGGACATTCTGAATTTGTAGCTACGAAGAACACTGAATTCCGACACCTGAAGCACCTTCAAATCATTTTTATGCTCAAGAAAAGACGTTTTTAATCAGCTCATAATGAGAAATAATGAACGCCATATGCAAAATATATAAGAAATTATCTTCAAAGGCGTGATAAATGCATGCAATGTCTTGGAAATGGCGCTTGAACTCTATCTGAGCCTTCAAAACCCACGCATGGCCTATAATTGGCTTTAAAATCAGTTAACTGCATGAAGAATAAACCCTAATTAGGGCGCCATCTTGAGAAGTTCAGTTAACGGATGCATGCAAGCTGATCTCGACCAATTACAAACTAAAATTAGGCTCTAGAAGAAGTCGACTTTGAAAACAGTTAACTGAACTTCTATTTTCAGTTAACTGTTACCACCTCTCATGTGCACTTCTCTTGAGTTCAAAAAGTCAACCTTTGACTTTAGGTGCCTCTTTCCAGACTTAGCCATTTTTCTGAAAATTTTGAATTTGAAAACCTCACCGGAGCTCACGTTTGACCACTAATTCTGATTGACTGACATGTCGGATTGATTGGCTGACAGTTTCGTTGAAGAGCGGGATCAAATCTAACAAAAAGACTTCTTGAGGTTACAAACCCTAATTCATCCATCTGAGGCCTCAAAATGAAGGGCGCCCCTTTTGACCTCAAACTTAGAAAATATTCAATGCATTTTCCATCATTTTCACAGTGATTCTGACCTTACTTCACTTTGCATTATCCGATGTTCGGCAAAACCTCAGAACTAGCTGACTGGCTCATTGCGAAGCTGGCTGGATTCTGAACAAGAGCTCTTGGAGAACACTTCTCGTAAAAACATCGTTTGAGAGCCTAAAAACAGGGCGCCCTTGGCCTCCAAGAGCACTTTTCCTTCCAGACTTGGCCATTTTCCAAACTGGCTAAAATCCACGCAACCTCTGGTTGCAGGCTGCTAAGAAGTCATTTGACCCGGCTGAGATATGCAATGGAAAGTTGGAACCAACACGGATAGGATGAGCACTTGAAATCATAAAACAGACTGAATTCAAGGCACCAAAACCTTGGACGCCCCTGGCCCTGGCCTCTAGGGGCGCTTTTGACATTTTTGGACAATTTTGATCATGTCTGGAACCTCAAGTTTGACCTTTGATACCGGCAACTCAGCAACTCGGATTCACCCTCTGATGAAAGCATAGTGAAGCCAGATCAAAACTGAAACAAACCTCCTAGGTGTCACTTGATCAAAAAACCTCATCTAAAGCCTCAAAAAGATGGGCACCCCTGGTTGAGAGGCACGCTTTTCACTCCATAGTCATTTTCAATTTCCCTCATTTTGTGTTCAATCTCCAGTTTCAGGTGATATACTGATCCATTGTACTGGCTAACTGGCTCATCGTGAAGCTAACAGCATTTTGGAGAAGTCCCTTTGGAAGAGACACAGCATAAAAAGTTGATCTAGGCCTCCAGAATCAAGGGCGCCCTTGGCTGAGAGGCGTGCTTTTGCTCCAAAGTTAGCCATTTTTTCAACATTTTCACCCCGTTGAAAATCCCCTCCAAGACAAAACCTCTTTTCAAACAAAACTCGTCATAGAAACATCACTTAAGTGTTTCGAGCTTAGCTTTCGACACCTAGTACCTAGCCATTTGCCATTGTTGAGCTCAGAGAACCTAACTTTTCACTTGAAAAAACGAAAAACTACCCACCAGGCTTAAACTGAGTTTTAACTGAATCTGACTTCACCATTGTGATCGTGAAACAAAATAAGCCAATCAAACAATTTTCTGCCAATTATGACAAGTTTCAATTTTTAGGGTTTTTGACCTAACAATAGGGGTCCAGAAACCCTAATTTTCATTTTTTTCAAATTATGCCAATATCTTTGTGGCATCACACTGACTCAAAGCCCATTCTTGATTTGCCCAAAAACTATGTTTTGACATCATTTTGACAAGGTTTAGACCATTCTAAGCAAAATGCCTTAATGAAGCAAAAAAATTGGTTTGGGTACAACAAAGTTATAATATAACATTATAATGCACTTTTCAAATAAATAATTAATAATTATTAAAGATTAATAATAATTAAAATAACATAAGTTGCTCATTAAACATTATTTTTCCATTTTGTCTGAACCAGGAGGTCAACCACTAAGTCAACTGGGCATCCAGGTGCCCTGCTACAAATAGTAATGTTGAGCTCCACTAATTAGGTGACTTACTATAAATAATAAGTGTGCATATCTGAGTCCCAAATCCTCTACAAAGGCCAAACCTGAACAATACATTACTCCGGAGAAGAATAACGCCACCAAAGGACCAAGTATCTGCCTCACAGGACCCTCTATCCAAAACCATTAGCCTGCGAGGGTCAAATAATAGGCTAATCAACGAGATGCTGAGGCAAGCAAAAAGGGGGACATTACATTTAGAGAGTCCTCAACAGATGTTGTCAGTTTCTATGGTGGCACTTGGTGGTGTTTGCTTCTCTAGAGTCAAGTGGTATTGTGGATTTGTCTTCTAGAATTGTTTTGGACTCATTTTGTACACACTTACTATTTATAGTAAGTCACTTGGTGGATTGAGTCCAGTATTACTATTTTGGGAAAAGCACCTAGCTAGGCAGTTGACACGGTGGTTGACCCGCTAGTTCAGACAAGATGGAAAAATGATGTTTTATGAGGAAGATATGTTATTTTAATTATTATTAAAGTTAATCTTTAATAATAATTAATTATTTAAAGTACATGATATAATGACTAATTGACTTTATATTATTAAGTGGGTCATAATGATATTAAAAAGTCAAGTATAAAGTATTGTTTTCGGCACCTTTTTTAATGAAAAAGTAAAAGGCACGACAAAAGCATATGATATGATATATCTTAATGATTTTAGTTCATCTTGGGAGCCGTGCTTTTGAGGAGGGCATATATATACTTTGAAATTCATTCTTTTGTCTTCTTCTACATTTCTCGACACTTGTGCTTTGAGCATTTTGGCTTTGGGAGAAGAGGAACAGGGGTTTCTGCAATTAAGGGCATTGGAGAGCATTGTTGCTTCAGTGTATCAGCTTCCTGAGGGTGTGCAACATCATCTTAAGGTAGCTTAATCAGGTGGCTGCACTCAGTTGTCACCATTGAGCAAAATTGTGAAGTTTTTAAAGGTTTTTTTGAAAAAAATTCACTGACAAATACAAGATCATTGTTGTTCGTGTTTATCAAAGATAATTCAAATGCTAGGCCGTGCTGGGATAATTACGGGCCTATTGGTTGAAAATTTTGTATACTTGGGAAAGCGTACAAAATTGTGGTTTCAACCACAGCACGTGAGATAAAACTCTCCTAATTAAGGGAAGGCTCCCCCTTTAACTAACTTAAACTAATATGGGTAGGACAGCAATCGTTCCTCTTTTTTTAGGAAAGATTATATTCTTTTCTCTTTGCAGAAAAGCAACACCAAACTTTAAGAAAACTTATTACAGCAGCCATGCAATGAAACCAAGAAAGAGGAAATAAAGTTTCCTGAAAGTACAAAGACTTCCGTCACTTCCTCCGGGACAGGAAAACAACCAACAAGCACAAAGTCTTGAAAACCTGAAATCCTATCTACCCTTTTAGAATGATTACCTAATGATAATATACGGCATAGGACAGCACAAAGTCTGCGACTATGATGTACCTATTAAATACTTTAAATGAGAACTACCACGAGCACAAAGACTTGCAATTCTTCTCAATTTCTAAATACTAACTACGAATTCAACCTTCAACATTTACAGCACAAAGTCTGCAGATATTTCAAGTGAAACTCTTTTTAGCAATATTCCACAATCTCCAAGCAGTCACAAAGTAATGCTCCAAAATGACATAAGAACACAAAGGATGCAAAGTAGGACTTCAACACAAAGTCTGAAATTCCAACTCTTTGATATTACTTGAAAAATCACAACTTATAACTATAAAGCTCAAAGTCTTTATGAGTACAAAATTCTGCAGAAATTTCTTGCTTGCCAAAAAGATAGATATTACAATAGACCCCCTCAAGTATTTATAGGAGAGAGGCCTTGAGAAAAAGGTGGGAGGATCTCAACAAACTTGAGAAATTCTCTCAACCACTAACTAACTGCAATTGACTCATTCAAAATTACAATCCAAATTGTGATTTGTCTTGTAAGGTTTTACATGTAATTACATTTTTCAAAAACGCAAGAGAAATGAAATCTTGCAATTGCAAAACTTGTTTTTACACATAATTTGTCGAAAGTAAAATACATAAAACAACATAACATTTTTTACTTTGTCCCGCTCCTAGCCTTGAAAGATAAAAACTTGTTGATAATTCCTTGCAACTCATCAGGATCGGGACCAAGCGTGTTCCTAGCAACGGCAACAGTCTTTAGGATAACATCATAGTATCTCACTGTCGCCTCTCTATGTTCTTCAAAAGCAGCTTGCATCTTGTCGAAGATCATCCGGTGATTGACAATCTTATGGATTGTATCCATAGAGAACCGGTCTGAATTAAGCTCCTGGTGAAGGTTTGTGGTTATCTGAGAAACAACATCACTAGCTGCAAGTAATTCTCCTTCACGACTTAGAACTTTGCAAGGTATTTTCTCAAAGCTAGAAAGTATGTCCTGCTCAATTTCGGCACTCATCTCAAGCATAGCCTGAACATCTTTGATAAGATCTTGAACAACTAATGACTTGTTTGTCATAAATTCCTCAAACTCTATATATTTTTCCCTTTCTGAAATCATTGAATTGCTACACAAAATTTCCAGCTTCACTTGATCCATCTCATGCCAGATTCTTAAATCTTTCTCAAGAGAATGTAGGCTTTGCTAAAAGGCTTCCAGAGTTTGATTCATTTTGAATCTTGCTGCTTTGACAGTACTCAAATTCTTCAATGCCTTTTTGATCACTGGTATTCCTTGGTCAATTAATTGAGCTGTCCAGGAATCAACTGCTTTAGCTTTTTGTGCAGTTCTTTCTAATTGCTTGACTGATTCTTTAGGGGTAAATGAAGATAGTGAATCAACCATTTCTGATGATTTAGTAATCCTTTGAATAACTAAAACCAGTTGTTCATTCTCTTCTTTTAGTTTTTTTTTTTTGGCTAGAAGTTCATTGTAGCTTTGTGCCAAAACTGCCACCGAACTCTGAGCATCTTGCATCATATTAGCATGAGTCTGCTTGCCTAATTCCACTCTAGTGAATCTGTAATCAGACACTTGCATCTCTTCATGTGGTTTGTCTATGAGAGGTTTTGCTATCTCAGCATATTTCATCTTATTGCTATCAACAAACACCTGCGAGACTGTCTTTGCTTTCTTTGCAACCTTTGGTTTGGATTTCTTCAATTTCTAGAAATCAAACACATCAGGAGAAATTGCTTGTTTCTTCCTCTTTGGAGCAATTGAGTTTAACCACGGAGGAAGATCCAAGGTTCTCACATCTGAAACAGCAAGTGTAGTCTGTGAAGAAATGGATTCATTTTGTGACATAGTTGTAATTCTAGGAGGTGCCTCAGTTTGGACAGCAACAATAGTTTGCTCAGAAGATGTTGTACCCAAACCAAATTTTTTGCTTCATTAATGCATTTTGCTTAAAATGGTCTAAACCTTGTAAAAGTAGGGTCAAAACTCAATTTTTGGGCAAATAAAGTATGGGCTTTTAGTTAGTGTGATGCAAAGAAGATACTGGCAAAATTTGAAAATTTTGAAAATTAGGGTTTCTGAAATCTATTTTTACTCAAAACCCTAAAAAATAGCAACTTGTCAGAATTGGCTGAAATTAATTTTGATTGGCTTATTTCACATCACGATCACAGTGGTGAAGTCGGTTTCAGTTAAAAGTCAGTTTAAGGCTGGTGGGTAGTTTTCACTTTTTCAGGAGAAAAGTTAGGACCTCTGAGGTTGTCAATGGCAATTGGCCAGTACCAGGTATCAAAATCTAAGCTTGAAACTCAAAGTAGAACGTTCTACGATGAAAAATGTTGAAAAATATGTTTTTTGACGGAGGGGATTTTCAGATTGGCAAAAAGTGCTAAAATATTCCAAGTCTGGAAACTTTTCACTATGTAACGTAGTAGACACTTGCGCAATCAACGTGCAAATCAACTTTACAGTGTCCGTACATGTGAAAATGATGAAGTATAGTCATACACACACCTCGGCAGTCACATCACTTCGACATAGTCAAACTCAGCAACAAATACAGTGTTTGTAAAGCATAAAATGGTGAAAATCAGTGAATTCAGAGCAAATCTGTGCCCCTGTAGCCCAGGGGCGCCCTTCCATTTGAAGGTCAAGATTTAAGTGCTTTGGATGAAGGATACATTCATTGTGTTCAATTTTCAGTCAGCTTTCCGACTAACTATGGAGCAAGGTCATCTGAATTGCGGAACTCCGGCAAGCGAAGGCAGAAGCAGAGGTTACGACAAATGTATTCCACATGGAGACAGTCTAGAAATACAAATATGTGCCCCTGTAGCCCAAGGGTGCCCTTCTTTTTCAAGGCCCAGATCTGGATGCATGTGTGTGCTAATGGATTCAGTCTTTGCAAAATCAGTCTGGCTTTTCAACGAGCTATCAAGCGGAAGCATGTTCAGTGCAAAACTCTGGTTATCAGCATCGGAAGTGGAAACTGCAGGCAGGATACATGTGACCAAAGATTGCCAGTAGATGGTTTGAGCGCCCCTGTAGCCCAGGGGCGCCCTTGAATATGACTTGTCAGATGGATGAGTTTGCAAATAGGGTCTTTCTAAGATCTTTTCCAGTTCAGTCCAGCTTCGTAATGCATCCGTTCACAAGACAATCCGGCATTCTGAGAGACTGTGACAAAGGTTCTACCGAACACGTAAAACAGAGGATGGTGAAATGTGGCTACACACAGCTGTATATTTGTAGGCTAAGGGCGCCCAACCTTTAGGCCTGTCAGATGGGGTTATTTGCTTTCGCAGTCTTCACAAGACTTGTGTGCAATTTCTCCAGCTATCCAACGAGTCCAATCGACAGCCCCCAGGATTTAGCAAGTGCTCGTACGTGCGAGGTCAAGGTGACAATGCTGTAAAGTGGAGGTGGTTGAAGACAGTTCAAAAAATGACCAAGTATAAACTAGAATTTTCCTTGAAAAAGGCGATTCTCTTTTAAGGGCCTTAGAAGCAGTTTTTTGGCTTCGTCATCTCCAAGAACATTTCTTGTAAGTTGACTCAACTGTGCAGAGAGACAGTCGGCACGCAAATCGAAGCATTCCAGCTCCCGATATCAAGGGTCAAAGTGTGGTGTTCGAATGAAAGTGACATTTTTGTCAAAATGGTATTTGTGCTATCACAGAATAGGGGCGCCCATCTTTTTGGGGTTCCTGATACAATTTTCAGATACCTTACGTACAGTCATTGGATGCAGAGTACTTCCAGTCATGCAATGAATCTATTATTCAGTCAGTAGGGTTCATCATTCACCGTCGATAGCAATTTGAAGCATCAGAAGGCAATACGAAGAAATGGCTAAGTCTGGAATCAATGCATCAATTTAATCAAAGGTGCCTAATTTTCTAAGGTGTTAGATGATGATTTTAGCAGTTGTTGCTCCCAACAGACATTTCATCCTTGTAATGCAAGCTTCGCAGTGGATATCTCGGCATGGTCGCAAGGTCATTCAATCATACGGAAATCAGAGTTGAACATGGTCAGATGCAATTTCGTAGTCAGCTATAAAATAGGAGATTCTCAAAAATCTCATAACTCTTAAAGATGGACACCTAAAAGATCAAAATTTGACTTTTTAGAATCAGTGAAGTGTGCTGAGCACAGCAAGATGCTATTTTTAGCAAAATGATTTAAAAAATATATTTTGCATGTAGAGCATTAAAAAGTGACGAATTTCTTCAAAGATAAATATTGGCACCACTTTTAGTTCTTTGCATGTTTTGAAATTAAAATATTATTTTTAGTCTAAGACTCAGAGTCAATGGCAGTTCAACTGGTGAGGGGCCAATCGAATTCCTTCTTCACAATTAGGGTTTCAGCATGCATGCATGATGGTATGAATTTATCTATTTAACCAAGCATGGCGTCTTTTCTCATTCACACAACTTTGAAAGTTCGAATTTCCTTAAGAGATTAGCGAATTTTCATCAAATAATCAAGCTCGAAGGCGATAGGTAAATTCTTTTGCAAGTTTAAGTCCAGATTCAACATCAAATTCAAGACAGAGTGGCGATTTTGAAAGAAGGCATAAAAGCAATTAAAATAATAAAAAACGTCTTTTTCTCTTCTATATTTCTTCCATCTTCTCGTCTTAAATTCTCTCGCATATTCGAAGTGTTGGCAAATTTTGGCAAAACAAAGTATTTGGGTTGATTCAGAAGAGCTTCCTCAGCAAAACCCATGTGCCAGAATTTTTCAAGAAAATTTGTTCCAGAACATCTGTTTTCAAAGCTTTAATTTTCTCAACCGAAATTCTTTTGCATGGCTGAGTAAAGGTCAAATTTTTACATTTCTGGCGTTCTGGGTTGTCTTAGAATCACTTTCTGGACAAAACCCATATCTCAGATTTTTCCATAAAAATTCTCATCCGACAAGCTATTTTTAGCCTCAACAGGCTATTTTTGGCTTTTCAGAAAAGTTGTCAGAATATAGCTGTGTTCACAGTCAACAGGTGAATTTTTCAGAATGCAGTTCACCCAAGCTCGAATTCAAGACCAAGTCGGTCTTAGCTCATAACTTCATCGGGACAGTTGATACAAATCTACATAAGGTATTGCCGGAAGTAGTTTTGGATCCACTTAAGATCAGGGATTCGGTTATCAAGAACATTCAGCAATCCAATTTACTCGAGGCCGCTTCCATACCTATTTCAGTGCATTGCATGGAGTTTGTAATATCTTGCATCAAGCATTACAATTCCACTACATGAGAGATACAGTCAATAGATGGGCGTGTCATATGCAATCTCAAACCCCTTGATATCGAGCGAAGTCTGGATATTCCTCAACATCCAGATGGGTTGGTTATTTCCATGCGTCAGAGCAAGCAGGCATTCAATGCTGAATTGGATAAGTGTCAGAAGAAGATGACGAAGAGGTGGCTAAAACAAAAGAAGAACAAGGGTCGTGGCAAGTGCAAGGATGAATATGGTATTCTGATTACACTGCTTAATCGTGTCTCAGGTCATGCAGATGCAAACAAATTTCACCCGTGGATGTATTATATCATTGGTCGAATCATCTCTGGGCAAGAGCATTATGACTGGGCATCCTTCATCAGCAATGCTATTCATGAGCAAATCACCGGTTTCCTAGTTGCGCATCAATTTCATATGTGTTCTTACCTTGTGTACTTGATCGCTTATCAAAATCAATTTAACGGGTTGAACACGATGGGCATACTCAATGTACGGAAAGTCTATCGTTATTATGACCAACTTGAGTTCACCAAAGCTAAGTCATTTTAAACGTGTGCAGGAGGCTTTCTTGACATATACAGTGAGAAACTTGGATCGGGAGTTGCACATTCGCATCTCGACAATTGCCAGGGCAGCAATGAAGAATTGGGCAGACTGGTACATTCAGTTTCCTACATACACCTATATCCATGTCTATGGATACATAGGAAAATCAGCCATGTTACCACGTTATCTTTCGGATAAAACAATATTCATGGAGTTCCTGAGGCAGCTGTATGAAGTTCACAAACGTTTGCGCAACAAGGGTAAACCAGCTGCTGAGTTTCCTTTGCAGTTCGGGATGTATTGGTGTAAGACGACAGTTGATGCTAAGGTTGCAGGTCAAGAGTTAGAAAATTACAAACTCAAGTACCTGGTTGATACACGCACATATGATCCTTGGTGTCATTACGCAGCTTGCCTTGGTAATCTCTCTTATCACAAACCTACGATGGAAGATTATTGGGTGAATTGCGAGGATGATTTTGAGGTTCGCAAGCTATAGCAGGTTCTCTCTTCCGCAGATTTTTGTCTTCTTGGCAGAAGATGTGAAAGGATTGTCAAAGGATGAGGGAGATACACTTCCTCAGTTTTATAGAGAACAGGTTGATGGACAACCACTGCCGTTAGTGAACTGGTATGCCAAGGAGTTCACATCAGTGAAGGAGAGATCGAGCAGGGTCATCCAGAATAGTGTGCTTTATTTAGAAAGCAGAAGGTTGAGAAAGGTATCCGTGCCTAGAGCAGAGCCGCCACCAAAAGGAGATATACTACCCTCCTCATCAAAGCCGAAGCAGAAGAAGAGGAGTAACCTTGCTAGGAAGAATCCAACGCCTAGTAACTCAAAGGGAAAAGCACCTGTTGCGATTCCACATATAGAGCCTGTTGTAGAAGTTGTGCAGAGTTCACCATAACTTGAGGTTCAGCCGCATTTACCGTCGCCAACACCAGAGCAGCCTCCAGTTCCAATTCACATTCATTTGGATGTGGATTCACCTCCTCGTAGCGACCCTTCTACACATTCACTTTCATCAGATCCTCCTATGACCAGTACAGATCATTCCAGTGGGATTAATCGGGATTCGTCTTGGCTTGAGAGTCAGCTGGGAAGCAAAAGAAGACAGCCATCTTATGTACTTGATCATTCAGATTTCGATCATGACCATCAAGATGTACCTGAAAAGAGGATCAAGAAACAGATCCATATTGGGAGGAGTGCAGATAAAGAAATCATTGTTGAGACAGCTACACCTCCAGAAGATAAGAGTCTAGACGAGATGGAAGCTCAAGACTTCGAAGTTATCACAGTACACTTCGGTAAAAGTACTCGTCAGACGGACATTGACCTCCTACATGTTGCTACAGATAGTGCAAAGGATAGAATGGTGAAGGATGGAGAAGATAAATCAGCTCTCAAGGCTGAAATACAGCAGCTTCGCCAATATATTTCTAGCCTAGTACATAGGACAGGGGATGTTGTTACCACGCTTCCACATATGTTAGAACCACGAGCAGAACAGGGTCAGATTGATCACTTGGTTGCATATGGCAAGCAGTTGGATGAGTGGGAGGAGGAATTCATTGCTAGAGGCCGCCTTGTACTTTCAGAGTTGTACCAATTGCGGTATAATGCACGCGAGCTTCATCTACGACTTCAGGAGGAGCATGATTTGGCCGTTAGTAGACCCAGGGATGAGATTCTGATTGCTAACCTGGGAATGTCATTTGACTCAGTCACAGATGCAAAGGATAAGGAAGGTGTCTACGTTTGGAGAACACAGTTAATCTTCAAGGCTAAGATAGAAGAGACTATAGCATCTGAGTTGGCTGAGAGCAAAGTGCATGTTACCAATGCACTCCACTATGTGAGAAACTTTGTGTCTCAATTACCATGCTTGTATCAACGTGTGGATGGTGACTATGTTGAGCTTACTAATGTTCAATTAGAGCTCCAAGCACTTATTCACAATATTTTCAGTGGTGAGACCATTGGCTGTAAGATGAATCAGCTTACAGTCATGTCAACATTGTTTGATGAGGCGACCAGGAGTAAGGGTGAGTTCCAGTGTCAGATAACTAGTGGAGAAGACATGCTGCATAGACATGGGATTCTTCGCCAAAGCTTCAGTTCCCCAGAGGGTGATGCAGTCAACAACCTCATGGAGGGGTTAATTGCCCGAGATCAGGGCCAGTGAACTTCAGTTCAAGGCGTCCCACCTTTTCCAAGATAAACATTAGACACAGGAGTTAAACTCGATGCCTCTTTCCGAGTTAACTTGTTGTTACACATTGCAGGCCATGTCTTTCTTGGAAACATTTACATACACTTGGAGTTTAGATTAGGTTTTTGCGTTAACTGATGATAGTATTCCAGTTAACTTGCTTTCAATAAGGACGTGCATGCTTGCACATTGTCCATTTAGATTAGATGTTTCAGTTAACTGATGATAGTTTGTCAGTTAACTATTTAGTTTCATTCAATTAGGTTTAGAGAATAAGATCTTGCATGTTTTGCAGGACTGTAGTTGACTCGAGGTGATTTTAAGGTTGCGTACACCTTGAAGTTTATAAATAAGAGCATTCAGCTTATTTGTAATTTAACTTTTGCTTGATAGCATACATGTTGCGCCTACCTTGCCTATAGTATTGCTATTATTGTATATGTTCAAGAGTGATTGTTGTTATAATAAATAGTTGTGCCTACCTTGCCTTCATGTTATTATCATGGTGTTTATTCAATCTTAGTTAAATGGGGTTGTTGGTTTGATCGTTATTGCATGCGTGTTTCGTCTATACAATATACTGTCCCAGTTGCTTACCTTATGTTTTGTTTGTCATGAGCCTATTCAGAGGAGCAGATAGTTGTGCCCACCTTGCCTTCACATTGTGAATCTGTACTCAAAGCTTATTGTTTGATGTGTGTAATAGTAAACTCATTCAGCCAAGCAGATAGTTGCGCCTACCTTGCCTTCATGTTGTGAAGTTGTAACCGATTTACCGTATATTCGTTTGTTTTAATAAGCTTCTTCCTGGATAAGCAAATAGTTGTGCCTACCTTGCCTTCATGTCGTGAACCCGCACCTGAGGTTTATCGTGTAATACATTCCCGCTCCATTTCCTCACGCTTTGTTTTCTTGAGGAAACTGGATAGATTTAAAGAAGTTAGCTTAGTTGTAGTTAGACGATCTGCGAAACCAGAAAATCCTTAGCTGCAACGTTCTAGGTTTTCTTAACCTTGTGCCTCTACTAACTAAGAACAAAAAGATAGGATTTAGTTTACTTTTCTATTCCATGCATTCCAGCACAACAAGGGAGCTTCCCCTCCTAATTTGAAGAGCACTCATTACGTAGTGTGCATAGCTGTCCATACAAACTTACACTCCAGAGGTGTTAGTTCTTACGCCAACAGAAGACAAATTCTGACTAGGATCAGCCATAAAACAATCAAAGCTTGCTGTTGATGTATCTATCTCTAGGAGAGTTATTTCTGACATCACAGGAAAGATTGGATTTGTATCAAATACGTTCTCCAAATTGTCGTGCAAGCTTCTCACAGGCGTATTCATTATTGATGTAGCTGAGGAATGATGAATAGCTTCTGAAGGTGGGATGGAAGAAACAAACACTGTAGAGAAAGAATCAACATCACTATCAATGGGAGACCATAGGAGATATCGTAGAAACAGGTATTGGAGCTTCAACGCGAGGAGACATTTCACTTAGAATAGTAGAGGTTTCAAGAACCTCTTCTTCTTGCTGATCCAAAACTTGAACCTGTGTTTCCTTAACCTCCTTTCCCTTTAGTGTTACTTTCTCCAATGGTTTTTCCACAGCCCGACTAACCCTCAACTTAATCCTGGTACCTGAAGAGGAAGCTCCTTCTTTTGACTTATCTCTAACCTCTGATTTTAATCCTTTAGGCCCAGCTGAATCATCCTCAACTCCGATTCTGATTTTTATAGTCTTAACACCTATGCTCTTGAGCCAAGTGTTAGTATTTGCCAAGACCAACTAAAACCTATCAAAAATAGAAGTAGATTCTTTCTGCGACCACTGGATTGCAGGAATAGGTGCCTTGTTCTTCATATTCAGGATCCAAAATCTGCCCATCATCAGCTACTCCTTCTAGAACTAAGGTCAGATTGAGATCAACAACTTGCTCTACTGTAAGCCCGCAATAATCCATTTTATAGATATCCTTTTCTGTTCGAAAGTCTGCCCAAATGTCTTCAATGCAATGCACGTGGGTGAAAGCTCTTTTAATTTTGTCTTTCACTCTTCTGTAGTCAAATTCCATTCTGGCCTGGACTTTCTTTAACTTTATCTCTTGAAGTTCAGCCTCCATTGCTTTTGCTCTTGAGGAAGTTGTTAAAGAATACCTTCCAATCAGCAATGGATTATGTGATGAAATGCTAACTCCAGTCTTGTGTTGTGCAGCTTGTCGTACATGCACTGTCATCAACTGTCTTCCCAGCTCCATCAAAATGATTTTATCTGTTGGGTACCTTGGAAGCATATAAGGTTGGTCTTCAAAACAGCCAACTCTTATGTAAGTGAAGGTAGGGAATTGAAGGAAAAGACAGCCATATTCATTTACTTTCCTCCAAGCAGCCTCAGATACCATGTTGTTTTCCAATGCTTTGTCAAATAAACACATGAAATGACCAAAGAAAGCATCTTGGACCCTTCTATAATGCACACGACTTTGCCTTAAAGTCAATTGATCATAATACTCCCATACAGGCACCAATGATCTATCACCTTTGGTAGAAAGGCCTGGAAACTGCCTTAATGAAGCTGCTATGTAAACCAGATATGAATTCATATAAAAGGTGAGCATGGTGGGAACTTGTGCAAGCTGTTCACACAAACTATCACTGATTACTTCACCCTAGAAAATTGGATGTTGTGCCTTTCTGATAACCACTATGAATTTATACATCCAGTTTTCAAACATATTTGAGACTTTTAATCCCACTATTTTGCTCAGGAGGGTGATCATATCATTAATCTCTTCCTTAAAATCAGACCGATACAGTTTGGGTATCCGGGTGACACAAGGTCGTGATTTGAGAAGCCATTTGTGATTGATATGCTTGATACAATCATTCTTCTTCTACTCATAATGATTATGAGCACTCTTCATTGTAATGTTCGAATACGTAGGAGCATCAAGAACTCTGAAGATTATGTTGATGGTTTCAGGATCAAGTCTGATAACCACGTTGCCGTCATCATCCCTGATGGTTCTTGATTCACTGTCAAAGTGGGATGCACATGCAAGAACAAATTTTGGCTCAAGGGCAACAACAAGAAAAGTAGACACCAGGTGAATATGACTTCTTAGTAACAACTGCATATCGTGAGAAGTTGATTTCTCGGCCCTCTTAAGAAACTTAGACATATCAACATGCCCAATTTTTGTATCTTTGATTTCATCTATGTTTGAGACCACATGAGATGGAGAAATCTCATTCTGATACTTATCATATTTGTACTTCATCTTCTTGTTTGTTGGAGAAGCTGGTTCGTCTGTCATCGAGCAGGAATCTGCAAGGCTACAGTGAAAACCCCATAAGGTCAGAACATCATCAGCATCAGCATGTGAAGACATGGTATCCATTAACAACAAGACTCAAACCCTAGGGCAATGAAACTGTTTTTTGAATGATGGTGGAGAATGTAGGCTAAAGACCAATTCAGATCTTGGTGGGCTGATTGCGACTAAAAGTAACGTTTCACCTTTTGGAAACAGCAAGTCAAAACTTCCAACTTGAATTTGCAGTCAAGTGTTAGAAGTCCGTTTTTAAGGCATTTAGAAGCATTTCGGGTTTTGGAGAGCATTCAACAACTTTAATAAAGCGCAGTCAGGATTTTTTGAGCATTTTGCAACTTTAGTGAAAAATCCTGACTTGCTATTTGGTAATGAAAACCCGAAATTGAGCCAAGGCCCATTTTCGCAAAGATGGAAGTGAGGATGAAAACGGAGATAGGTGTGAATGAGTGAGGTGAATTTGGTAAAGGCAAATGGAAGTGAAAAATCGCAAATGGAAATGAAGTTTTGCTGAGATAATGACCATTGAGACAATGATATTTCCTGACACAATGAGTATGACGCCATTCAGCTGCAAAAACCGTTTTTGGACAAAAACGTGATTACTAAGAGCCACGGTTTGACTGAGAGGAAAACGCATTTTGCTTTGAAGACATATTTCTTACAAAATCAACTTCTCTCAGGTCACACAAGGGAATGACGATTTCTTTGAACAATGCAAATGACATTAATCAGTTGAAAAATACGTTTTTCAATAAAAACGCATTTTTCAAAAATGAGATTTCACAAATATGTTTCCCTTTTGAACCTCATTGAATGACGTCTCAGGAAATCGGGATTTGACAATGGCAATGTTATTAAGACAAAACGCGATTTAATAAAGAGAAAACACGTTATTACAAATGACATCAAAATGCCTTCGAAAAAGACCATTACCAAATGAAAAATGTCTTCAGCAAAGCAAGATGTGATTTGAACAAAGAGAAAACAAACAAAACATAACAAGAAAGAAAAGAAAAGCAACGTACCTTGGAGAAGAGAAGCTGAAAGTTAAAGTGAAGAGGAAAACCCTAGATGCCTTGTAAAATCTCAAGAAAAGATGAAGGCACTTATATTCAAATTGAGAAGCTGCAATTTCAGTTGAAGAATTTAAGAGAGGTCCACCAAAAGAGGTAAACTATCAAATTCAAACACAAACTCTCTTCAAAACTTGGGCGAATTTCTCCAATCAGGTATTTTGAGCTTAGCAACAAGCAAAAATAACACAAAAAAGACAAAAATCGGGCTTTTAGACTCTTTCAGCAACTTTTCTTTTTACTGATGGGAAAAATAGGAACTTTTGGCTCATTTAACAATTTTAATTTTGACAATTGAGGCAAAATAGGAACTTTTTGACAATTTAGCAATTTTATTTTTGTCAATAAAGCCATATAGGAACTTTTTGATCACTTAGCAGTTTTATTTTTGTCAAATAGTCAAAAATAGGAACTTTTTGATCACTTAACAATTTCACTTAAAGCATCAAAAGCAATCGGACCTTTTTGAGGCTTTGACAATTTCACTTAAAGCAAAATCAGAACTTTTTGGAAACTTTGACAATTTTGCCTTATGACTTAAAACTTCCTATTTTTGTTGTGCTGTCTTAACCCGAATTTGACCAAAAACACAAGAAAAATGACTCAAAATTTTACAAAAACAGAAAGGGGAGCTGATGAAAGGATGCCCAAGGGAATCATCAATTGAAATCTAAAGTTTTACAACCTCAACACCTCGTAAAATGTGCTTTAGAGAGAAAAACTTCAAATTTTTTGGTAAGTTACCCCAATTTTTGCCATGTCAAAAATTGAGGACAACAAGGCCGTACTGTGTCCTTACAGCCAGGCCGTACCAATTTGGGAGAGAGGCGTTTGAACTAGAGGCAAAAACGCCTTGTGTTAGGGGTTGTAAATTGCTTCATTGGTGGCGGCTAGGGGTTAGGATCATTGCTAATGCATTTACTATGTGGAGAAGGTCATAGTAGCTGCAATCGTCCTCAATAAGGGTTTGGCTATGTAGACTTCATCTTTAGATTTTTGCAAATAAACTTGTCCAGGATTCTTGGGTATGAAGAAGTTGTAAAAAACAATCTCAGTTTCAGCAGTTATAAATATATTAGGAGAATTTGCTTCAATTGTAGTTTTTATTTGCATTGTTGTATATATGTACATTTCCTTTTTGCATTGCTTTCTTAGCATCATATCAAAAATACAAAAAAAAAGCATAAAACCACAAAAAAACAAAAAAACTACAAAACTCAGAAATAAATAGACCAGCAGTTGCAAAGAATTTAATATCAGAGAGAACAAGGGTTCTTACAGACATTGAGGATGAGGAGACTGAGGAGGAGTCATTGCCACCAACATCTACATCCAGGATGGAGGTTGAGCCACAACGTGTCATGTCGAGGATGGAGGAGCCACAGCAGAGTCCTAGGCCTAGACCCTCTAGTTCTACCTCTCCCCTAGCTTCCACTAGACATGGGAAGAGGAAGATGTAAATTTTTAAAATATATTAATGTAGTATTTACTTTCAATTTTACAAAAACAATTTGCTATTTTTATTTTGTTTTGAACTATCATTATCAGTACATTCCACATGAGGAAGCCATTTTGTACCCATTTTGCTTTCAAATCAATCAAATACAACTAGACTCAGCTTGCTTCTTTTATGTACTCATTTATTGACTCATTGGATGCATCTTATCATTGAATTTTGCAAAATATGTGTTTTTAACAGGGGTACACGGGGATGCATCCCCTACTCTTTTGCCCACCATACCGGTACCGAGGATGAGGGACGCCTAGGGAACGTTTTTCACGTGTCTCCAAAAAGTTTCCTTTTTTTGGGGATATCCCCAAATTGGAGAAACGTTTCGAAAATGGCTGGAGGATAGTCAACCGTCCAGGGGACGGTCAAGGGATGCCCAGTCGTCCCTCGACTACCCCGAGGACAGTCGGCCATCCCTTGTTTCCCAATAGCATTTTAACATTAAAAAAAAATCAAATTTAAAATTTCTTTTTTTTAATGCCTATGTTTGTGGACCCACGCCCTCCCAACGCTAATATGGCAACTTAAAACTTCATTTTAGCTTCATTTGACCTCATTTTAACTTGCTAAAAAAAACATTGCAGCCAAGAGCAAAGTGAGAAGAGAAAGAGGAGAATTTGAAGGAGTTGTTGGAGAAGAAAAACCAGCATTTAGAAGGCAAAAAGGAGAGCATTAAGACAGCAACCAGCAAGAGAAGTGAAAGAGGTAAGTTATTTTTCCATTATTTTTCTTTTTTTCCATTTTTTTCTAAGTTTAAATGATGAAATGTATGATTTTTTGTATTTTTTTTAATTCTTAGTTTGCAAAAACCAGAACAAAACAAAATGAGCAACAGTAGTGAAGGTAGTGGGCATATTGAGAGGGGAGAAGAAACCCAATTGATTGAAATGGAGCAGCCTCAAACAAACCCATATGAGATCCCTTCTGAAGATTTGAAAGCATATGCAAAAAACCCTTTTAATCCTAAAAAACCTCTTCTTCAATTAGTATAACGTATAGACCAAGGCAAAGGGAAAAACACAGGGGGTAGTAGATTGTGGCAATGTCACATTTGTAAAGATAAATTTTATAGGAGCTACACAAGAGTCTATTCTCATCTATTGGGTTTTGTAGGCCATAGGGTCAAGGGTTGTGAAGATATAAAAGATTTTGAGAGGGTAGAGTGTTATAGATTGCACATGGAGGCCGAAGGAAAGTCTATGGGGCAGCCAATGCAAACTCAATCCGCACATTCAACTTCACCTATGCCCTCTATGCTTGGTAGTCCTAGTGTTGGTAGTGGTAGTAGTGGTGCGGGTGGTGTTCATATTTCTACAAGAGGGAAGAGGAAAGCTAGTACTTCTAGTGACCAACAAAATACAGTTGCAAGTATGTTCAATGTGCAAGCACGAGATGTGGCAGAGTCCTCCATTGCCAAATTTTTCTATGCCTATGCCATCCCATTCCATGTAGCACATTCTCCCTACCTCAAACAAATATTTAGAGATATGGCAGTTGTTGGTACCTCATTCACCCCCCCAGAGAAAATAAATTACGCACTACACTCCTTGACAAAGAATATTCTAAGGTGAGTGTGGTGATGGAGGATATGAGACAGTGTTGGATTAGGACGGGCTGCTCTATTATCATGGATGGGAGGACCAATATTAGACAACGGCCACTTATAAACATCATAGTCACATGTTTAGCTGGTTCATATTTCCTTAGAGCCATTGATTATTCTGGGAAGCGCAAGGATGCAGAATACCAATTTAATATTTTGAAAGAGGCTATAGAGGAAGTTGGGGCAACCAATGTTATGCAAGTGGTTACTGATTCAACATGTGTGTGCAAATTAGCAAGTTTGATGGTTGAGAGTGCTTACAAGCACATCTTTTGGACCCTTTGTTGTGTTCATGTGTTGAAAAATGCATTGAAAGACATAGGGAAGATAGATTAGGTGCACCAGGTGGTTGTAGAGGCTAGAGACATTTAGATGTTTATTTGCAACCATCACACCTCACTTGCCCTCTTAAGGACATTTTTGAGGAAGGAATTTCTCAAGCCTGTACTGACAAGGTATGCCAGCTAATTTATTTTGTTAGAGAGGATGCTTGAGGTGCAAGAGGCTCTACAGTTGATGATGGTTAATTCAGAGTTGAATAGATGGTCTAAGGCAAGCACTGCAGAAGGGAGAAGCATCAAACAAAAAATTCTTGATGATACTTGGTGGTCTAATGTGAGGTAAAAAAATTGTTAATTTGTTATTGATTGCTGATTTTATAAAAAAAAAAATTAAAATATGATTTTATTATTAATATTTTTTTATTTTCTAAGTTCTAACTTATCTTTTTTCAAATGTTTGTTTGCAGATATATTTGTTCCATCATTTCACCAACTGTGGACGTCATAAAATATGATGATACAGACTCTCCAAGTCTTGGAGAGATTTATGAAACATTTGACTCCATGCTTGGAAGAATGAAGAAAGCAATTTCTGATAGGGATCCTAATTCGGGATTATATGAGCAAGAAATTAAGCCTATTGTGATGTGGGGGTGGAACACTATGAACAGCCCGCTTCATATGGCAGCCTTTGCTCTTAATCCCAAATGGTATGTACCAAGACCTAGTAGGATTCCTCCTTGTGATGACAATGAGGTAAAAGATGGGTCTCCATCATTTCACCAGCTGTGGATGTCATAAGATATGCTGATACAGACTCTCCAAGTCTTGGAGAGATTTATGAAACATTTGACTCCATGCTTGGAAGAAT
This sequence comes from Sequoiadendron giganteum, assembly GCA_007115665.2. Lineage (NCBI taxonomy): Eukaryota > Viridiplantae > Streptophyta > Pinopsida > Cupressales > Cupressaceae > Sequoiadendron > Sequoiadendron giganteum. The sequence goes on from CM021109.1 coordinate 365,029,294, forward strand.
GAAGAAAGCGATTTCTGATAGGGATCCTAATTCGGGATTATATGAGCAAGAAATTAAGCCCATTGTGATGCGGCGGTGGAACACTATGAACACCCCACTTCATATGGCAGACTTTGCTCTTAATCCCAAATGGTATGTACCAAGACCTAGTAGGATGCCTCCTTGTGATGACGATGAGGTGAAAGATGGATTTATGAGGGCCATTGCAAAATTGTATTCAGTTGAGAAGGTGAGTTTAGTTCATACACAATTCACTGACTTTGTTAATCTTCATGGTCCAACATTCGGCAAGCCAGATAGAACTACAGTAGCTCAAAGGGATCCTATTGGATGGTGGTAATGGCATGGGAAGGATGCACCACAATTGAGGACGCTTGCTATTCAACTCCTTTCACAGGTAATACATTAACATAATTTGATTTAGATTAGTGTTGAACATTTATATAATCATAATTGAATGTCCTAATTAGTAAATTACTAATTTAGTTTTTGTCTCCTCTCACAGGTTACTAGTTCCTATGCTGCAGAGAGGAACTGATCACTCTATCAAGAGGAATAGGCTGACCTCTAGACGGGCAAAGATATTAATGGTTGTGCATAGTGCTCTGCGACTCCAGGATCGTCAAACTCCTGAGTATCGACAAACTCCAACATTAAGGTGGGATGTTGATCCAGAGGACGTCGCACAAATTGACGAGGAGGAGAGACAGGAGGGATTGGTTGGAGTTCCATTAGATGAGTCAGCCTCTCATACTCATAGTGGCAATGACTCAGACACTAAGTCTGATTTTGATGCAATGTTGGCAGATGCCAAGTAGAGGCAGCCATCATACTCTCTATTACTATGTTTTGGACACTTGTGACTTTGTCATTTTTGACATTTTTAGCGCAAACTTGTAGCCTTTGGGCATTTTATTATTTTATATCATATGTGCATTGACTGTTTGACATGAATTATGGTCCATGGAAGCAATTAGGTGTCTGTACTATTAATTTGTTCAACTCTATGATGCATATGTCAATATGATTGGTGATTACATTTGCAACTTTATGAATGTTCATTGTTATGATTATCATTACTCATATGAATATCTGAAATTTCCCTATATTTTAAAAATTTATCTCTCTCTTTATATATATATATATATAGTCGTCCCCCTGTCCCCAAAAATCCCCTAAAAAAATGTCGTCCCCAAAACCTGTCCCGCCGTTCCCCCCCTGTACTGGAGACTTGGTGGAACATAGGTTTTTAATGAAATTTAAGCAATTTTTTAAGTTGTCAAGTTTTTTGCTGAGTTTTTGCCAAGTCCTGTTTTTTGGGCTTGGTGAGTTTTTCAACTATGGATGAAAGCATCTCAACATGCCATTAGATTGTACATATAATTGGAACCAATATTGACATATCCTCAAATAAAAAACTATGTCTGATGGAAAAAATAAAATTATTTAAACTTTACACGTCTAAAAGATCAAATAGTGCAGAGAAATGTAACCATCCCCAAGCATAGATTAAAGTATAACACCCATACCTCCAAGCCAGTTACAGGAATAGCATTAATACTAACGTCGGGTACTCTGCGCACAGTTGATGGCTGCAAAATTTTCTGGTATGCTCTCCAACTCGCTGCAAGATCAAATGGAGACACTTTGTCTGCCTTGATATACACGTGGTACTCTAACACCTCATTATTTTCAGGCAATCTAAACAATGCTGATTCAGCATCTCCATGGAGTGCCCCTCCAGTGAGAAGTCGATTTATTCCCTCTTCAATGATATAGGGTGAACCACTATTCTTTGGCTTAAGTAAAAATTTGAAATCCAGGGTTTCTGCAACACAACAATTTTAAACATAAATATTTTATGTGGGCACAAATTTCCACATGATTCTAAACTTGACACAGGCAATTTCCAATTGTAAATTTTATGTTAGTAAGGGTTGCATGTATTTAATCACCATAGCAATCTGTGAAGAACCAAGGTAATCATCAATACTCTAGATTAAGTGCCAGTTTGTAAAATGGTTCTATATCTGTTTCATTCCTAGAGGAAGGAAACAACACAGTACATATCATGATTTGAAAAGAAAAACATTACCATGATTAGGAGGGACAACAAAACTGATCTCCCACCTAAAAGTTGATTCACGCTCCATGGCCAACTACAAGACAGAACTGTGATCACAGTCAGAAGTTATGCAAAGTTTTAGCACATTTTGGTCCAAAAGCCTGGAAAAACTCTCCTTAGAATAAACACTGATTCTTGCATATATGTCACGTACCTATAAAACTGAATATTTTAGTTCTAAAATTCACATTCAGTTTTGTAGATAAAATAATTTGAAGATCCAGCAGTTAGGCTTGGTTGCATTGTTTTGGATTCAGCTTGTTCTGCCAATCTCATCTGCTAAAGAACTTTGAAACCAATAAAATTCTCCATGGAGAAGCCCTGTCCCTCTAAAGTAATTGCTGGATAATCTCTAGTTATGTAATAATTATGAAGTACGATGATCATTTATATACACAGTCATATAGTCCATAAAGCATGGCAACCTGTAAAAAGCTATTAAAGTCCATGAGATATTGAAAACTACAGAAACAGTTCAATCCATGAAGAAAGCTAATTGATATAAAACAAGAAAAGAAAAAATAATATAAAGAATGGAGAGGTCCATTAAGCATGCAATAATTATGAAGCTTGGAGAAATTTATTAATGCATTAGCTACCAGATATGGATCATTTGAAAATCTAAAAACGGGTTATGTTATTCTGCACCAAAAAGACTTGGTAATTTTATACAATATACAATGAGGTGTCTAGGGGAGAATATTGGATGATGATCCTTAATGCTTGGTAGCCCTGACTTGTCCAGTAGAGATATTTTGCACCATATGGATTTGAAGATTTAAAACGGCATACAAGGTTTCTAACGAATATTAGTGGATAGTGGCCCTTGATTTCTGGTAGCCTCTACTATAAAAATTAAGGAGGTCCTAGCATGTCCCATCTTTGACATTGACCCATCCATGAACATCTCTACAGCTTAAAACCAGTAAGCTTCTTTCTCCTACAAGCTAAAATAGCATAGCTGTAATGTCCCCTTTCTAATGGAAGCACTTATACCGGAATCTTGCATTCAAAGTGTTTCTCAAAAAGACATTAGAAGCATTAGAGATCAATAAGTTTCAATGATAATATCTAATAGGATCAAAGATGATATAAATATTTCATTCTTGTCAAAGGATTATGCATTTCCTTCCTATCACTCACTATGAATGATTCTCCTATAATATATTTCATAAGTGCAGTAGGGTAGTTATTAAACATCTTTCAAGATCCCATAGACGGAATTCTATTATACCATTTATCATCATAGTGAATGAATAGAGTCATTGTTACTTATAAGGCTCAATAATTGCTACAAGCATCATTATTGGATAGTCGTAAATAATATATTATATGTATATATTATTTTGTATATATTGGATGTATCCACCAACTATGATGTATCTAGGAATTTTAATATATATATATATACTTATCAATTGTTAACATGTCATTCCAACTCTCAATATGCTTATCCGTCTATATATGTTCAAATATATTCATAAATCATAATATACTTAAATGCATTTATAAGTATCAACTGATATTTAAATTAATAATACATTTGATAGTCACCATATGTAAATCTACAATTGTATGTAACTATTCTTATTTTACTAATTACATAAGAAATTATCAACTTTAATCCAAACGTATGATGATACTTACCTTTATTTTGGTTCGATCTGCTGAAGTTACCTTAATTCTCCCAGCCACGATTCTGTATTTTTTGATGATCAGACCATACAGAATATCTTCGTTAAATGTTTCCTTTTTCAGAATCTCTGTCAGAATATATTCTTCCTGTCATTCCTCCTTTCTTCTTCTTGCGTGACTTCCTCTTATATCTTCTCACTTTGGAGAAGAGATATGGTTCATTGTGGAGGGTTGTGTCTTTTTGGCAAATCGTGACTTTTCTCAATCGCTGCCTTCCCAACAGCGATATCCTTTCCTGAATATATCACTGCCTATGATGCAGCTGTTTAATGATTCCTTATTAAAATGTTTTTTGAATATATTTTTATTATTATTTATTTATATATATTTTACATGCTATTTCAATATATTTATATATTTTTAGGCCATTCAATATTTATATATATTTGTATTTAAAATATATTTATATTTAGATTCATAAGTATAATATTACCTGGATAATTATGATGATAATGAAATCATTTATATTGGTTTATATATAATTAATTTTTGTAATATTATATTACAATGATTGAAAATATAATATTTAAATTGATAATTATAGTAATATTAAATTATTAATATGTGTATATAATTTTTAATATATTTTTTTGTCATTTACTTTATTTATTTATTTATTTGCATTTCAATGTTTAATTATTATTATATTTTGGTGTTCTATTTCGGGGACATGACAATCCTCCCTGCCCAAGATTGCTTGTCCTCAAGCAATCATAACTGAGATTTGTAACCAAATATTTCCCCTTTGTCATAATAGATTTCGGGATGTTGCGAATAACAGGATCTTTTCAAGCCAATTTGAGAGAAGGATCTAGGTATTCCTCACCACAGGTTGCGAGTGAGTGCAACTTCCTTGACTAAAGTGTGATCCCTAATAACAATTTACCCCAAGTTTGAACAGTGAGAATCATCCCGAGATTTTTGGGTTATGGACCCTTAATGCAACTTAGCATAGTTGAAGCTTGAGTTATGAATGTAAAGCTACTCTAAAGGAGAACTCGAGAGAGGAAGACCCTTAGATAAAATGATCCATTCTATGTAGGAGTGGTTTTGGTCCCCAAGGTAGGTTACAAGGTAGATCATATGTGGTATGGCCTTGATTGTACAATTAATCTTGTTCAAAATGAATAGAAACATTTACTCTTTACTTGAGAATCGTGTTGTTGTCTTGGGAGATGTTAATATTTTAATTGCTTGGTTTCTTGATTCGTGATGATCGCCTATTGAATGTCAATGAATTGATTCCTCCTTTTCATATTTTTACTATCTTTGAGAGCCTAACTTAAGCATCTTGCAAAGCTGTTTTAAGATTCTATCCTTAATTGGATCCCTCAAATGGTGGTATGGATGAGATGCTGTCCCTTTTATATCACAAGTTTGAGGGAGTCACACCTTTCCACTTTAGTAGTTATAACTCTTTATTATTGCATTTGGATACTAATAATTCAATTTTAGATAAGTTAATTTGTTAGTGCCTCCCAACCCCAAGGATTTTGACGAACAACATTAACATTTTCATAATTTCTAAGCATAAAGTAAGCACAATGATGAGCTCCATATGAATCAGAAATTAAAGCACACAACCAAGTAGCTCAACCAAGTAGGCAAGTAGCTCAATTAAGGCAAATAAGTAACTCAAGCAAGCAACAACCAGCTCAAGCACACAACCAACCAACTTAAGCAACTTGACAACCAACTTTTATAATATTTTCAGAGTCTTTAAGCATAAAGCAATTATAAGAACACATCTTGTTGAAGACACATAGATACAGGTCATACATAAAGTATAAATATGAGGCACGAATACATGTAATACATAGAGTATACACAAGAAGCATGAAGCATATATGTGAATAATACATGAAGTATACACACGGGTACATTAAGTCACAAATCATTTATTTAGAAAAGCATACACTTGAATACATGTAAGTCACAGAGTATCCACATGAATATACGGGAATACAAATAAGCCACAAAGCATGCACTTCAATACACACAAGTCGCAAGGTAGACACTTGAACACACTTGAATACACATAAGTCACATGATATACACTTGAATACAATTGAATACATAAGCCACAAAGTATACACTTGAAGACACATGAGCCACAAAGTATACATTCGAATACACTTGAATACAAGGTATACACGAAGTCACAAAGTATACAAATACAAAGTCATAGAGTATACGCTTGAATACAAATACATCTCGAATTCAAATACAAGTTATAGAGTATGCACTCAAATACAAATACAATCACAAGTCATAGAGTATATACTCAAATACAAATACACTCAAATGAAGTATACTGTCAGACAATTGGGAAGGGGGATTCGATGCATCCCATACTACACCGTAGACCCGTCCACCATCCCAAGGTCATCAAGTATATACATGAGTATGAAGCAGACACGTGAATACATGTGATGACCCCTGCTGGCTCAGACCTCAAACCCCTGTCTTTTATTTATCTTTATTGTGTTTTACATTTTTTAGAGAAGAATTTATAGAGAGAAATAGAAGGGGTGCACAGCATAAATGCTTATAAAATGTAAATCTGAGCTAATGTAAACGAATTGAAGTTACAGAAGGTAATAAATAAGCTCAACGATGGATTTAAAACTCATAAACATACCCGAAAGCTCCCAGATTATTTATTTAAGAAATGAAGTCCAATTGCCAGCCAAAATGGTGAAATCTGGCTAAAACCAATGTAGGAAGCTACAATAAATGTAAACCAGCTCTGAAATTGAGGTAAATGAGTGGTAAATGCCAGACGCCAAGACAGGTGAAGAGAAACCCTCAAACTGGAAGGCGTTTCTCCAAGAAACCCCAAACGCCCTTGCACAGGAAGCTACGCACTTCAAGCAAACAGCCCAGCTCTCAACTCTGAAGGTACGGCCATGATGTCAACTGCCTGCCATGATGAAAGAAGGACGCCATCTCCACAAACCCTCCTGTCTCTGATAAATAACTCAACAAAACTCTGATGAAGCACAGTAGAACCTCTATATGAAGCCCTCACAAACTGCACAAATTCGGCTGGTCTCTCACAACCTCAAAAGTGCTCAACACTGAAGAGATTCCGTTCTCCAATGGAAGAATGCTCAAAACCCTGATCACAGGTGAAAGCACAGGAAGAAGCCAGAGGCAAAGTCAAAATATTCAATAGATGAATTTCTCATTGCCAAAATGCCTTATATGCAAAAAAAGCACGACTTCCAAGAAAGATACGCCCTTCTTCATATTTTAAATCTTTTTAAAATATATTTAAGTCATTTCAATAGTTTTGACTTAAATACTTGGGCACCCTTTTGTAATTTAAGTGATTAAAATATGAATTGCCTTTATAGAATATTTAAGTGATATAAAATGTATAAAGTCAATTTGACTTTATAATAAGGCATTAAGTTAATTAATTAACTCAAATCACTTAAAAATCCATAACTCACTCAAAACTCCAAATATTCTCGTGCCGTCAGAAGCTATCAACCCCTAAACTGCTAACGTCTGCTGTGAACCAAACTCTGAGCTCTGAAAATGAGAACGACCAAACTCTTCAAAAAGTACCACTGACCCTCTAACCAATCCAGCTAGCCCACAAGGGTCCAATAAAGGGCTAACACACTATTCCCAAGAACTGACTAGAGCGAGGACATCACAGTCCGCCCTCCCCAAATGTGCTTGCCCACAAGCAAACTCAAAGCTGGATGCTGAAGAATACTGTCACTCTCCCAAGTAGCATCCTCTGTCGGTAGATCTTTCCACTTCACCAAATATTCCCTGATAACCCGCCTCCGAAGATGACGCTCTCTGGAATCTAGAATGGCCTCAGGTATCAAAATCAATTTCCCCTCATCATCCAGGGGTGGTAAATCAATAGAAGGAGTCACCTGTGGTCCCAATGCCTTTTTGAGGCGCGACACATGGAACACATTGTGAACCTTACTGTTCACTGGAAGATCTAACTCATAAGCCACTTCACCAACACGTCGGACAACCTTGAATGGTCCATAGTATCATGGCTTAAGTTTCTCGGCGCCCTTCTTATGAAGGGTGGGCTGCCTATAAGGCTGGAGCATCAAATACACCAAATCATCGATCTTGAAGGATCTCTCCACTCGCCTCTGATCAGCATATTGTTTTTGCTGATTTTGAGCTTTCTGAATATTCTCCCTAAGTGCTCTCATAATATCCTGATTCTCCTGCAACAAATCACTAGCACTGGGTACTCTACTGTCACTCAGCAGTAAATCTAGAAAGCTCGGAGCATCATATCCATATAATGCTCGGTATGGTGTCATCTATATACTCATGTGATGAGTGGTATTATAGCAATACTCACAAAGGTATAACCACTTCACCCATGCCTTCTGCTATCCTGAACTGTAATTCCTCAAGTATCCCTCCACCCATTTGTTGACTATCTCTGTCTGCCCATCTATCTGTGGGTGGTAGCTGGTGCTCGAAGTGAGTTCTGTCCCGCAAAGTTTGAATAACTCCTGCCAGAAGTTACTCAAAAACCTGATGTCCCTATCACTGACTATACTCTGAGGCAATCCATGCAATCTGAATACCTCACGGAAAAACAAGTCCGCCACCTGAGTAGTTGTGTGTGTAGTAGTGATTGAGAAGAAATGTGCATACTTCGTCAACCGATCTATTACCACGTAAATGTTGTCTTTCCCTTGAGCTTTCGGCAAGCCCGTGATGAAGTCCATAGACAAGCATTCCCACTTCCTCTCAAGAACAAGAAGTGGCTAAAGTAAACCTGCAGGGTATGTATGTTCTTGCTTGTTCTGCTAACAAACAAGGCATTCCCTGACATACTGAAGAACAAATGATTTGAGACCCTTCCAAGAGAATCTCTCCCATACCTGCCTGTAGGTCTTAAAGTAACCAGGATGTCCTGCCATAGGTGAATCATGTAATGACCTCAATACCATGCCCCTCATCTCAGAACCTGGGACAAGAAATATCCTCCCTTTGTAAATGATAAGATCATCCACAAGTGAGTATCTGTCATCCTGAATTGTCCCATCCACTATGCTAGAAGCCCACGGATTCTTAGCATATTCTGCTACTATCATGTGTCTCCAGTCCTCTGAAATCTGTGAAATGGAGCTCAAGTGAGGACGGCGAGATAAAGCATCAGCAACCACATTCTGAGTGCCCTTGACATAGCAATGTCAAAATCATAGGACTGAAGTTTGCTAACCCATTTTTGTTGCCTTTCGTTCAAATCTCGCTGTCCAAGAAAATGTTTCAGACTATTGTGATCGGTTTTAACACTGAATTTACTACCAACCAAGTATTGCCTGAATTTGGCCATGGCATGCATGATGGCCAACATTTCCTTATCATAGATACTGAAACTCCGTTCAGGACCTCTTAGCTTCCTGCTCTCAAAAGCTATAGGGTGTCGATCCTGCATGATAACTGCACCAATACCCTCACCACTGGCATCACAATGTAGCTCAAATGGTCTGGCGAAATCCGGCAAAGCCAATACTGGACATGTAGTCATAAGAAGTTTGAACTTCTCAAAGCACGCCTGTGCAAGAGGTGTCCACACAAAGGCTCCCTTCTTAGTCAAATCAGTTAGTGGCACAGCATGTCATGAGAATCCACTAACGAACCGACGATAGAAGGCACATAATCCTACAAACCCCCTAAGTTGTGTCAACGTCTTAGGTGTAGGCCAATCGATGATAGCTCGAATTTTCTCTGGATCCATGCTGACTCCCTCTCTACTGATAATGTGACCCAGATACAAAAGCTCAGCCATGCCCAAAGCACACTTGGACTCCTTGGCGTACAAGGACTCCCTGTCAAATATACTCAATACCTCATCTAGGTGAATAATGTATTCCTCCCATGATTTGCTGTAAACCAGGATGTCGTCGAAGAACACCAAAACAAATTTCCTCAAGAGAGGATGGAAAACCCTGTTCATAGTAGACTAAAATGTAGCTGGAGCATTGGTTAAGCCAAATGGCATAACCAAGAAATCATAGTGTCCACAGTGACATCTGAATGCGGTTTTCTCAATATCCTCCTCTCTAACTCTGATCTGATGGTAACCAGTCCTCAAATCAATCTTCGAGAAATAGCAAGCTCCATGAAGCTCGTCTATCAACTCATCTATCCGTGGAATAGGATACCTGTTCTTTATAGTCTTCCTATTGAGCATCCTGTAGTCAATACACATCCTAAGTGTACCATCCTTTTTCTTCACCAAAACAACTGATGAAGCAAAGGGTGACTTACTCGGCCTAATGTGCCCCATAGCTAAAAGTTCCTTAATGGTTTTCTCAATTTCATCTTTTAAACGTTTGGGGTGCCGATAAGGAGTGATCATAATAGGTTTCGTGCCCTCATCCAGCTCAATGATGTGCTCAATACCTCTATCAAGAGGTCTACCTGGTGGAATAGCACTGAAAACCTTTGCATGTTTGATTCGGAGTTCCTGTACATCCGGATGGTAAGGAGAAGCTTGCTGCTCTAACTGTGAAGGCATTAACTTGCACTCAGTAGCCCATTCTACCATGTCATGTCGAATCAAATGTTCCATTCTCCGGAGTGAAATTTCTTTTAGATTGCTGTCCTTGATGGCTTTAAGAACATGATTTGTGCCATCAATTTTGAATTTCATCTCCATATCACGCAAATTAAGTGTGAACTCTCCTATAGCATGAAGCCACTTCATGTCGAGAACTATATCCGTTCCTCCCATGTTCACAACATAAAAATCTGCCTTAAACTCAAAATTGTTGAGTTTCAATGGTAAGTCAAAAATCATCCTCTCACAGGTAAGAGTGTGTCCATCTGCAACCTTCACTCGAATGCCTTCAAACTGCTGAGTTTGAATTCCCTTTTTCTCCACTAACCGTGAATCAATAAAATTGTGGGTTGCACCTATGTCCAAAAGAGATATGACTCTTTGACCCGCTAAAATCCCATGGACCCTGAAAGAACCCTCTCTTTGCATGCTGGACATATGAGCCTCCTATACCTCACTTTCTACCTCAATTTCTGCCTCATTTTCTGACTTTTCTTCATCTGTGTCATAAATAGCAGCTCGCTGATCAGAAAAATCAGTCGGCATTTCTCCCTCATAAAACCATTCCATGTGCCTGTTTTGCCCTTTAGGCTTGAGGGGGCAGTCATGATTGAAGTCATATGGGCCCTTACAATAAAAACAGAGCTTCCTTCTACGTAGATCATTCATTGTGTCACGATCTAGAGGGGCTGCAAATTTTTTCTTTTGATCAGAATTATCAGCCTTCTTTGGATCAGATTTGTTCTCTGTGTAGGAGGAAGAAGGTTTTGTGCCAAATTGTTTACGAGGTGTAGTGAGCTCCATACTGCGAGCTTTCCTCATGGCCTCCTGTAAAGTAGGTGGATCAAATGCCTTAATCCAACCTTTCATGGGCTCAAAAAGACCCTCAATAAACAATATGATCAGCCTTCTTTCTGAGATACCTGTCACCATCACGAATAGTCTTTGGAACTCTCCAATGTACGATTCCAAGCTACCCAACTGTTTTAACTATGCAAGATCCCTGAAGAATAGTTCAGGATCATGCCTATCAAACCTCTCTACCAATCTATCAATGAACTCTTGGTATGAGGTAATTCGGTCATGGTGAAGAGTAGCCATGCCATGAATCCACCAGTCATGTGCCACGCCATCAAGGTGTAGAGCTGCAAATCTAATAGCATCTTCCTCTGGCATAGGACGTAGTGTCAGGAACGTATCCAATTTACTCACCCAGGCACGTGCTGTAACTCTGCCACTACCATCATAGTTCACTAAGGTAAGCTTATTGGTAGCCTGTCATAGATCATTATGCTGATGTCTAGGCCTCCTGTCATTCCTGTTCCTGGTGTGCTCTCTCTTCTGGCTCATAAAACGGTCAAAGTTAAGGTGATCCTTAATCCGTTGAGGCAATGCATCCCATTCATCATGCATAGTCAGGATGTTGTCAGCAAAGTTCACTTCCCCACCTTCTTCCACCTCCTCCTCAGCGTCATTCCTGACAAAAGTAGGGCGTGTGGCTCTCTCAAAGGTGCGTGCTGGAGCAATATTCCTGTACTGTTCTCCATGTATGCTACCCTCCTGATCTTGATCCAGATTCGGCCTCCTCTGAACTGTCAAGTTTTGCACATTGGTGCTAAGTTGTTGAAGGATGTTTGCCACCTATTCTTGACCGGCCACCATTCCTCTCAGTACTTCTCTAGCATCCCTGTCTTCGTCATTAAGACGAGCATCATCATTCCTTTCAGCCATATTATCAAAGTCAAAATCCTCCTCCTGTTCGTTCAATGGAATTGCTTGAAAAGGTTCAAAAGTATTTCTTGGAATTCCAGGGCCCCTACGTGTGTAGTGCCTGTCAAACCTGTTCTAGTGTGGTTGCATGGATATTTGGTTTTCCCACAAGCTGGCAGGATTAATATGCTCTGATACCACTGTGATGAGCCCTGCTGGCTCAGACCTCAAACCCCCGTCTTTTATTTATCTTTATTGTGTTTTACGTTTTTTAGAGAAGAATTTCTAGAGAAAAATAGAAGGGGCGCACAGCATAAATGCTTATAAAATGTAAATCTGAGCTAATGTAAACGAATTGAAGTTACAGAAGGTAATAAATAAGCTCAACAATGGATTTAAAACTCATAAACATACTCGAAAGCTCCCAGATTATTTATTTAAGAAATGAAGTCCAGTTGCCAGCCAAAATGGTGAAATCTGGCTAAAACCAATGTAGGAAGCTACAATAAATGTAAACCAGCTCTGAAACTGAGGTAAATGAGTGGTAAATGCCAGACGCCAAGACAGGTGAAGAGAAACCCTCAAACTGGAAGGCGTTTCTCCAAGAAACCCCAAACACCCTTGCACAGGAAGCTACGCACTTCAAGCAAACAGCCCAGCTCTCAACTCTAAAGGTACGGCCATGATGTCAACTGCCTGCCATGATGAAAGAAGGATGCCATCTCCACAAACCCTCCTGTCTCTGATAAATAACTCAACAAAACTCTGATGAAGCACAGTAGAACCTCTGTATGAAGCCCTCACAAACTACACAAATTCGGCTGGTCTCTCACAACCTCAAAAGTGCTCAACACTAAAGAGATTTCGTTCTCCAATGGAAGAATGCTCAAAACCCTGATCACAAGTGAAAGCACAAGAAGAAGCCAAAGGCAAAGTCAAAATATTCAATAGATGAATTTCTCATTGCCAAAATGCCTTATATGCAAAAAAGGCACGACTTCCAAGAAAGATACGCCCTTTTTCATATTTTAAATCTTTTTAAAATATATTTAAATCATTTCAATAGTTTTGACTTAAATACTTGGGCGCCCTTTTGTATTTTAAGTGATTAAAATATTAAATCACCTTTATAGAATATTTAAGTGATATAAAATGTATAAAGTCAATTTGACTTTATAATAAGGCATTAAGTTAATTAATTAACTCAAATCACTTAAAAATCCATAACTCACTCAAAACTCCAAATATTCCCGTGCCGTCAGAAGCTGTCAACCCCTGAACTGCTAACGCCTGCTGTGAACCAAACTCTGAGCTCTGAAAATGAGAACGACCAAACTCTCCAAAAAGTACCACTGACCCTCTAACCAATCCAGCTAGCCCACAAGGGTCCAATAAAGGGCTAACACACTATTCCCAAGAACTGACTAGAGCGGGGACATCACAATACACGTAATACACAAGTATTAAAGTATTAACTTTAATATTTTAATTTAATAAAGTAAAGTGATTATTTAATGAGTCACTTTATATTATTTTAATAAAGTGATTAAATAAAAGGGCCACCAAGGGGGACGCCCACTTAGACAAATAAAGTTGTTTTTTTAATAAACAACTTAATAAATTAAAAGAGAAGGCCCAATGAAGTGATACGCCCAGCTAAGGTATGAGATTAAAAGATTTATTTTAATTAAGTATTGAGCCCTAACATGGCCGATGGGTTTTGGGAAGGAATAAAAGCAACTTTGGAGACTTCATTTGGGATCTTTTGGAAAATCATTTTTACAGGTGAAGATTGGGATTTGGAGAGTTTTGTCTCTCATAATAGATTTGCAGGTTGTAAGGACGAAAACCCTTGCAATTTAGAGGATCTACAGTCGTGAGATATCGTCTAAGGATCTTGATTGAATGATCCCAATCAGGGTTCATTATCTGAACATTCATAGAATTTAGGAATAAGAGTAAATCAGAGAATTCAGAAAGTAAGTGTAGATCAGAAAAAAGAGATTGGTGATTCCATAAATTGCAGATTGCAGCTCCTTTAAATGGCACGTGGGAATTAGTGTATTCATTCCCCATTATTCAGCACATTGTGGAATTGTTTACTTGGTTGTACAAGTCTAGATTTAGACCATTGACCAGGCTGTACAAATTGAGGAAGCCAAAACAGCTGCAAACAGAAATTACATTCATTTTTGGAGGCACGTGTTAAGGCATTGGTAGCAGGCTGTACCATATAGGAGGCGTGAGGTTTGAAAGATCAGATCGGGCTCCTTCATCAGCAGCAATCATTCATATCTGAGAAGTCTAGAATCTAAGATTAGACCTGCATTAGTTCTGAGGTGAATATTGCATCAATCTGCCAATGGTGCCTAGGGTTTGTGAGTCAAACTTGCTGAATTACCTAAATCAGACTTGTAACATCAAGTTCTAACTAATGGGTATGTCTCACTTATGATTGAAATTAGATAAAAGCAACTGGGTTTTCAATACTTCATGCAATTCCAATTCTGATTAGCTTTCCTTTCAGCATTTTTATTTCCAGCCATATATTGCAAAAAAGACAAAAAAATCAGAATTTCAAACACAAACACAAAAATCAGATTTGAAACCATAGAGTTATTACAGTGGTATCAGAGCACAAATTTCACCTGCCAGCTTGTGTGGATAATTCATGAGTGAGCCAGAACAAGTCTATAACAAGGGTTCCAAGCAATGGCAGCCTCCACAGTTGCTAGAGGGTCAAACAGTTTCAGAGACATTGGGTATTGGTAACTTACCAGAGATACACAGACATCTTTCCAATGACAGTGAAAGAATTGCAAGTGCCATGGGAGATAGAGACAACGCATGTTGGTTCCATTAGCCCAGATGCCAAGAGAGAACGGAAATTTGATACTATGATGGATATGTTGGCCGAATTCTTGCACAAGATAAACCAGGTTCCTACTCCTAGTCATACAGGACAACATGATAATTCTAGTAGTTCTAATGCACAGCCTGAGGCCAGGCCAAGGATTTCACTCAATACCACATCTAGGCCCTTGCAACCTACCTTTACACACAAGGTTGAGACCCCTGTTCACCAAGAACGACCTCCAAAGCAGCCAACAAACATGGTCGATGAGGTTAGGACCAGCCATGCAGAATATACTTCACTTCCTCCCGACATCAGGAACGTGTTGACATTTGACCAATTCCTGAACCAGAGGAAAACGAGGGCAGTGGCAGTTGGTAGACTAGAGACTAGAGCACCACAGGGTACCAGAGATCTCCAATAGGCAATTAGAAAAATTACATTGGAGCATTTTGATGGAGGCCATCGTTGTACCACACGTGGTTGGGTTCAGAAGTTAGATAACTTCCTCTCCTTGAGGCCCATGCCTAAGGAGGAGGCAATCAAGTTCGCCACACTACATCTGGATGGCATAGCTCATGAGTGGTGGTACCACGGTTTGGTTACTTTGGGTCACAAGTCAATCATATCTTATGATGAGTTCACTAACAAACTCATCGTGTTAGTGTTTTGTAGCTTAAGGAGATATTTTCCCTTAATATAAAACCAATTCAAGGCAGATCGGCCTTCACATTTTAAACAAATGTTGTATTTCTCTAGGTCGGCCCTAGAAAGGAGGTCGCCTAGTTTGCTATTTAAAGGGGATAGAGTCCTCTCATTTTAAGCATCAACCAATTCACTCCAAGTTCGAATTCCATCAGCACTAGGTCGAATTTTCTAAGCAGCAGATTAGCATCAAAGAGAAGAGTCAAATACTTTGTGTATTCAAGCATTCGCACTATATACAAGTGCAGATCCATTGTATTGTATTCGGCCTTTCTAGGGCCTGATTTTGAATCCTATTCCTGCACTTATTATTCTGATTTATGAGAGAATATCTTGCTGGGTTTTTCTCTCTCGAGTAGGAGGGTTTTCCCAAGGTAAATTACTATGTTCATTGTTCTATGTGTTGTGTTTTCTGCTTATTGCATTTTTTATCCTAAAAACTAACATGGTATCAAAGCGGGTTTAGGAAAGATCTGATCAGATTTGCAATGTGTGGAAGATGGTCACCGGTGTCATGGTAAAAGCAGACAATACAAATGGAACGAATTTGACTTGTGGAATTCTATTGAGAAATCAAAAGCTCCTTACTAGCTTGCGGTCGATTAAAGATAAAGAAATCTAGGTACGAATAAGAGACAAAATCAATCGCTACCTCAAGCCAAGTGTCACCAGAAAAGACAAAGGGTTGGAATTCGATTTTATTATTTTCTATTGAAGATATCGTGGCTTTGTAAACTGAAGGCGTCACTTTGAATTAGAGCAACGAATGAATTTGAATGGTTAAAGACCACATTCAAATTACCTTCAGAAGTGGATGCAAACAAAATAAAGAAAAGACGAAATTGGCAGAGAATAATCGCTTTTCATAGAGGCTTAATCGAGAGTTGCTTGCTTAGGACCGATAGCTACTCAGAAAAGACAAAATCATTATATATATCGGTTGGCATATTTTATATTGAAGCATTTGATTTTAATTAATCAAGGAAGCCATCATTTCTAGAGGAGATGTCATGTCCCCTTCTAGTTGACATCTCTTTGCAGTGTAGAGTTAGCCTATTATGCGACCTCCGTAGGCTAATGAGGAGATTAGGAGGTCTTGTGAGGCATGGCTCAGCCTCGGTTAGCGGAGTTTCTTTGCTTGGCTTTCGTTCAGGGTCAATCGGACATCTTTTGGCTAGACTTACTATTTTTAGTAAGTCATGGGAGCACCCTCCTATTTTTAGAATCTCAGTTTAGTCACATGTGGATTTAGTCTCTCGACTCCTAGCTCAGACGGCTTAGCAATCAGACAAGTAAATCAAGAGATATTAAAATTTAAGTGACTTAAGTGATTTATTTAATATTTTAATATTATTATAAAGTTATAAAGTAACTTTATAATAATAAAGTCACTTTAATATAATAAAGTGCGTTAAGTGAATAATTTAATGTGGGAATAAATCTTTTATCCCACATTGGCCAGGAAGGTGTTTGAGCTCTCCTAAGGAAAGAATAAAAAGAGACTTAAGAGCTCATTCTCGGCATCCATTGTTATTGCTATCATTTTGAAAACAGGTTTTGTGCTCTGAGAAGGGTTTCAGCCATTGCCATTGAAGAACGTAGTTCTTCTGTGAGTCTCCATTTGAACTGGTGAAATATCCAGCGAATTTGGTATCTAGAGAGTTTCATACAGAGACTCTGATTTGTGCCTCAGCAGTTGTGAAGAAGATTCAGAGATTAATAGGGGTTTCATTGCAGATCAGAATATTTAAAGATTAATCCTTTGCTTATTAAAGTGTGTACCTGCTGCTACAGTACGGCCGTGAATAGTAACATGTGAATAGTGTTGCATGAATAGTGTCGCATGAACAGTAATGCGTGAATAGTGATGTGTGAATAGTAACACGTGAATAGTGTCGCATGAATAGTAACACGTGAATAATGATGCATGAATAGTGACGCGTGAACAGTAAAATGCTACAGTGCTGTCATGAATAGTGAAATGCTTCAGTTCCAGTTGAAGGCAAGGCAAAAATCAATAAAAAAATCAGGTTCCATGTTGTTGCCATTGTTTTTATTTTGAAAATAACGTAATTTTCCATTCTCTTGAGAAATAAAGATTAATTGCAGCAGTATATCAATTGTTTCAGAAATTTCAGATTATTGTAATAAGTTTCAGTTTTATGTTATTTGCTTTTTATGTCAATAAACCCTCAAAACACAAAAAAAAAACGATATATCTATTCAAAACACCAAAACAAATTGAGACAGTGCATTCAGTAGCAAAATAGTATAGAAGCAGAGAACTAGTCAGGTTCTTACAGTGGTATCAGAGCGGTTTCCTGCCAACCTGAGGGATTTGGGTTTCATATGCAGCCACAAGAAATTGGACCTCACAGGTATTACACCCGCAGAAGAGCTGAACAGGAAAGGGATTGGAAAGAAGACAATCCATTTACAGAGGTACCAGCAGTTGAAATGGGTGACAGGTTTGCAGGCAGTCCACCTAGAGGGAACAGAGATGAGGAACAAGAAACTAGAGAGTTCTTCAGAACAATGGCTACAGGACAGCAGCAGATGGCTCAAGCTATACAAGCACTTACTACCTTGGTTGAACGTATTAATCCACAGGATAGACGAAATCCAGATCAAGGGGATAATAGGAGTGCAGCGGGTTCACTTGGAGGCCAGAGGACTCGTTCTTGGACAGCAGATAGGCCAACTCGTCCTACCTTTGTTAGAGATGAGCCAGAGGTAGCCCCAGTAGAAGAAGCAGGTGAGGAGGCGTTCGCAGATGTCCTTATGGCTGCGAATGATGAATGGGAATTACTAACTCCACAGGTGCGTGAGAGGATGACTTTTGATAGGTTTGTGAATCAGAGGAGAGAACACTATCGTTTAGTTAGACAAGATAGAAGGCCCAGGAATCAAAACAGTGAACTTCAGCGAGCTACGAGCAAGCTTACTTTGCCTTCTTTCGATGGTAGTGGCAAGATGACTGCTCAAGCTTGGATTCATAAGCTTGATACTTTCCTAGCATTGAGACCTATGACAGAGGTTGAAGCTATTAAATATGCCACCTTGCACTTGGAGGGAGTAGCACATGATTGGTGGTCTCATGGGATAATCAGGTGACAGCTTATCAGGATTTTGTGGATAGGCTCGTGGAGAGGTTTGATAAGAAGGATCCAGAAGTTTACTTTCGAGACTTAGCTCAGCTGAAACAAACAGGAATCTTGGATCTTTTCATCAGTGAATTTCAGCGATTGGCGGTTATGGTGCCAAATATCTCAGAGAGGAGATTAATAGTCCTATTCACTGAGGGCTTATCGGAACCGCTGAAGAGTTGGATTAAGGATTTTGATCCTCCCTCACTACAGGAAGCTATGAGGAAGGCACGTAGCATGGAACTTGCAACCCCATCTAGCAAGTTCAATTCTAGGAGTTCTTCTTCTTTTAAGGACAGCAAGGGATTCAATAGGAACAAGGAAAAAACTGATTTTAAGAGTGACTCTAAGGGTAAATCAGCAACACCCTTAGACCAAGAAACTCTTAACGATTTACGCAGGAAGAAGTTATGCTTCTACTACAAGGGTCCCTATGACATAAATCACGATTGTCCTTTGAGGCCAACAGGGTTATGTGGGCTACTATGAGGGTTCGGATTCTGAAAATTCCGAACAGCAAGAGAGTGCTGAGGAGTCAGAGGCAGAGGCAGAGGCTTCAGAGCCTAAGGGTGAGACAGAGTTTCAGTTCCAGGAGGCACGGTTGTTTAGCATTCAGCAAGAGGGATCTTTTAGACTCCGCGGAGTCTTGGCTGCTCAAAAGGTTATTACCCTTCTGGATACAGGTGCCACCCACAATTTCATTGATGCCAGATTTGTGGAGAAGCGTGGGATAATGACCGAAGAGTTTGAGAGTCTTCGGGTTAAGGTGGCTGATGGTTACACTCTCAAGTGTGACCGCATGATTAAGGATCTCCCTTTGCGCTTGAATAATTATGAATTCAAGGCTGATTATTATGTGGTTAACATGGGTGATCTTGATATAGTCTTGGGCATGAAGTGGCTCCATTCTCTTGAGGAGGTTACACTTCGCCTTAAAGACATGGAGATTCGGTTCGAGGTGGAAGGAAAAACTCACATATTGAAAGCCATTAGAGACAGTAGTGTTAAGACTATTTCCTTCCGACGGATGGAGAGACTCATTCGTCATGACCAGATTGAGTGGGCAGCAGAGTCTACCTTGATGCCTACACAGGGGGGACAGCATAAGACCGAGTATCATCTTGACATCCAGCAGTTGCGGGTTAAGTATGATAAGGTTTTTAGTGACATTCCACCAGGGAGACCTCCAGGTAGAGGGATAGAGCACATCATAGAGCTTGAGGAGGGCGCTAAGCCCGTCATGATTACTCCTTACCGGCACCCGAAGCGGCTTAAGGATGAGATAGAGAAGACAATCAAGGAGCTGCTTGCTATGGGTCACATTCGGCCGAGTAAGTCACCATTTGCTTCTTCAATTGTTCTAGTGAAGAAGAAAGATGGTACCCTACGTATGTGCATTGATTACAGGGTATTGAATAAGAGAACAATTAAGAACAGGTACCCCCTACCCCATATAGATGAGCTTATTGATGAGCTCCATGGAGCCTATTATTTTACGAAGATAGATTTGAGATCGGGCTATCATCAGATCAGAGTCCGTGAGCAGGATATTGAGAAAACTGCCTTTCGTTGTCATTGTGGGCACTTCGAGTTTGTGGTTATGCCATTTGGGCTAACCAATGCTCCAGCTACCTTCCAGTCCACCATGAACAGGGTCTTCCACTCTCAGTTGAGGAGATATGTACTCGTCTTCTTCGATGATATATTAATTTATAGCAGGACATGGCAGGAGCACTTAGCTCACTTAGAGGCTGTACTCAGCATTTTGGATAGGGAGTCCTTGTATGCCACGGAATCCAAGTGTGACTTAGGAATGACTGAGTTATTATATTTAGGCCACATCATCAGTGCAGAGGGAGTGCGGATGGATCCTGAGAAGATCCGTGCTATCATAGATTGGCCTACTCCTGAGAACCTTACACAGCTGCGAGGATTCCTTGGGTTGTGTGGTTTCTATCGCAGATTTGTCAGTGGTTATTCTCTCCATGCAGCACCTATGACGAATTTGTTGAGGAAAGGTGCATTCATTTGGACTCCTAAGGCACAGGAGTGTTTTATGAGGTTCAAGGAGCTTATGACTACATGTCCGGTACTGGCTTTACCTGATTTCACGAAGCCATTTGAGCTTCAATGTGATGCTTCTAGTGAGGGCATAGGAGCAGTGCTAATGCAGGACAAGAACCTGATAGCTTATGAGAGCAGGAAACTCAGAGGACCAGAGAGGATTTTCAGCATATATGATAAGGAAATGCTGGCCATAATGCATGCCTTGGCCAAATTCAGGCAATACCTAGTAGGCAGTAAGTTTTGCATTAAAACTGATCACAATAGCTTGAGACATTTCCTTGGACAGCGGGATTTGAATGACCGCCAGCAAAAGTGGGTGAGCAAGTTACAGGCATATGACTTTGACATTACCTATGTCAAGGGAACACAGAATGTTGTTGCTGACGCTCTTTCTCGCCGGCCTCATCTGAGTTTTATGGTGCACATTACAGAGGATTGGAGGCATTTGATTGTGGCAAAGTATGCCAGGGACACTTGGGCATCAGGTATTGTTGAGAGGTCCATAGTAGACACCAGGTACACAGTTGTAAATGAGCTGATCATTTACAAGAACAGGATTTTCTTGGTCCCAGGTTCTGAGATGAAGAACACCATTATGCGAGTTTTCCATGACGTACCTACAGCAGGACATCCGGGTTACTTTAAAACATACAGACAGGTACGAGAGCGGTTTACATGGAAAGGCCTTAAGGCTGATGTTCTTCAGTATGTGCGTGAGTGCCCTGTTTGTCAGCAGAACAAACAAGAGAACACATTTCCGGCAGGATTATTGCAGCCCCTTCCGATTCCTGATAGGAAGTGGGAATGCCTGTCGATGGATTTTATTACGAGCTTGTCGAAAGCCCAAGGACGTGACTGTATTTATGTAGTTGTGGATCGGTTGACGAAATATGCTCACTTCTTCCCGATCACCACCACTCACACAGCTACACAAGTAGCAGAGATTTTCTTCCGTGATGTTTTTAGATTACATGGTTTGCCACGGAGTATAGTCAACGACAGGGATAGTCGGTTCTTGAGTCACTTCTGGCAGGAGGTGTTCAAACTTTGTGGGACCGAGTTTACCCCGAGCACCAGTTACCACCCGCAGACCGATGGTCAAACGGAGATTGTGAACAAATGGGTGGAAGGTTACCTCAGGAATTATGTTGCAGGGCAGCAAAAGGCATGGGTCCAATGGATACATTTGTGTGAGTATTGTTACAATACCACATATCACATGACCATCCAGATGTCCCCTTTCATGGCGTTGTATGGTTATGAGGCGCCTAGCTTTCTTGATTTGCTTCTGAGCGACAGTAGGGTGTCCAGTGCAGGGGACTTATTACAGGAGAGCCAGGACATTGTAAAGGCTCTTAAGGAGAACATAGCTAAGGCACAGAATCAGCAGAAGCAGTATGTGGATCAGAAGAGGACAGAGAGATCTTTTGAGGTGGGAGACATGGTATACCTCATGCTACAGCCCTACCAACAGTCTACTCTCAGGAAGAGTGGATCAGAGAAGCTCAAGCCACGATATTATGGTCCTTTCCGGATTACCAGGCGTATTGGAGAGGTGGCTTACGAGCTAGAGCTCCCAGCTGATAGTAAGGTCCACAATGTTTTTCATGTATCACGCCTCAAGAAGGCCTTAGGACATCGTGTGGTACCTTCAGCAGTATTACCTCCCTTAGATGATGAGGGAAAATTGATTTTAGTACCTGAGTCTATTCTGGAGTACAGGGAAAGACAGCTTCGCAAGAGGACTATCAGGGAATATCTGGTGAAGTGGAGAGATTTACCTATAAAAGATGCTACGTGGGAGAGCGAGGAGATTTTGCAACATCCGGAGTTGAGATTGCTTGAGGACAAGCAATTTCAGGAGGGGCGGACTGTCATGTCCCCTTCTAGTTGACATCTCTTTGCAGTGTAGAGTTAGCCTATTATGCGACCTCCGTAGGCTAATGAGGAGATTAGGAGGTCTTGTGAGGCATGGCTCAGCCTCGGTTAGCGGAGTTTCTTTGCTTGGCTTTCATTCAGGGTCAATCGGACATCTTTTGGCTAGACTTACTATTTTTAGTAAGTCATGGGAGCACCCTCCTATTTTTAGAATCTCAGTTTAGTCACATGTGGATTTAGTCTCTCGACTCCTGGCTCAGACGGCTTAGCAATCAGACAAGTAAATCAAGAGATATTAAAATTTAAGTGACTTAAGTGATTTATTTAATATTTTAATATTATTATAAAGTTATAAAGTAACTTTATAATAATAAAGTCACTTTAATATAATAAAGTGCGTTAAGTGAATAATTTAATGTGGGAATAAATCTTTTATCCCACATTGGCCAGGAAGGTGTTTGAGCTCTCCTAAGGAAAGAATAAAAAGAGACTTAAGAGCTCATTCTCGGCATCCATTGTTATTGCTATCATTTTGAAAACAGGTTTTGTGCTCTGAGAAGGGTTTCAGCCATTGCCATTGAAGAACGTAGTTCTTCTGTGAGTCTCCATTTGAACTGGTGAAATATCCAGCGAATTTGGTATCTAGAGAGTTTCATACAGAGACTCTGATTTGTGCCTCAGCAGTTGTGAAGAAGATTCAGAGATTAATAGGGGTTTCATTGCAGATCAGAATATTTAAAGATTAATCCTTTGCTTATTAAAGTGTGTACCTGCTGCTACAGTACGGCCGTGAATAGTGTCACATGAACAGTAACGCGTGAATAGTGTCACATGAATAGTGATGCGTGAATAGTGACGCGTGAACAGTAAAATGCTACAGTGCTGTCATGAATAGTGAAATGCTTCAGTTCCAGTTGAAGGCAAGGCAAAAATCAATAAAAAAATCAGGTTCCATGTTGTTGCCATTGTTTTTATTTTGAAAATAACGTAATTTTCCATTCTCTCGAGAAATAAAGATTAATTGCAGCAGTAGATCAGTTGTTTCAGAAATTTCAGATTATTGTAATAAGTTTCAGTTTTATGTTATTTGCTTTTTATGTCAATAAACCCTCAAAACACAAAAAAAAAACGATATATCTATTCAAAACACCAAAACAAATTGAGACAGTGCATTCAGTAGCAAAATAGTATAGAAGCAGAGAACTAGTCGGGTTCTTACAGGAGATGCATTCCTAAAGGAGGACAAATTTTATTCAGAATAAAAACATTCAGGCTGACAATCGATAAAGACAAAATCTAAGTAAGACAAGGAAATCGAATGTTGAATAAGGACGTCATAGTGATTGAAGGGGCCGATATTATATTTTATGAAGAAGTGGACTTTACCTTGGGAGACGATATAATATTTAGTAGAGTTATGTCGCCAACATCAAAACTATCGGGTTCTGGCAAATAAACAAAGATTGATAGAGACTATACTAAGCAAAGTCAGCATTCAGAAGTAGAATTAATGCTACATATGAGCAGATCTAAAGGAAAGATAAGAGCAGACCTGAAGAGGGTTTAAGTGCAGCATTTAAGGAGATTCTGATTCCACAAAGATAAGTTATATCATTCCTTTAATTGTTCTATCTAATGATATTTGCTAGATGACTACATGCTTCATTTGTATCGGGGTAGTTTGATTTTTTTATGAACTGTCATTAATCTCTTTAAAATGCAAGATGGATTGAGGAGCAAATGGATAGGGATTCATTCCTCAATTATACTCCTGCCATTCAGAGGGAGTTAAATTCTAAGAATTCAAGACACGAGTTGAGATCATGTCCAGGAAGAGGACTAAGGTTTTGAGATCCATCAATAGAGGGGAGTTCACTTCCAGAGGATGTTTTGTAATCCCTGTATTGAGGCAAGGATCAAGAGGGAGTTCGGTGTTCAGCAAAATGAAGTCCTATGTCTCGAGGAACTAGAGTAACTCACTAAGAAGAAGTGAAGGTGTCAGCTAAGTGGGTTGCAATGTTGCAAGGACAGGTGCTAAGTCTTTGGAAGACCTCTTCAGATGCAAAAAACGGAATTGCACAAAGCAGTCAAGCTTGTTTTGACATTGGTAGCACCGCAAACCTATTCAGAATAGGGTGATATGGGATGAGGTCGAGGAGGACAGTCCTGGACTTTTGCAAGTTTGTAGTGCCGGAGGTGTGCGTTGGAAACCATTCCTCTAAGGCAAGCATTACAGGAAATCTTGAACGAGGAGGTCAAGAGGTTGATGCAAGTACTTGGAGCTTTAGAGGGAGTCGCATCATCATGAAGATTTGTTGTAATGTATATTTCTCTGAGACAGAGAAATATGAGGTGAAAGCCCTTGTAGTGTATATTTCTCTGAGACGGCGAAATATAAAGTGAAATCCCTTGTAGTGTATATTTCTCTGAGACGGAGAAATATGAGGTGCAAGCCCTTGTACATCTCTAAGACTGAGATGAGACGTCATGTTGAGAGACTCCATGACAAGGATATTTTGTACATCTCTGAGACTGAGATGTGTCTTTCCACAAATGGGTGTAGCCATTGTGGACGTCATGTTGAGAGACTCCATGACGAGGATATTTTGTACATCTCTAAGACTGAGATGTGTCTTTTCCACAAATGGGTGTAGCCATTGTGGACGTCATGTTTAGAGACTCCATGACGAGGATATTTTGTACATCTCTAAGACTGAGATGAGATGTCATGTTGAGAGACTCCATGATGAGGAAATTTGAAAATACCTCCCTAGCTAAGAGGGAGTGTTAGTGTTTTGTAGCTTTGGGAGATATTTTCCTTTAATATAAAACCAATTCAAGGTAGGTCGGCCTTCCCATTTTAAACAAATGTTGTATTTCTCTAGGTCGGCCCTAGAAAGGAGGTCACCTAGTTTGCTATTTAAAGGGATAGAGTCCTCTCATTTTAAGCATCAATCAATTCACTCCAAGTTCGAATTCCATCAGCAGCAGATCAAATTTTCTAAGGAACAGATTAGCATCAAGGAGAAGAGTCAAATACTTTGTGTATTCAAGAATTCGCACTATATACAAGTGGGGAACGGTGATGGGGCACTCTCCTAGGTACACCACCTCAAATGGGAACCTGATGAGCCCCGGGAGGCCAAGGGGGTACAAAGGGTACTGCCTTTGGGCTTAGGAGAGATGGCATTTTCAGGGCACCCATTGGAATCTCACTCCTCCATCATGGATGATCAGAACAAGAGGTCAAATCATAGGGAGAAGGAAATGATTGGCAAGATGAGGGGATAATGGAAAAGACACCTCCTAGATAGATCACCTCATATGGATTGCATGTGCCACATGAGGCCAAGGAAGATGGTATATCCCCTCTTGGGTCTAGGGGAAAAGGATCCAAGGCACCCCATCAAGTCGCATTCTCCCATTCTTTCCTATGATTGAACCCTCCAAGATGTTAGCATGCTTTGTGATTAGACTAATGTTTGGCCATGAGTTTATTAATATCTAATTATGGAAATATGCTAATTATTATTATTGTGATAAATGATTATAATCTGCTAATCAGTTTGATTATGGTAAATGGTTCTAACCTGTGTGCAGGGCTTCAATCAAGTGAAAGATATTCTCTAACCCCTTCGTTTATTTAAATTAAGGAATTAGGGCAAATTTAGGGCATTCCCAAATAGGGGGCATTACAAACAAAGCATCCAGGCACAGGACCTTCAATCAGAAGGCTTTCAACAAATTTCAAGAGAAAAATGTTGCTATACGAGTTGAGCTTGGTGATGATGCTACTTATTTTGTTATGGGGACTGGAACTCTCTTTCCACATGCTTGATGGTGATATTCTTGCTCTTGATGATGTTCATTATGTTCCAAGATAGACAAAAGAGTTTACTTTCAATTTCAGCCATTATAGATTTAAGGTGTGTGGCTGAATTTTATGATCAACAAGTTATCATCAGAAATCCCAACCAAGATCTGGGTCAAATATTGGCCAAAGGTGTTCATGAAGGAAGCCTTTACAAGCTGATTGCTAATCCAATTAAGCAGGCAGCCTTAAATATGACAGTGATAAATTGTGTAAGCTTTGATGAAAGAGATTTGACCACTTGCACTATAGAGCTTTACCTCTTCTGAAAAATAGAGTGCATGGATTACCTGATTTTAAGGTAGAAAAGACCAGTGTGGAGGGATGCACACTTGGCAAGCACATCAAGTTTTAGCTTTTCCTAGCAACGAACACAAATTCAGAGGAATCCTAGATCTGCTCCATTCAGATATTTGTGGATCCATGTTAGTAGCCTCATTGGTTGGAAATATTTATTATGTTTATTTCATCGATGACACACCAAGCAAACCTAGATTGATTTCATGAAGACCAAAGATAAAGCCTTTGGGATATTTCAAGAGTTCAAAGCTCTTGTGAAAAATAAAACACGTAGAAGGATTAAGGTGTTGTGGTCTAACATTGAAGGTGAGCATATCTGCAAGGACTTTGATGCTTTTCAAAAAGATGCAAAGATCAAGAGGGAATTGACAGTGCCTTACAACCCTTGGCATAATGGGTTGCAAAGAGGAAGAACAAGTCCATCATAGAGACAGCTAAATCTACAATTTATAACTTAGATTTGCCCGTGTTTCTTTGGGCCAAAGCATGCAATTGTGCAATAAACATATTAAGCAAGTGTCCTCACAAAGTGTTGAAGTACAAGAGTCCAAAAGAAGCCCTTGCTGGAGAAAAACCTAACATTTCTCACTTTTGGGTGTTTGGAAGTCCTATTGACATTCATGTATCAGAAGGGAAAATGACCAAGTTTGAACCCTCCAACATGAAGGATGTCTTTGTGGGTTATATGGAGTCTTCTAAGGCTTATAAAATTTATGTTTCATCACAAGAAAAATTGTGGTGAGCAAAGATGTTAATTTTAATGAAGATGTATGGTCCTCTGAGCTTCAAGAGCCTCCCACGGAGGTGAGGACAGTGAACAGGCTGCTGTTCCAAGTTCTGGTCAACAAAGTGCAGCAATCCCTATTGCTGCTCAGCCAAGTTCCAGTAAGGAAGAAGACACCTCAACCTCATCTAAAACAGTCAAGAAACCTAAATGGCTTACCCAAGCTTTGCAGGAGACACAAAAACAAGTTGGAGCACTAAAAACTTCTTTCGGGTGAGTCATCCACCTAAGAAATTTCCTAGTTATGGTGTTTTAATGTCTTCCATAACTAATGTTGTGCCTTCCAGTTTTGAGGAGGCTAACACACAGCAAGCATGGCAAGATGCCATGGCAGAGGAGTATAACTGCATTATTCAAAATTAATGTTTGAGAGATTGTGCCAAGAACTGAAGGAAAATTGGTGATTTTATGAAAGTGGTTGTACAAGGTCAAGCATGCAGCAGATGGAAGCATAAGGAAATTAAAGGCCATATTCGTTACACATGGATTCTGTTAGAAAGACGAAGTTGATTATGATGAGACTTTTGCTCAAGTTGCCAAGTATACTTTTGAATGATTATGATGAGACTTTTGCTCAAGTTGCCAAGTATACTTTTGGACGAGTAATTATGTCTCTTGTTTCTCATTTTGGTTGGCCTTTATATTAGATGCTGTAAAAAACAATGTTTTTGAATATCAACGTAAAAGAAGAGTTTACATAAATCAACCTAGAGAATTTGAGATGCATGGGCAGGATACCCATGTATGCAAGCTGGAAAAGGCCCTGCATGGGCTGAAGCAAGCACTTTGTGCTTGGTACTCTCGGATTGATGGGTACTTAATTAAGTGTGGAATTCACTAAAACTACTACAGATCTTAATATGTATTATTTATTTGATAAATCTGATTTATTGGTTTCAGTTTTGTATGTGGATGATCTTATTCTTATAGGCAGTGGTGAGAAGCTTGTAAGATAATGTACGAGGGATTTGGTCTCTGAATTTAACATGAAAAATATCGACCTAATGCATTATTTGGCAAGGAATAGGAGAAGTCTTCCTAAGTCGAGAAGTACATGATGGAAATTTTATAAATATTTCAGCTATTGGAACGTAAACCCCTTGCTACTCCAACAATTCCAAATCTGAAGTTGACTACAGATTTAGAATCTGATTTGGTGTGTCTATTTGTATATAGACAGCTAATTGGTTCTCTAATGTTAAATATAAAACCTGATATTTGTTTTGAGTTTATGATTGAGCCAAGGCAAGTTCGCTAGACTACTGCAAAACATTTGCTCAGATATAAAGGACATAATTCATTATGGGTTAAAATATAAATGAAGAGTTAATGCTGCATAGTTTTGTAGATTTTGATTGGGCACCTGATGTTAGCACTAGAAAGAGCACTTCAATATTGCATTTCAGCTTGGGTTTAGGTACAATATCTTGATTTAACAAGAAACAAGCAGTAGTTGCATTAATTTCAGCTGAAGCAGAGTACATAGCAGCTTGTTATGCTAGTTGTTAGGCTATCTAGGTTCACAAATTGATTATGAAGCTTACCAATCAGACGTTGGAGCAGACCATATTTCTACTAATACGAGATCCATCAATTTGTATATGTATCATGACAATCAGAAGTGCATTAAGTTATCTAAAAATCCAGTGTTTCGTGATCACTCCAAGCACATTGATATTCATTATCATTTTTGAAAAGATAGAGTTCATAAGAGAGTCCTCATTCTTTGGTATATCCCTTTAGATGAGCGGGTTGTAGGCATTTTGACAAAGCCCCTATCAAAAGGGAAGTTTGAGTAACTGAACAAAGTTGGGTTGTTGAAATACACCTTCCTTGTGGAAAGGGAATATAAAGTTTTTGTTGTGAAATTGGTGTACTTGTGTTGCAAGTTGAAACCCTAATTTTAGGCGTTGTTTAAATTTTTTTCTGGGTGCATATTTTAGTGAATAAAGCTGTTTTTCTCTGGGTGCTTATTTTAGTGAATAAAGCTGTTTTTGTCTGGGTGCTTTATCCAGAAATAGTTTTTTGCTAGTCAGCTGATGCTTATTATTAGCAGATTTTATTTAAGTACTTTTGCCTATTTTTAGGGCTAGAGTGCCTACTTTAAGTTGTTTTTTTTCTCATTTTATTCTAGGGTGGCTGGGTATTTTTAGGTTAGATTTTAGTGTTTAAAAGAATCTAAAAATAAGCCACATTTTGCCAGTGCTTAGTTAATGGGTTCTTTATTAACCCTTTGCATCAGTATTTTGTACACTCGAATTTTCAAAATAATAAAAAAAAAATCCAAAATTGTAATATTTATCCTGATTTCAGTTTATTGCTTTATGTTTTTGTACCTTCAGTTTTCTGTGTATGCAAATTAAGGCATTATTCAAACCCTAGGGTGCAGAATCTGCATACCATGTGCTGAATGTTAAAGACTTTGCAAGACACCTGGTCAAAAACCAATGTACCAGGATTTCAAAAACTCAAACGATATTGAGTGTGTCCAACATCTGGGAAGCTCAACGAAACATGTCTTGCAGTCCAAATTTAATGATTTACACGGAGATTTTGTCCAACTGTTACCTCAAGAAGATTTATCACGAATTAAATTATTTCATTGAGCATTAAATTGTTGTAGGCGATTGGGCAAAGGTAGTGAATAAATTTTTATCACCTAAATGATTGGCATTGTAAAGGGTTGGAAACCTGGGAATTTTTTGTTTCTTGGAGCTTAATTCATATTAGCTTGTTCGTTCTTTCCAATCTAGGCACTATGATTCTATGAGATTGACCACTGCAACTTAAATGAGTTTTATCATAAATTAGTGCTATGTAATTCAAAGATTTTATAATAAGTGACATGTTGGATAGTAATTTGTATTATTATAATGTTTGTCATCATCTTGGTGTTCAAGCTCTGTTGAAGTTGGCAATCACCTAGGTGGTTTTTGGATGTTCTCGTGGGGATTCTCAGAAGGCAGTGGTGTATATCCAGATGAACAGACATATTTCTTTCTCCCTAACCTTGCTTTCTTTTTGTTATTTCTTTTATCTTAACTAGTTTAGGTTTAACGAAGGTTTTAGATTAAATTTCATTTTTTTGGTGCATGCACTTAATTCTAATATCATTTAGATTTGCCTCTTTTTATAAACATCAAGGTGTGTTCCCTCTAACAAACTTAAAACTATTGAAGCTTGTGTCATTTGTTTATTACCAGTCTTCAATTCAATAAAATCCTAAATAACCAATATCCTCTTGTGGAATTCCCGATATAAGGACTTCAATAACCCAAATTCAGCAGTGACCAAATATCTAAAGCCTTGGAGGATTTGAATACCTTTCAAGTGGAAATATAATTTTTTCACCTAAATAGGTGTGCATAAAACGTCATCAACAGGTACTTTCTTAACTTGGTCTTTGCATAACTTGTATCATTTAGGCTTCGAGTTGTTTATTTATGTTAATGGTGACTCTAAAATGGTGACCTGGTCTAACCTTTTCTAGCAAGGATTTAGAGATCGTGTTGTACTTTTATGGCATTCTCTTTGTGAACCATAATCCAAAGGCTCTATCTTTGTTTAGATAAATGGAATTTATTTTTCTATTGGTAAATGCGGGAGTAACAATCCCACGGCCACGGCCGAGAGGCCAAACCGTGTACACTTTCTCAATCTTTTAAGGCATGAATGTCCTAGAGATAACCCAGTGGTTCCTCGGGATATTTGAACCCAAAATCATCATTGTCTGAACTCTATATTTTTAGAGTTCATTCACAACCATTGGACTAATGGAAGTTATCTTCATTAAAGCAAAGAAGCCGACATTGTTTTGCATAATTTGCATTGAGCTTGCAGACTTCTGCCATCGTAACTAACATTAGTTTCTGATTCTAGTTCGATGACATTATAGAGTTGTAAATTATTCCTTAGGCTGGCTGAGTGTCATTCTGAAACTCCGACCACGTAAGAGATATAAGTTTAAAACAATAGATCCTTCGTTTTACGACTAACATAATATACAGATAAGATTTAAAGGATCATTGAAACGACCAAGGGGAGGAATTGACTTACAGCTTTGAAAGGATCCCATGAACCAACAAGAGGAAGAGATCCATAGACATGCGGGATGAGGGGGGGCTGGTCTCTGTCTCTATCTCTACCTCCACTCCACTCCATGTTAAGGGAAACGTAGAGCTGCATTTCTTCTCCCCCCTCCCCCCCTGCACCACATTTCTCCCTCGCCTTTGACCCACCTGCGCCCATTCTCAAGAACCAGCAAACCAAAGCAAAAGAGCATAAGGAATTCAACCCCTTGTCTCTATCTGTTCCTATGTTGGCATTGAATTGTTCAATTTACTTTTAATAATAGAACAGAGAATTTAAATGTCCAAGATAGTGCTAGCAATAGTACATTAGACCTTGTCAATTTAGTTTTCTAATTTGTTAATCTTATTAAGTTTGATGATCTTATTCGAACAAATTTTGTTAAAACAGTAATGTAAATGGTTTGAATGTCACTCCAGGTTTCTCACTGTTTTTCAAAACTAACAAATTATGATACAAATTTTATACCTTTTTTATCTATTATAGACATCTTTCATCTTCTTTCTTTATATTGAAGATGAGGTGAGTGAGTCTTCAATTGGAATGTGAGTATTTTGTTTTTCAAAGGATATTTGTTTCTTACGTAGGCCTTTTGTGAGGAATCATAGGTGGAGTTGTATTTACGAAAGTTATATGTACCTTTATTGCTCACATTTTCTCACATAGATTTGTAGAATTTATTCAAACAAAAGCATTTATTTATTTGTTATTATTTGGGCACTCATTTAAATGAATGTCTCATTTGCTTGTCCACTTGATGTTTTGTTTCATCCAAGACTTATTTCTCTTTTTCAAGACTTATTCGATGACAACCTTAGACAAACAATAACCTCAATACAAAAAAAAAGTAATTAATTCCCTTTTCAAACAAGTTAAAGGTAAAACAATAAATTCAATAGAAGTAAGCAACCAACCCTAGATTAATTAGTTAGTCAAGACTCGTAATTGATTTTTAAGCATATTTTTCAAAATAATAAAGAGAGATTAGGACTTAGTTTTGTGTGTTGGTTGATGATGTTTGACTATACTTAGCTTTGTGTGTTGTTTGATGATTTTTGGTTGTAGACTATTGCTCACTAATTTAAAATGTGCTCCCATATCATATTTAGTTCTAGAATATTTTGATAGATGTTTAATTGACCTTTGTCATGTTATAGGTCAAATTCATGGCTACAAAAATGAACATTCTTCATGGATTTGACCTATGTGCACAAAAATGATTTTTGAAGTTATAGTCACTTGAAACCTATTT
Source organism: Sequoiadendron giganteum (assembly GCA_007115665.2). Lineage (NCBI taxonomy): Eukaryota > Viridiplantae > Streptophyta > Pinopsida > Cupressales > Cupressaceae > Sequoiadendron > Sequoiadendron giganteum. The sequence continues at coordinate 365,062,338 of CM021109.1, forward strand.
TCCTCACCTTTGGAATTTGATTTATAAAACAAGTGGTGTTGACAAACATATTTGAGGAGCTTTATAAGTAATGACATTCTCTATTGGAAAAACTTGTAAGATCCAATTTAATGATTTTAGAACAAGGATTGAAGACAACAAGAAAACATGTAAGATACCTAATACATTGATAGGTGCAAATGGTAATCTAAATGTATGGTTTAATGGTGAGTTATCATGCTCCTTGAGTGACAATGCAAATTGGAGTAAGAGCTTGAGGATGTTTCCTTAGATCTCTAAAATGGAATTAAGATTTTATCTTTTTCTGCAACACCTTAGCATGTAATTTGAGATGTTTCAAACTGAATTCAAAAAGTAATGATTAATTGGGAAATGGTTTGATTCATGTTCAATTTAAAATTTAAATTTAATAGTTATAGGATCATGTATGCACCTACAAATTTGACTCATATAAATTAATGGTTAAACTAGGGATCGAGACTATTCCCAAGATATTTATGTTGCAATAATGTTGTGGGTGTTGTCATTGATGTCAATAGAATGGAGATTGTTGTTGGTGTTGTATTTGATGTCAACAAAGTGACAGTGTTTGGATGGTCGCATATGCTAAAATTACAATGTTGATCAAAAGTTTTATGTATGATGCCATGAGCTTGCTATAACATTTGTCCTACATTTCATGTTGCTCATGTATGAGTGAATGATGTTGAGAATGTTGTATTCACTATCCATTGATGAAAAATGTATAAAATAATCTCTTATAGTCAGTGGCTCAAGAAGTTGCACTGAAAATCTTCGAAGAATTCTTTGCATTCTTTCGAATTTGAAGATAAGGTCCTACCATTTGGAAGATAGACATAATCAAGTGTGATTCATGTATGTTCCTATTTTTAAAACATAGTTGTCCTCGTAGAAGTTTCTTGAGTTAGTAGAGTGAAGACTATGTTGTTGTAGTCATGGAAGGTTCAGAGAAATGCTTTGCATTTCTTCGTAGTTGTTGTTGTGGTCTTGCAATTTGGAGGATGACTTTATAATGTCTATTTATCTCTTTCCTTTTAGTTTCAGTTGTTGAGGTGTACCACATGTTGATTTTTCAATGTTTTATCTCAAGACTATGTTATTTGGGTTTGCAAGAAATATTGGTTTTGTGTTTATTTGCTTGTGTCAGCATAATGTTGTGTGAAGTTGTAAAAGGAGGGCATAAAAATGTTTTTAAATATCATTTGATGCTTGTGATGTAATTTGCATGATTTATATGGTCTCTCTGATACCGCTTGTGGTTTAGAGTTAATATTTTGTGGGTTAAGTGTTTGTTAGGCCAACTTGGTACATTAAGTTGTTTGTGCCAAGTTTTTGTGGCGTGTGCTAGCATGGGATTATGTGCAAAGGTAAAATAGATCTTTCTTATCTCATAGCTTGGTCTGCATTCAATTTCCCTTTCTCGCGGATGTTTTAGAGTCGACTCATTATGGTTGTTGCATGTTTCATGTTTACAATTTTTAGTTTGGCTGACAAGGAGAAAAAAATTTATGCTTGCAAAAGGTATAAATGAAGGATAAAGTGTGTGATCCAAGTGTGGTGTTATGATTTATGTGTTCAATGTGAATGTTGAAAGTGGCGCGTTGAAGGTAAAGGAATGAGTGTAAATGTATAGAGAAGTGTTTGATGTATGTTGAAGGTAGTGAGCAAAAGTAGAAGAATATAAGTGAAGTGTTGAAGGAAGTGAGCTAACAAAAGTATGTAAGTGTTGGAGGAAGTGAGCTGAAGGTAGAAGTGCAAGTGTGAGCATTGGTGGCAGTGAGCCAAAAGTAGAGGAGTGTAAGTGAAGTGCTAAAAGTAGTGAGTTGAAGGCAACAGAGGTGTTGCGGAGGCACTTGTGTATTTGTTTCATCAAGTATTTTATTTTGAGGTTGCAACCTCTTTTTGTAAGTGTTATATTGAGCAAGGAGTTGTAAACTTCCTTAGGTTAAAGACATTAAAACCTGTTGTGAAATCTATTTTATATATATGTGAAGTTAGATTTGGACAGTAGCTCCAAGCAGCTTTCTCACTATGGTTTTTTCCTTGTTGGGTTTTCCACATAAATTTGGTGTTGTGGTAGTGTGTTTGTGCATTGAATATTTTATCGAGTTAAGGCAGTAATAAGTTTTGGTTGATAAATTTGAATTGGATTAAATTGAGGGATATATTGATTCACACCCCTTAGTATATATGTGTTCTAATAATTTGTGCATATAAAATCAAGCCAATTTTAGGTTATCTACCAAATTTTAACAAAAAAACACCACTTGTATGCTAATCATTGTATTAGGGACAACCTAGTTAAAGTGAGCCCAAAGTAAAGGGTAAAAGTACAAAGTATGCACTTTTCACCCTTACATTTTGCCTCCAATTTAACTTGCAATTGAACTACCATGAGGAAGTGTATCAAAGTAAAACAAGCAATAAACATGAAAGTAAATATTCAAATGATCATAAAAATAATATGGATAGGGATGATTGTTCGACATGTTCTCCTTGCAATGGGTGATCCATCTTTGAAATCTATAAAATAAAATAAAATTTTCAAGTAGTAGTGTATAATAGAAATTTCAAATAAGTTAACATAATTGCTTTAAAATGTTAACGATCAAAAACCAAAAGTAAAAAAGAAGGGAACACTTTTTATGTATCATATGAGTTGTAAGAAGAAAAAACTTGTAAGTGTGGCATGAAGCCATGAAAAGGCATGAAACAATGATGCACACTAAGCCTATAAATCATAAAGTTATGGTGGCATAAAAACATGGTGGGCACTAATACTACAAAGCATGGTTTCATCAATTTGTTCTAATTATAAACATCAAGAAATATTGATAGTGCATACCCCTTCTATTTGGTTACTTATTGTTGCCTTTATTTTTGTCAACCCAATTTTCTTACCTTTTCCTAGCTTATGTTAGCAAAGGAGTCCAAAGGTTTTGAAACCACTTTCAAAGTTTGACATTTTTTTCAAAAACCTACCAAATCCCAACAAAGTGGTCTTGTTTTCTGTAAAAATTAAGTATCCTTTCTTTGTATAGGCTCTCTTTTTGTTATTTCCTTAACCCAAGGTAGTCTCTGATAAATCTCTCACAACCTTTCTTAGTTCTGACAAAACTCTTGTGTTTCAAAAGATTCAAAGTGTTTATTTCTTGTGTGTTGGTCCATAAGCTTGGTTTCAAAACCTTTGTCGGAGCTTGATAAGGTTTTCACAACCATGTTGTTGTCCAACAAAGAACTCACAACCATGAGAGGACTTATGGATCTGTTATGAGGTTTCAACCCACTTTCGGAGCTTGACAAGGTTTTTGAAACCATTGAAACCTCTAATTGGCTACATGGAGTCATTATTTTCAGATTTGGTGGCAAAAAAGTGTCATTCAAAGGAAAGCTTACACACATCAAGAATTAATACATATCATTAATGCTCCTTTGCAATGTGATAGCATTTAATATAAGTGCATTTGTGAGATTAAATTGTTACGAGACTCATTTTAATGGGAATTTGAAAGCAAATTCACAAAGGCGGAGAAGAAAAGTCATAGAGAATGCACAAAGAAGAATTATGACCATGAAAAGATCAGTTTACACAAAGGTATAGTAAATTCTACACTTTCTTAGCTTGTTGTGCACTGTAAGGTAATAAGCTCAAAGAATAGGGATACAGTATTGTGATTGCCTGCTTCAACTCAAATATTTTCAAAGTTACCGTTGAAGTTGTTCCCTAAGTAAAAATCTATTTATGTGTCTACTTAATTTTATTCACCATGAAGTACAAGTATTTGGGCTACGAGCATTTGTCTGGTCCATCTAGTACTCTGCCAAAAGTCAGAGACATAAAGCTAGGGCACATAAATTTGAATGATTTTTGGGAAAGGATCGATAAAGAAGATAGATCCCCAATGACACAATGATTAGAGGAAAGTGGGTTATTACAAGCTATAGCTTTTTCCAGTAGCAATACAATATACAAACCTAGTAATTGAGTGCATAAACCACTATGATTCTAAAACAAGAGAGATAAGGATGAATGATAATAGGTTTATTATCAAGGTTAGCAGAGAAACTTTTAGCTCATACCTACAATTACCTGAGAGAGAAGCATATACGAACTTTAACTTCATCCTTTCTCATCAGTGTTTCCTTGAGAAGAACTTTTGTGGGAATACAATTGCTTGGGAATGGTTTACAACTCCAAATAAGGGAAAGTCTCAATTTCCTAATAAGATGCATAGGTCTTATTTTATAGAGGAAATTTTGAACATAATAGTCCTCTTACACCAATTGAAGCGTAAGGAAAATGCCCATAATTTTGAGGATTGAATGTATTTCTTCATTCAGATACTTATCCATGGTGAACATTTCATCAACTAGGCTTAGCTCATTAGTGACCAAATGCATTCAATGATGGTCCAATTTCCACTTAGTAGGTTATTTTGCATGTCTTCTTATTTATTCTATGCAATTGCATGCACTAGACCATGGCCAGGCTTACATCCAATAGATATTCATGATGAAGCGATTCAGATTTATGATTATTATGCTCATCTTCAATTGGAAAGGAGTTATAGAAGCTTTGAAAGAGTAAATGATGCATTTACTATGAGAATGGTGAGAAAAATCAAAGGAGATGTGAGTTTGTGGATCTCTCCAGAGGCCATCCTACTGATTGACACATATAGAAGCTATTGCATACAATTCTAGAGATTCACTTACATGAGGATTAGTGGATATGATGGGCTTCCCTATAAGTTGTCCAAGTATGTTGAAGATAGATTTATTCTTATCAAAGTGTGCAAACAAATAGCTAAAGTGAATCAAAGGTGTTAAGAAAGGAAAAAGGTAATAATCTAGTTTCCTATTGGCCTTGGTTATTACTCATGTAAGTCTATGTCTAATGGTCTTACCATTGAAAATAATTTGGTGAAATTTTCTATGCAATTTTATGAAAGAAGAATTCCCTTTGATAGCAAATATTTTAGCAAAAATAATCTACAATCGGAACCAATCTTCCATCATATTCCACATTTGGAAGACTACTAGGAAGATTTTGTTGATGAGCATGAAGTCAAAATAAGGAGTTGGATGAGACTATCTTTAAGACAAATTGTGATTTTTCAATTGAAATGGGATATCTCACGTATTGAGGATGATGAATCCGATTTGGTAGATCCTATTTTTATTAATCATGTGTAGACACAACCAATTGTGATAATTTATTAGAGTATAAAAGAAATTAAAAATATTGAGGCCAAAATTGTAGTGGTGCTTAAAAGAACTCAAGCATGGGTAGCTAAGAAAATTGTAGAAAAATCTAGTGCAGTTCCTCAAAGGTCTCGAGATACTCCAAGATAAGTAGAGAGGAGTCAAGCATAAGCTTCTTCTACTCCACACCCATCTTCTTCTACTGAACAAATTCTTTAAGAGCAGAAGGGGGTGGTGATGAAGAACCTTCAAAGAAAATAATCCCTAAGAAAAACTATGAAGATACTACCCAAAGGAAAACTCAAAAAGAGAAAGAAAAGGGGAAGGAGGCGATAGAGGGAGAAACTATGTATGTGCCTTCATCTTCATCTTAGGCAAGTAATTATTCCTCTTTTCATGCCTCTCTTGATTCTCCTCCACAATATGTGGCATACATCCCACTAGCCAAAGTTAGCCCAACTTTTTCCTAAAATGGAAATCTCTAATACTCCTCTTAGGAGAGATCTACATTTTGTCTCCTCTAGTACCAAGTCAATGCCAACTCCTACCTCCCCTTCCTGGTTAGAACAAACCCTTTCTAGGAAGAGGAAAATGTTCCAGTTAATTCTCCCTAATAAGGATGTTATTGGTTAATTGCTTCAAAGGACCCCAAAGGCCAAGAAACTAAAGACCACATCTAAAGTATTAGAGGATAGTAACACATGGAACGTGTGTGTTGAAGTAACACACCCAAGTCTATAAAAATAATGTGAGTCAGGTGAATGTAAAGGATTTTAATGTCACCAGAGTTAATTTGGGACCTTCCACCGGAAATGGAAATGTCTACAATTTTCAAATAACAACTGCTAAATTTGTAGAAAGAACAATAAGAAACAAGAAAACAAAAGATGAATTGAAACAACAGGTGAAATTTTTGACTGATTGCTTGAAATCATTCATGAATCCTTCTACTCAACTAGTAATTCAAATATATGTCTCCTTTGACCCAAGTTCAACTATTGGAAAAGAGATAGTTAGTAGGGTTCATAAATACAGATCTTACAACAAAGTTATAGAGGGCTAGGTTAAAAACGTTGATGTTAAAGGAATCAAATTCATCTAAGAGGTAAGGAAGGTATGTGATGACAATGTGCTACTAAAGAAGGATATTGATGCTAATATTATAAACACTAAGAACAAAGAATCTTTGTGGCAACATGTAAACAATGACTTGAAATAAATCATTGACCTTGGGATAGATAAAGTGGTAGCAGATAAAATCTTACAGTGTCAATGATACTCAATGCTTCATCTAGAAGAAGAGTATATAAAGTGGAAATTCACCTTCTTGATGCAAAATATTACAAAATATAGCAAATTAATAAAAGTATGCAATCAAGTCAAGTTTGATATTCAAAAATATCTATTAAGCATTGGTGTTGATTTGAGAAAGAAATATGAAACAAAAGGTGAAGGAGTCGAACCATTAAAGAATGACTTTGAAAAGATGATTGAAGATTTGTTCAATGAACAAATATTATGTGTAGAGAATATCAAGAAGATAGCCATGATTGAATCCACTTTGGTACACTGTGATGATCATCCAACAACTTTTGTGGCTAAGTTGGATCAAATCAAAGGTAACAAGGCTCTATGGGAGTTGAGAACCAAGAACGTTATCATTCCATAGCATGGTGAAATACAATCAGTTACCAAATCCTTTAGAGATTACAAAGCCATGTTTGTGACCTTATCATTATTGAAAAATGGTCAACGCTCCCCTAGGAATTTGTGGCATGGACTAACCACCTCTCGTGGATCCATTAACTCTAGTGGTTGTATTGGGCATTAACAGGTCGATCTTTTGGTGCAACGGTAACCATGGGGCCAATAATTGGTATTAGAGCCAAAGGTGTCAAGTTTGAATCCCCTCAAGTAATGCTGAGGGGGAGATTATTGAAAAATGGTTAGCACTCCCCTAGGAATTCATGACATGGACTAACCGCCTCCCGTGGATTCATTAACTCTGGCGGTTGTATTGGGCATTAACAGGCTGATCATTTGGTGCAATGATAATCATGGGGCCAACAGTCATCACCAGAAGATGGAGACAATATTAACTCAGAAAATGTGTCACCTCATTAATAACTTATTTCATTGTTCAGATTGTTTAAATTTTAAAAGCTACTAAATGTAAAATTTTCTTGGTAAATAATTTTTTAAAAGTATCTCTTTCAAGAATCAGTTATTCACTTACATTTAGAAGTTTAAATATGTAACCGAGATCTTTTATAAGGACTTATTTTGGGGGAGTTTCATCCTTGATTAAGAGAAAGAAGGGGGTGGAAAGTCACCAATTTTGAGAGAAGGTTGTTGAAACATAGAAAAAAAAGGGAACCCTAAGGTTGAATGTATAAATCCTAGGGTTAGTTTCCCTTTTTCTGTTATATTAAGAATGGAGATCAACAAGGTGAATAGATTGACTTTCAACCAAGAAGGTGAGTCAATTAGACCTAGATCTGCATTATTGAGGACCTTGAAAGTGGATTGGAAATGATTGGAAAGATTAACCTAATTGAACTATGTGACCTAATTTGATAAATGCTATATTCTGGAAATACACAGACTGAAATAGTAAAATGCAAGCAAATCTAAGAAGTACTAAAGATTGTGCACCTATCATAAAAAGTTGGATCTGGCATGCAGAGGAGGACTCAAAAGCCTAGGGGCATATGGTTCCCTAATGGGGGTCTTGAAATTGATTTTACAATCCTTTAATGCTAGATTTGACCTTCTATTTTTTGGTTGTAGAGTTGTCAGAATTCTATCAGATAATTTTGTAGGTGAGTTTTTGTAGCTCGACAACTTTTACGGCTTTGAATGCAATAATGGAAAGCTTGTCTCCAATATACCTTCAATCCTCTCCAAATATATAACCTACACATTCAAAGAGAAGGAAAATTTTGGACAATTTAGGGGCTTGCCTCAGTCAAACTTTGTGCAAGTGTTTCCACTTCCATAATGGCAATGTCAATGATAGAAATGATAATTGAAACGAAGTAATGATGAAATCATGAAATGTTGCAACTCATTGTTGGAAATCAAGGTATAACTTGCAGCAATATGAACTTATCAAAGTGATTGCAAATCTGAAATTATGTTAAAAAGATTACCATAAAATGATTAATTGATTGACAATTACAACAATGATAGAAAAATCTGTAATACCATGTGTCATCAACACAAGTGACACAAGATATACATGGAGAAACCCTTGCAGGAAAAAACTCCACACCCAAAGAGATCCAATGTTTTATTAATCTTCAAGGAAGTAAATCAATACAACAATCCTCTCTATAATTCGACAACACTTTGTCATCCTAACAACCTGCAAAGAACTCATAGTAAAGCACCATATCAAGGCTCCAATATATAGAATTTTGTGGGATAGAATACCACAAATGGTATTCCAAAACAACAAGTAAAAGCACCTGGAAAAACCCACACCCCCTTAAGTGGACAACACATAAACATGGAATAAAATATTAAATTATCACATGGCCTTCACATGGGTGCCTAACCCATAGCCAATAGGAATTGATCAAACTCAAGTGCTCCATAACTCTTTGATGACTTTGATGGCTACATGCAAGATAATGCACCAACATGCAAACTTGGGCACCCAACTGTGCAAGAGCATGTAAAACATGCCAATAACATGCAAGGACACACACACTCGAGTGGTCCCAACATAGAAAGTTGGACGCCCAAGAGGAATATGCCTCCAAGATGTTTAGTAACCTCCCCCGTAATGGGTTCACCTCTTTGAATGCAATTAAAATTTGTCATGGGCAAATAATTAATAAATATTTTGTCCCTCATGTCCCTTAGAACACTTTCCAAAGAACGTGGAGACACAAAAATCAACTTAGGATAGAAATTTTAATGTCACCTATCCTAACATTCTCCCACTTGACATTATACATTGTAATTACATCCATGAGATACAAATAAAATATATAATCAAGTTCAGTGGTCAAGGCCCCCATGGCCTTCCTACACCAAGAGAACTTATTTGTGGTCATCGGCTTAGAATTTGCAACATTATCCAAAGTGTTAACCTTCTTACTTAAAATTTACCATTCTCAACTATTTCTCATACAAAGTGATACTGAACATCAACATACTTAGTATAAGCATGATACATAGGATTTTTAGCTAAACATATGGTAGTCTAACTGTCACATCCAATCCTCATAGTCTCGCAATCAAAACCAATGCCATTACCAAGTATTTGTAACCAAACTACCTCCTTAGAAGCATGTGTAGCTGCCATATACTCTGCTTTTATGATGGATAATGCAATTGTAGGTTGTCTCTTACTCATCCAACTCACTGCACCTCCAAACAAAGTAAAAATATAGCCACTAGTGGACCTTTGACTATCCAAGTCACCTGCCCAATTTGCATCAACAAAACCATGTATGTCCAATGACTTACCCACATCATCAGTACCATGATAAACCAAACATTACTCTAAAGTACCACAGAAATATCTAAACACCCACTTAATAAAATTCCAATGCTCTCTAACAGGGTTAGACAAAGAAACTGCTCAAAACTCCCACTGCTTGGGCTATATCTGGTCTAGTGCAAACTATTACATACATTAAACCACTGACAAAACTAGCATAAGGAACATTAGACATATCTTCAAAGTTATCATTAGAATTAGGACACATGTCTAAACTCAACTTAGTACCAACCAAAAATGGAATATTTACTAGTTTATAGTCATGCATATTAAACCTCTACAAAATGGTATCAACATACTTACTCTGACTTAACCAAAGCTTTTTGTGAGCTCAACCTCTATTGATCTCCATCCCAAGAATATATTTTGTATCCCCCAAATCCTTCATATCAAATATGCCAGAAAGTTGAATCTTACCATAAACAATATATCATCAACATACACGACAATGATTAGAATATGATCATCAATAACCTTAATATAAACACAATGGTTTTCTTCACTCTTAAAAAAACCCAACTTCAATACAAATGCATCAAACTTCTGGTACCACATCCTGGGTGACTATTTCAAACAATATAAAGATCTCTTTAACTTACAAACCAAGTGTTCTTTTCCTTTCACAACAAAACCGTCAAGCTATCACATATAAATCTCTTCCTCAAGATCCCCAAGCAAGAAAGCAATTTTAACATCCATTTTCTCTATTTCAAAATCATAAGAAACAATAATATATAATAGGAATCTAATAGAATTTAACTTAGCAACAAGAAAGAAAATTTCATTGAAATCAACTTCCTCTCTTTGGGAGTAGCCCGTGGCTACCAACTTGGCCTTGTATCGCTCTAAACAACCATCTGCTCCAGATTTATTTTTAAACACCCACTTGCAACCAATGAGCTTCCTTCCTTTTGGAAAAATCACAAGATCCTAGGATGGGCTAAAACTGTCAATTGGATTTTTTTGCCATGTGGATATTCTCAAGGTAGGACTAAGAGGCTCTTGCTACTCTTCTCCTTCTTCTTCATGCCAATCCTGTACATCATCTGAACTCTTTGAACCCTCTTCTTCTCCATCCTCAAATCCATCTAGTCATTCTTCCACATGTGCATCTTGCTGCTTCTCAATCTTTATCTCAAACTACACTATTTTTGTCTTATCTTTCTCCTTTGGTTGTTCTTCACCCGAGTAAGCTCTAAACTCCTTGAAAATCACATCTCTAGAGAAAACCATTTTACAGGTTAGTGGATTCCAAAGCTTATAACCTTTTTTACATTCTTACCATAACCAAAAAATATGCATTTTTGTGCTTTTGGATCCAAATTAGAATGGTTATCTTGAGGCACATGAACAAAAGCCTCACAACCAAAGACCCTTAAATGTGAAACATAAGGCTTTCTACCTATCCACACTTTATAAGGAGTTTTATCAATAAGAGTTGAACAAGGAGATCTATTAACCAAATAACATGCAATACTTACAATTTCTACCCAAAAGAATATATCAAGCTTAGCACCACTCGACATGCTCCTAGTTCTTTCCATCAAGGTTCAATTCATTATTTCTACTACCCCATTTTGTTGAGGTGTATAAGGAGTAGTCTTTTATCAAACAATACCCGCATGCTTATAGAACTCATCAAATTCCCTAGAACAATATTCACCCCCATTGTCAGATCTCAACACCCTTATCTTATAATCCTTTTTTTGATTCTCAACTAAGGCTTTAAATTCCTTAAACTTAGTGAGAATTTTATATTTTGCATGCATAAAATAAATCTAGGTGTATCTTGACACATTATTAATGAAAGTAACATAATATCAAGATTTCCCAAAAGAGTCAACATCCATTGGTCCAAACACATCTGAATGAATGATCTCTAATAATCTCTTAGCTTTATTAGTCCCATTAGGAAATGATGATCTATTCTATTTACCAAATACACAATGCTCACAAAAATATATTTTACCAATAGAATAATTAGAAATACTATAAACCAAATTTTTATTCAAAATAGTCTTAAGACCTCTTTCACTTATGTGACCCAATCTATGGTGCCACAACATACATGCATTTTTAGTGCCAATTACATTGGTAGAATTACAAAAAGTGTTGAAATTAAGCCTAAATAAAGTCCTTATATGATATACTTTAGCAATCACCAAACTCCCTCTTACCAAACCCAGACTTGTCGAATGTCATATGCATTCCAAAATCATTCAAATTGGATACTAAAAGTAAATTTCTTGCAAGTCCTGGATTATGTAAAACATGATCAAGAGTTTTAACCCTTCCATCACTAGAACACAACTTTACTTTTCCATTACCAACAATCTTATTCATGTTGTTATCATCAAGGATAACTTCTCCCCCATCATAAGTTGAATATGAAGTAAATCACTCCTTGTGAGGAGTCATATGGTAGGAGAAACTTGAATCAATAAGCCAAGCATCATCATTAATAGTGTTATTAGAGATAAACAAAGCATCAAAATCACCATCTTCTGAGGACTTTTCCATGGAAGCATCCAAACTCTTTTTCTTGTTTCTACACTCCTTCACATGTCATCTCTTACCACAATTCCAACACTTTGCTCTTCTTGAGGGTTTTAGAACGTCCTTTAGACTTGTCTCTCTTCTTGTCCCCTTTAGGCCCTCCTTTTAATTTGGACCTTCCTCACACATGCAAGGCATCTTGGGAGCGCACATTCATGGACTTTTTCCTCATCTCTTCCAAAAGAAGTATTACAATGAGACTATCCATCTTCAATTCTGTACTGCCACCAATTATGACGAACAATTAGATTTTCCCAAGATTCGGGTAAAGAAAAAAGCATCAAAATACATTTATCTTCCTCTTCTATCTTAACATCTACAGATGCAAGGTGACTTATAATCATATCAAAATAATTTAAAATTTATACAACAGAATCACCATCCTTCATTTTCAAAGAATACAAATGTCTTTTGAGATACAACTTATTAGTTAAACTTTTAGTTTGGTAAATATCACCTATCCTCTTCCACAAATTATATGTGATAGATTATTATAAAACATTCAAGAGGACAAAATTTGAAAGACACAAGCGAGTGGTTCCTCCCACCTTCTTGTCCATTTTCTTCCAATCTTCATCAAATGTTGATTCTGGTTTCTTTTCATTAGAAGTTGTCAACCACTGATCTCTCTCTTCAAGGAGATATTTCATCTTCAACTTCCACATCTCATAGCCAGTGTCATTGAATTTATCAATATCCAAATAGGAGTAGAAGCCATGGTTTATAATATTCTTCAAAAATCTACAAAACCCACAATGCACTAGCTCCCACTACAACCAAAAAACCATCAGCACTCAAAAGAAAGGCATCCCTATCTTAATATAACCGTTAGATTTGATACCAAATGTTGAAAATTAAGGTATAACTTGTGACAATATGAACTTATCAAAGTGATTTCAAATCTAAAATTATGTTTGCAAGATTACCATAAAATTATTAAGTTATTGACAATTGTAATAATGAAAGAAAAATCTACAATGCCACAAGTCATCAACACAAGTGACACAATATATACAAGGAGAAAATATTGCGGTAAAAAAATCCACACCCAAAGAGATCCAATGTTTGTATTAATCTTCAAGGAAGTACATCAATACAATATTCCTCTCTACAATCTGGTAGCACTTCATCATCCTGACAACTTGCAAAGAAATAGTACTAAACCACCATCTCAAGTCTTCAATAAATAGAAGTTTTTGGGAGATAATACCACAAATGGTATCCCAAAACAACAAGCAAAACCACCTGGATAAACCCACACCCCCCTTAGTGGACAACCCATAAACATGGAATAAAATATTAAATTATCACATGGGCTTCATATGGGCTCCTAACCCATATCCAATAGGAATTGGTCAAACTTGAGTGCTCCATAACTCTCCAATGGATCTGACGACTACACACAAGATAATGCACCAACATGCAAACCTGGGCACCCAACCATGCAAGAGCATGTAAAACATGCAAATAACATTTAAGGACATGCACACTCAAGTGGTCCCAACCTAGAAAGTTGGATGGCCAAGAGGAATATGCCTCTAAGATGTTTAGTTTCCGCCATTGTCATGGGTTCACCTCTTTGAATGCAATTACAATTTTTCATAGGAAAACAATTAATAAATTTGTTGTCACTCATGCCCCTTAGAACACTTTCCAAAGAAATTGGAGATAACAAATCAACTTAGGATGGCAATTTTAATGTCACTTATCCTAACACTCACCACCCTTCAATGACTTCCTTGAAGGATTGAATTCATGCACATCACCTCAAGGATTTGAATCTTTCTTTCTCAAATCACTTGAATGCTTTGGAGACCTACACCAAGGGTTAGCCTTCACAAAACATGAACACACATAAACTTTAACATGATGTTGGATCTTGAATTGCTGCAATAAAGCTCTAAAATACTACTCTTGACTTGCTCAATAGTGCTCTTGATCATAAGTTTTCCAATAGTTTTCTAGATGATCTTCAAATGATGCAATAACTAGGTATTTATTTTCAATTATGTTAATTTCTCAAAAATTAGATCCCAAAGGTTGACACTTAAAATTTGAATTTTGAATGTTAAAATGTTTCCAACAACATATTAAAAATTGGTCCTCGACAAGATAGGGGACTCATACACCCATGGATGTATGGGTCTTGGCCCTATCTTCCAAGAATTTTAGTTTTGGGATGGAAACATTAATTTTTTATATTTATTCAATGCTTGCAATCCTTTGAAAAATGATAAAAATAGGCCTTGGAATGCATAATTTAGGAAATTAGAGACTTAATTAGGTCCAATAAATTAAGTAGAAAAATATATGTCAAGATGGGTCTAATTGTCCAAACATTGAAGAGATAGGATGACAAAGGATCAAGGGAGATGGCCAATCCCCCAAGAGTCCAAGATTCTATTACAAGACACCATAAGCGCAAAGGAACACACGTGTATGAAATGCAACAAGACAACATACACTAACATACAATGTCATCATGAAATGAAAAAAGAGGGTATGGACCAACAAGTTGTATTATTCTAGGACCCATACAAAAGGCGTTCATGACTCGTAGAATAGAAAATTATGATATTTGCTCGGTGAATCACAAATCGGAAGGCACACGAGCTAGTGAGGACCATTTTTTATTAGGTGAACCCCAAAGACAAGGTAGAAAAATGAGAAACAAACTAGGTCTAGTGAGGACCATTTTTCACTAGGTGTGTACCCATGCCAACCATACCAAGATTTATACTCCCTAATAACTCTAATAATGTGCTACAAAATTATCAAAATTCTATGCCAATGCAACACTAAGTTCAACACTTATGAATAATAGTGAAGCAAAGAAATGTCAATGTCAACATTGACGCACCACTAAGTCCAATGCCTATGAACAAAGTGAAGCAAAAATAATGTGAATGTATTTCCCCACTTTAAATAAATTGTAAAACACCATGTTGTGAGAAATTAATTTAAAGTACAAAGATCATAAAAGGATCACAAGAGCTTATTTGGAAATCCCTATTCCAATGATATGTTTCCAAATAAAGCTACACCATGATAAGGGGTTGCTCCCAAATGTCATGCAAGAAACAAGACAAAAGATGTACATGAGAAGGATCCTCGGGAATGGGGTTAGTATATGTCTTTGCTACAGTGATATAACTGACATCATTCCCCAAATACTCGTGGAAGAACAAACAGAGTGGGAGAATGACACATAAAGAGAAAAGACAAATAAACTTTTGGGTCAACATGGAAGAGACCCTAATGTCTCAATGTCTTTCATCATCGCCAAAAGGAAAATAGAAGAAAAAAGAAAAGATTTTTTTTAGAACATATAGAAGGATGAAGATACAAATAGAAGAATGTAACGATAGGTTCATTTCCTTTGTACCATTGCACCAACGAAGAAACAAGGGTCATCCAAAGAAAACTAACAAACCTAAAGACATACCAAGTAGCACACCATAGGAGATCATGTCACATGCAAGAAAACACAAAGAAGACATGAAAAAAATATAATAGAGTACCACACGTGCGACTTGACCTAAAGCGGGTCATCCATATCCCAATCTCACTCATCATATAGGGAAGGTGGATAAATAGCTAAAGGGACTATATCAAGTGTCATATTAGGAGCATCTCCAAGTGCAATATATGGTGCATCACTCTCATTATGAGGATCATCATGGTTTCCCCCATCTAAATTCATTTGCTTCATGAACAACATTAAGCTCATTATGCGCCTCCTCATCAATTTTAGCAATTTCATCTCCATCATCCAAATTGATCACAATGGGAGGTTTTATGAAAACTGTAGTTTAATTTTCTTGTTTTAGTTTCATGTCTTGTTTTGTTGAAAGTTGTATTTATTCTTGAGTTATTTTCATAGGTGTTGGATTATCATGCATTGTTTTATTTTTTTCTTCCAATTGACGAGCAATAGCATGACGCCTAAGCCTATGCTCTTTAGCATTTTGGTTTCTTCTTGCGTGGTTTTCAATTTGTGATGGGTAGGAGAGGATTTCTCAACTATTGGTTTATTTTCTTCCCTTAAGGGAGGAACTAAAGGAACCACTGAGGGTTGGGAAACCACTATCTCTTTAGGTCTATACACTTGTTTTATCTTTGGATGCACAAAAAGAATCATGTGATTATATCTTGGTCTTTTATAGGAGATGGGTGGAGGAACTACAACATATTTTCCTTGGTTATTTGGAAGGGTCTTTGGTTCAAACATAGGTTCATTCATAACTAGCGGGGGAGAAGGAACAACCATGAACTTATCATTCTTGGTAATATTGCTAAGAGATAACTCTACTATGCATTTTTCCTTGAAATTTTGGTATGAATTGAAATAGAAATCTTCATGAGGCTTTATAGGTCCCATAGGTTAAGGCCAAAATAAATTCAATGAAAAATTCTCATGAGAAGATAAAGGATCAAACCCACTATGATGCATTGTAAATATCTCATTTTCAAAAGGGGACTTTATGCACTTGTGAATAACCGATGGGACAACATTCATGGAGTGTAGCCATGGGTAGCCTAGATTCACATGAAATTAGTCCAATGGTGGTATGATAGAGAATGAGACGTCTAATTGCTTTGGTCCAACTTTTAGAGGAAGAGTGATCAAACCTATTGTAGGGCGAGAAAAACCATCATGAGTTTTTATCCATGCTTTCAATTGTTCATAATAATCTTGATAAATCTATTCCTTGATAATCTTGAAGAATTATTTAGTGATCATATTCTATACACACATGGGATCAATGAGTATTCCTTGTATACGTTTTTCATTGATACGCTCGACAATATAGAGAGGACCATCAGGTGCATGTCTAGGTGTATGGTGCTATGAGTGAAAGTAATATCAGATAACTCAGTGTTTTGGACCTTACGAGGTTGAACATTTATTAAAGCAACCATATTGTCTACTTCCATATTATCATTATCATAACTTATATCATCATTCTTATTAGCATTCATCCCATCATTCTTAACCTCACAAGCTTGCACGAAGTTGGATGAATGATTTATCATAGGATTGGTAAAAAAATTCAAGTTTTGGCTAGGTGGGGAAATAAACTTATACCTTTGATCATTAACACCACCCAATTGCTAGATGTGATTAGAATCAATGAGGTATTGAACTTGATGTTTAAGATTCATACATCATTTTGTATCATTTTCACTTATGCGATGATATTGTAAAAAGGAATTTGGATTGAAGTTTAGAGGTAAAGGTTTGGTTGTGTCCACAGGTTTAACAAGAGGCAAACAAATTAGGTTCTTACTCAAAATTTGCAACATGATTGAATTAAGAGTATCAAGTAACAAAGTGAATTACCTATCTTTTGGTCTCAATTGATATGGATTTGGACTCATGGTAGAAACTTTAGGTTCAATTTGGTTGGTTGTTTGAGGTGTATGAAAATTGATAAAAAAATTATTTTCTTCTTGAATGGTTGATAGTTGTTTTGAGGTACAAATTCAGATTTCTCATTGTTTTGTTGAAGATGCCTCTTCATACTAACTAATCAAATTTTTATAGTCACAAAGTGTCATACACAAATGTCTGGAGGATGGAAATTTCATTAATAAGATTCTATCCCTAATGTTAGTTTACAAGTTTTCAATGAACGCCCTTTCGATATTCACATCAGGAAGAGTAAGATTGATTTGTGATAAGAGCAACTGAGAATAGCTTATAAAATATGTGACCTTTTCGCCTCTCATTTGTTTGCATAATATTAAATCAATTATGTTAATCTCAAGACCAATGTTTCCTTGGAAATGATTGAGAAAATCATCAACAAGCTCATTAAATCAGTGAATTGAATTATTCAACAATGAACAAAACCATTCCAAAGCCATGTATTTTAATGACCTAGGAAAGAGTTTATCAAAGAGATTATCCTAAAAAATGAGAGGCCCTATCGCCTGGAGGCTCAATGATGTTGAAGCCACTAGTGGCTAGTGACCGTTGGCTAGGCCATAACTAACAAGCAATATGTATAACATTGTCCACTATTTGTAGAGGGTTGCTATATATATATTTTTTAATTTTTAAAATCCATGTAGGGGGTCATATAGGGGCCGTGTAGGCCTTGATGTAAAAAAAATTGTCTCTTGCACTCCCATCACCTAAACAAATATTTTTTTTATTTATCAAAATTCGCTTGTTTGGCCTCTTGATCTTGTATCTTGTGTTTACTCACTATTCTAACATTGTATCAGAGTGTGGATTCAACAAAACCCTTCTCAATTTTTTAGGTTTTTCTATCACGACAAGGAGCGTGCTAGGGGCATTACCCCTTGACTTCATCCTAGAGGCGCTGCCCCCAAACCCCTGTTAAATGATTTAGGGGTAAACCGCATAGATAAAAGGGAAAATTTAAACTTTGAGTCTAATTAGGCTCCATATAACAACACATATAATCTAATCTCTCACAACTGGAGATAAGGAGAAAACCTCATGGTAAAAAATCCTCTCCAAAATAGAGAAAGGAAAATGTAGGATTAAGAAGCCTCCATAATAGTGTCCCAAAAAGAATAAGAACACGAAGAACATCTCACAAGCATGAAGAAGTTGAAAATAACTGTCAAATGATGACTACTATGGTACTTAAAACCTCCTCTAAAATAGATGATGATTAGGATCAATAAGACTAGAATTTGCATGAGTTCCCCCAATGCTACTACTCAAATCAGAGGGAAAATAAAGGCAAACATCTGGAATTCAAAGATACAAATGGCACATGAATCTGCATGAGTGGCCCAAATCACACTACTTAATATGCAAGATTCAAGTCGAAAATACAAGTACCAATAATCTAAAGAACACTAATCAAGTGAAAATATAAGATTGCCTCTAAAATCAAGAATCCAAAAGTTTCCATATGGCAAATGCTCCATCTCATCGAAATGCATGGGTAACTAGCCACTACATCCACCTAGTATATAGGAACAAGAACTCGATACATAGATCACTCCAACACAAAACCAAGAAAGAATTACCACTAACAGTAGAAACCCCCTCATAATGTAGAAAATGTAAAACCAAGACATGTCCAATGAAACTTTGTGTCCCCAAGAAGTGCATGTAAGAGAACAAAAAACATTTGAATGTACACAAGAAAGTTCTTGCAAATAAAAAGGGTGTGAAAACTAATGCACACACACATATGAGGCAAGAATCATTGGGATTTGAGGTTGTTGTGGAAGGAACACTAACCTGACAAAAGTGTGTAGCCAAAAAAAAGGCCTGCACAACTCCCCATAGCACTTTATAATATAGTGTGAGTACAAAAGGCACAACATGATATGCGAAATACCCAAAAAACAAGTACAATAGTGGTACTTTATAATGCATCTACAAAAGATAAATTCCATACAAAAGATGTTCAAAATTCCCAAATAGGACGTAATACTGGAAATACATGAAGAACATCCTAAAACAAGTCATCCCATGTAAACAAAAAGCTTCCAGGAGCTAAAACATCTAAGTAATTCACCAAAATGTGAAAACACAAAAACTGAATAAAAAGTACCTAGAGAAAATATTAAAAAAATCATAAATAGATGTGAAGAGCTATGAAATACCTTTTCGCTGCTAGAATCATAAAAGTTGAGAAATAAAACTAAATTTGTGAGCTCGGGAGTGAAAATAACACTTCTAACTTTGATAAGTAATGAAATGTACCAATAGGAAAATTTGAGAAAAAAAACTAGTACCATTGGATAGTGCTTGTAACTAACACCATTGGATAGTTCTTGCAACCAAATTTTTAACGATATCTCATTTTCCCAGTTTCGATACCCAAGAAAAAAGTTATCATAATTTTCCAAATTTTGCTTAATTTTGAAAAAAACCAAAATTTTAAGCCCCCCAGGGGCTAGGCTCTGGTCACCAATGCAACCCAAGGGTTTTGGTTCTTAAAAAATAAAAATAATGTAAAAATATGGGGGCCCACCACCATCAATTGAGTGTCAGATGAGAGGCCCTACCGCTTGGTGGCTCAATGACGTTGAAGCCACTAGTGGCTAGTGACCAATGGCTAGGCCACAACTAGTGAGCAATATGTATAGAATTGTCCACTATTTAAAGAGGGCTGCTATATATATTTTTTATATTTTATTTTTAAAATCCATGTAGGGGATCATATAGGGGCCGTATAGGCCTTGATGTAAAAAAAAATGTCTCCTGGACTCCCATCACCAAAAGTAAGAAACTTTTTTTCTTTTATCAAAATTCACTTGTTTGGCCTCTTGATCTTGTGTCTCGTGTTTATTCACTATTGCAACATGGTATCAGAGTGTGGATTCAATGAACCCCTTCTCAGTTTTAAAGGGTTTTCTATCACAACAGGGAGTGTGCTAGTGGCACTGCCCCTGAACCTCAGAAGGGGCGTTGCCCCTTGACCCCATCTTGGGGGCGCTGGCCCCAAACCCTCATTAAATAATTTGGAGGGAAACCGCACCGATAAAAGTGGGGAAAATTTAACCTCCAAGTTTGATTAGGCTACATATAATACCACAAATAATCTAATTTATCACAACTTGAAGAAAGGAGAAAACCTCATGGTAAAAACTCCTCTTCAAAATAGAGAAAGGAAAATGAAGGATTCAGAAGCCTCCATAACAGTGTCCCAAAAAGAATAAGAACACAAAGAACATCACACAAGCATGAAGAAGTTGTACACAACCATAAAATGATGACTACTATAGTACTTAAATGAAGAACCTCCTCTAAAATAGATGATGATTAGGATCAATAAGACTAGAATTTGCATGAGTTCCCCCAACGATACCACTCAAATCAGATGGAAAATAAAGGCAAACATCTATAATTCAAAGATACAAATGGCACATGAATCTGCATGAGTGGCCCCAATGACACTACTTAATATGCAAGATTCAAGTCGAAAATACGGGTACTAATAATCGAAAGAACACTAATCAAGTGAAAATATAAGATCGCCTCTAGAAACAAGAATCCAAAGCATATGGAAAATGCTCCATCTCATCGAAATGCATGGGTAGCTAGCCACTACATCCACCTAGTATATAGGAACAAGAACTATATACATAGATCACTCCAACACAAAACCAAGGA
The DNA here is from genome assembly GCA_007115665.2 of Sequoiadendron giganteum. Taxonomy (NCBI): domain Eukaryota; kingdom Viridiplantae; phylum Streptophyta; class Pinopsida; order Cupressales; family Cupressaceae; genus Sequoiadendron; species Sequoiadendron giganteum. Next base: position 365,083,745 of record CM021109.1, read on the forward strand.
AGGATTAACATTAACAGTAGAAACCCCCCCCCCCATAATGTAGAAAATGGAGAGCTAAGACAGGTTCAATGAAACTTTGTGTCACCAAGAAGTGTATGTAGGAGAATAAAAAAAATTTGAACATACACATGAAAGTACCTACAAATAGAAAAAGGTGTGAAAACTAACGCACACACGTATGAGTCAAGAATCATTGGGATTTGAGGTTGTTGTGAACGCAACACTCACTTGAAAAAGTTGTGGTGCCAAAAAAAGTACTGCACAACTCCCCATAACACTTTATAATATAGTGTGAGTACAAAAGGCACAACATGATATGTGAAATACCCAAAAAAACAAGTACAATAGTAGCACTTTATAATGCATCTACAAAAGATAAATTACATACAAAAGATGCTCAAAATAGCTAAATTGGACATAATACTGGAAATACATGTAGAACATCCAAAAACAAGTCATCCCACGTAAACAAAAAGCTTCTAGGAGCTAAAACATCTAAGCAATTCACCAAAATGTGAAAACACAAAAAATTGAATAAAATGTACCTAGAGAAAATATTGAAAAAATTCATAAATAAATGTGAACAGCTATGAAATACCTTTCCAACGTTGTTAGAATCGTAAAAAGTGGAGAAACAAGACAAAATTTGTGAGCTCGAGATTGAAAATAACACTTATAACTCTAATAAGTGATGAAATGTACCAATAGGAAAATTCAAGAAAAAAGCACCATTGGATAGTGCTTGGAACCAAAACCATTGGATAGTTCTTGGAATGAACTTTTCGATGATATCTCACTTTCCCGATTTCGATACCCGAGAAAAAAGATATCTTGCTTTTCCCAATTTTGGTTGATTTTAAAAAAAACCAAATTTTTAAGCCCCCCAAGGGTTAGGCTTTGGTCACCCATGCTAGCCTAGGGTGTTGCTTTTTGAAAAATAAAATAAAAAAGTAAAAATATTGGGGCCCACCGCCATCAATTGAGCGTCAGATGAGAGGCCCTACCACCTAGCAGCTCAATGATGTTGAAGCCACTAGTGGCTAGTGAACGTTGGCTAGGCCATAACTAGCGAGCAATATGTATAGCATTGTCCACTATTTATAGAGGGCTGCTATATATATTTTTTATTTTTTTTAATTTTTAAAGTCCATGTAGGGAGTCATATAGGGGCCATATAGGCCTTGATATAAAAAAATTGTCTCATGCACTCCCATAAACAAAAGTAAGAATCTTTTTGTATCAAAAATTTGATTGTTTGCCCTCTTGATGTCGTGTCTTGTGTTTATTCACTATTCTAACATGGTATCAGAGTGTGGATTCTGCGAACTCCTTGAGTTTTTAGGATTTTCTATTGCGACAAAGAGCACGCCAGGGGCGCTACCCTTGGATGTCATCTTGGCGGCACTTCCCATTGACCTTGTCTTGGGGGTGCTGCCCCAAACCCTTGTTAGATAATTTGCGGGGAAACTATGCAGATAAAAGTGGAGAAAATTTAACCTCTAAGTGTGATTAGGCTCCATATAACAACAAAAATAATCTAATCTCTCACAACTAGAGAAAAGGAGAAAACCTAATGGTGAGAACTCCTCTCTAAAATAGAGAAAGGAAAATGAAGGATTAAGAAGCCTCCATAACAGTGTCCCAAAAAGAATAAGAACATGAAGAACACCGCACAAGAATAAAGAAGTTGTAGACAACTATCAAATGATGACTACTATAGTACTTAAATGAAGAACCTCCTCTAAAATAGATGATGATTCAGATCAATAAGACTAGAATTTGCATGAGTTCCCCCAACAACACTACTCAAATCAGATGGAAAATAAAGGCAAACATCTGGAGTTCAAACATACAAATGGCACATGAATCTACATGAGTGACCATAATGACACTATTCGATATGCAAGATGCAAGTCAAAAATGCAAGTACCAATAATCTAAAGAACATTGATCAAGTGAAAATATAAGATCGCCTCTAAAATCAAGAATCCAAAAGTTTCCATATGGAAAATGCTCCATCTCTTCGAAATGCATGGGTAACTAGCCACTACATCCACCTAGTATATAGGAACAAGAACTAGATACATATATCACTCCAACACAAAACCAAGGAAGAATTAGCACTAATAGTAGAAACCCCCCATAATGTAGAAAATAGAGAGCCAAGATAGGTCCAATGAAACTTTGTGTCACCAAGAAGTGCATGTAGGAGAATGAAAAACATCTTAACATAAACATGAAAGTACCTGCAAAGAAAAAGGGTGTGAAAACTAATGTACACACGTATGAGGGAAGAATCATTGGGATTTGAATTTGTTGTGGAAGGAACACTCACTTGACAAATGTGTGCCACTGAAAAAAGGCCTGCACAACTCCCCATAGCATTTTGTAATATAGTGTGAGTACAAAAGGTACAACATGATATGTGAAATATCCAAAAAACAAGTACAATAGTGGCACTTTATAATGCATCTACAAAAGATAAATTGCACACAAAAGATGCACAAAATTCACAAATAGGACATAACACTAGAAATACATGTAGAACATCCTAAAACAAGTCATCCCATGTAAACAAAAAGCTTCCAAGAGCTAAAACATCTAAGTAATTCACCAAAATGTGAAAACACAAAATACTGAATAAAATATGCCTAGAGAAAATCAAGTAAAAATTCATAGATAGATGTGAAGAGCTATGAAATACCTTTCAAACTCTACTATAATCTTAAAAATTGGAGAAACAAGACAAAATTTGTGAGCTCGGGAGTGAAAATAACACTTCTAACTTTGATAAGTGATAAAATGTACCAATAGGAAAATTTGAGAAAAAAAACAACACCATTAGTGAGTGCTTGGAACCAACATCATTGGATAGTTATTGGAACCAAATTTTTGATGATATTTCATTTTCCCAATTTCGATACCTGAGAAAATTTTTATCATGATTTTCCCAATTTCGCTTAATTTTGAAAAAAACCAATTTTTTAATCCCCCCAAGGGCTCGGTGTTGGTCACACATTCGACCATAGGGGGTTTGTTTTTAAAAAATAAAAATAAAAGTAAAAATATGGGTGACCACCTCCATCAATTGAGTGTTAGATGAGAGGCCCTACTGCCTAGTGGCTCAATGACGTTGAAGCCACTAGTGGCTAGTGATAGTTGGCTACGCCACAACTAGTGAGAAATATGTATAGCATTGTCCACTATTTATAGAGGGCTGCTACACATATATTTTTATTTTTTTTACTTTTAAAATCCATGTAGCATATAGGGGCCGTATAGGCCTTGATGTTAAAAAAATAGTCTATTGGACTCCCATCACCAAAAGTAAGAATTTTTTTATTATCAAAATTCACTTGTTTTTCCTCTTGATCTTGTGTCACGTGTTTATTCACTATTCTAACATGGTATCAAAGTGTGGATTCAGCGAACCCCTTCTCTCAGTTTTTAAGGTTTTTTTATCACAATAGGGAGTGCGCTAGGGGTGCTACCCCTGGACCCCGCAAGGGGCGTTGTCCCTTGACCCCGTCTTGGGGTGTTGGTCCCAAACCCCCATTAAATAATTTGGGGGGAACATGGCCAATAAAAGTGGGAATAATCTAATCTTTGAGACTAATTAGGCTCCATATAATACCACAAATAATCTAATCTCTCACAACTAGAGGAAAGGAGAAAACCTCATGGTAAAAACTCCTCTCTAAAATAGAGAAAGGAAAATGAAGGATTAAGAAGCCTCCATAACAGTATCCCAAAAAGAATAAGAACATGAAGAACATCGCACAAGCATGAAGAAGTTGTAGAAATATATCAAATGATGATTACTATAGTACTTAAATGAACAACCTCCTCTAAAATAGATGATGATTAGGATCAATAAGACTAGAATTCACATGAGTTCCCCCAACGATACTACTAAAATCAGATGGAAAATAAAGGCAAACATCTCGAATTCAAAGATACAAATGGCACATAAATCTGCATGAGTGGCCCCAATCACAGTACTTAATATGCAAGATTCAAGTCGAAAATATAGGTAACAATAATCTAAAGAACATTGATCAAGTGAAAATATAAGATCGCCTCTAAAAACAAGAATCCAAAAGTTTCCATATGGAAAATGCTCCATCTCATCGAAATGCATGTATAACTAGCCACTACATCCACCTAGTATATGGGAACAAGAACATGATACATAAATCACTCCAAAAAAAACCAAGGAATAATTAGCACTAACAATAGAAACCCTCCCATAATGTAGAAAATGGAGAGCTAAGATAGGTCCAATGAAACTTTATGTCACCAAGAAGTGCATGTAGGAGAAAAAAAAACATCTGAATGCACACATGAAAGTACCTGCAAATAAAAAGGTTGTGAAAACTAAAGCACACACGTATGAGGCAAGAATCATTGGTATTTTAGGTTGTTGTCAAAGAAACACTCACTTGAAAAAGTTGTGGAACCAAAAAAAAGGCCTGCACAACTCCCCATAGCACTTTATAACATAGTGCGAGTACAAAATGTTCAACATGATATGTGAAATATCCAAAAAACAAATACAATAGTGGTACTTTATAATGCATCTACAAAAGATAAATTGCATACAAAATATTCTCAAAATGCCCAAATAGGACATAATACTATAAATACATGTAGAACATCCTAAAACAACTCATCCCACGGAAAGAAAAAGCTTCCAAGAGCTAAAACATCTAAGTAATTCACCAAAGTGTGAAAACACAAAAAACTGAATAAAATGTACCTAGAGAAAATATAGAAAAAAATCATAAATATATGTGAAGAGCTATGAAATACCTTTCCAACGCTATTATAATCGTAAAAGGTGGAGAAACAAGACAACATTTGTGAGCTCAGGAGTGAAAATAACACTTCTAACTTTGATAAGTGATTAAATGTACTAATAGGAAAATTTGAGAAAAACACCAACACCATTAGATAGTGCTTGGAACCAACACCATTGGATAGTTCTTGGAACCAACTTTTCGACGATATCTCATTTTCCCAATTTCGATACCCGAGAAAAAGGTTATCATGATTTTCACAATTTTGCATAATTATGAAAAAAAACCAAATTTTTAAGCCCACTAGGGGCTAGGCGTTGGCCCCCCATGTGACACTAGGGGGTTGATTTCTAAAAAATAAAAAATAAAAAATATGGGGGCCCATGCTGTCAATTGAGAGTAAGATGAGAGACCCTACCGCTTGGTGGCTCAATAAAGTTGAAGCCACTAGTGGCTAGTGACCATTGGCTAGGCCACCACTGGTGAGAAATATGCATAGCATTTTCCACTATTTATAGAGGGATGCTATATATATTTTTTATTTTTTTATTTTTAAAATCCTTGTAAGGGGTCATATAGGGGTCATATAGGTCTTGATGTAAAAAAAATTGTCTCCTGGACTCCCATCACCAGAAGTAAGTAATTTTTTTTTATCAAAATTCTCTTGTTTGGCCTCTTGATGTTGTGTCTCATGTTTATTCACTATTCTAACATGGTATCAGAGTGTGGATTCAGTGAACCCCTTCTTGGTTTTTAGGGTTTTCTATCAAGACATGGAGCGTGCCAGGGGTGCTGCCCCTTGACCCTGTCTTGGGGGCGCTGCCCCTAAACCCCTGATAAATAATTTGAGGGGAAACCATGCCGATAAAAGTGGGGAAAATTTAACCTCTGAGTGTGATTAGGCTCCATATAACAACACAAATAATCTAATCTCTCACAATTGGAGGAAAGGAGAAAACCTCATGGTAAAAACTCTCCAAAATAGAGAAAGGAAAATGAAGGATTACGAAGCCTCCATAACAGTGTCCCAAAAAGATTAAGAACACGAAGAGCATTGCACAAGCATGAAGAAGTTGTAGAAAATTGTCAAATGATTTCTACTATAGTACTTAAATGAAGAACCTCCTCTAAAATAGATGATTAGGATCAATAAGACTATAATTTACATGAGTTCCCCCAATGACACTATTCAAATCATATGGAAAAAAAGCAAACATCTGGAAATCAAAGATACAAATGGCACATGAATCTGCACGAGTGACCCGAATGGCATTACTCAATATGCAAGATGCAAGTTGAAAATATAGGTACCAATCACCTAAATAACATTGATCAAGTGAATATAAGATCACCTCTAAAAATAAGAATTCAACAGTTTCTATATGGCAAATGCTCCATCTCATTCAAATGCATGGGTAACTAGCCACTACATCCACCTAGTATATAGGAATAAGAACTTGATAGATAGATCACTCCAACAAAAAACCAAGGAAGAATTAGCATTAATAGTAGAAACTCCCCCATAATGTATAAAATGGAGAGCCAAGATAGGTCCAATGAAACTTTATGTTGCCAAGAAGTGCATGTAGGAGAATAAAAAACATCTGAACGTACACATGAAAGTACCTGCAAATAAAAATGGTTTGAAAACTAATGCACACACCTATGAGGCAATAATCATTGGGATTTGATATTGTTGTGGAAGGAACACTCACTTGACAAAGGTTTTCGCTAAAAAATGGCCTGCACAACTCCCCATAGCACTTTAAAATATAGTGTGAGTACAAAAGGCACAACATGATATGTGAAATACCCAAAAAATAAGTACAATAGTGGCACTTTATAATGCATCTACAAAAGATAAATTGCATATAAAAGATGATCAAAATGTCCAAATAGGACATAATACTGGAAATACATGTAGAACATCCTAAAAAAAGTCATCCCACGAATTTCAAGTTGGATCGGAACAAAGAATTGATCATTGAAGTCTTTGTTGGTGACATTATTTTTGAAGGTGATGATGATTTGTGTATGAAGTTTGCTGATGAAATGAAAAGTGAATTTGAAATTTCAATGATAGGAGAGTTGAAGTTCTTTTTAGGATTGCAAATCAATCAGTTAGATGATGGAATTTTCATATCTCAGTCTAAGTATGTGAAAGAGCTACTGAAAAAGTTTGGCATGGAAGATTCAAAGCCAGTTGGTACACCTATGGTAACCGGATGCAAACTTACATAGAATGATGATTCTTCTAAAGCAAATCGGACAAGATATAGGTCAATGATTGGTGGATTACTCTATTTAACTCAGACTAGGCTAGATATAATGAATGTTGTATGCATGGTTGCTAGATTTCAAGCCGATTCTAAAGAGTCTCATGTAACTTCTATGAAAAGAATTTTTAGATACCTAAAAGGGACAATTGATATTGGTCTTTGGTATTCTAGGGATGATGATCTTATCTTGAATGATTTCATTGATGTTGATTGGGCAGGAGGTATGGATGACAGGAAGAGTACTAGTGGTGGTGCATTCTTCTTAGGGAAGAAATTGGTATCTTGGCTAAGCAAAAAGCATAATTTTGTTTCATTGTCTATTGTTGAGGCAAAATATATTGCTGCTGCAAACAGTTGTACCCAAGTATTGTGGATGAAGAAAATGTTGAGAGATGTCAAAATTGAGTATGAAGAACCCATTTCCATATTCTATGACAATTCAAGTGCCATTAATATTTCCAAGAATCCAGTGTTGCATTCAAAGACAAAGCATATATCCATCAAATATCACTTTTTGAAAAAGTGAGTGACAAAGAAGTTAAACTGGAGTATATACCTACCAAGGAGCAAACTGTAGACACATTTTACTAAGTCATTGCCTAAGGATACTTTTGAGTACCTCAGAGGCAAGTTAGGGGTGATTTCCCCTCTTGATTAGAACTAAGATGCAGGTCATTGCATCAGTCTATGAATTCATAGCCACATCTTATTCTGGATTGATGTTGTGGTGCTTGCTACTCAGGGGGAGTAGTCAGATGATTCAAATATGTGATCAGTGCACATGTACCTTTTCCATTTATGTCAAAGGGGGAGAGAAGAGCAATGTGAAAAATATGGGAGAAGAAGGAAATGGGAAAAGAGTGCACAATCTCAGGGGGAGATTGTTGGAGAAGAGTTAGTTGGGTTGGTGGCATTATTTTTCACATCATGTGTTTCCATCAATTCCAAAGGGGGAGAGTGTTGGATGTTTTGGTTGCATTGCTAATATGTGGTTGTCATTGATGTCAACACTATTGGCATTAATGATGCTTAAGGCTGTATATGTCGAGGATATTGAGAAAATTGTAAAAATAATATTGTTGGCAGCTAGTGATGTTGAGAAGGTCAGAATGTTGGAAAGTTTTGTACGTTGAAGATCTGAAGGTGTGCTTCAAAGGGTTTGTTACTTAAGCTTTCTAGTATGTTGTCTGAAAGTTTTAGAGGTTTGCATCAAGATTTGTGGAAGTTATGAAGATCTGTGTTCCTACAGTTATTCAATTTCTATAGATGGTGTTCTTGGATGAAGCGGATGAAATTATGATAATTTCATTTGTTGCACATGTACCTCTGACGTTCATGGATGAGTCTAGATCGTACTCTATCCTTGTATGTTTGCATTGATCAGAGTGTTCATGATCAAAAAAATTTCTGATGTGTGCTCAAGTTTTCATGTTCTTGATCGACATGATGGTAGTAGCGTGTTGCGGATCCATGAAGCTTAATATTTTATTGTTTGGCATATTCTAAGGTTTTTTTTTGGGTCCTCACTATGTTGTGACCAACTTGTGTTGGTGCACATTAAAAATTTATTCATGTTTTGAGGCTGACAGTTGTAATTTATTCTTTATTTGAGGTCGACTGAATGGTTGATGTAAATCCGTGTAGCGGATATATATAAGTGTTTGTTTTCCTCATTTAGAGGCAATGCTCAGTGTGTGAAAGAGGTGTACATGTGTGAATAAAGGTCAAATCATTCAAGAGCAGAGCATAGTGTGAATAATTTTGAGCAAAGTGTGGAAGAGTGTGTAGAAGTTTTTGTCCCTAACTGGAACTATAATCAGGCTTTAGTAGAAGCTAATTTCTCAGTTCAACTTCATCAAATGGATTTAATCTGATTATTTTATGTAAGGCAGCGAGCCTTCCTTTTGAGCAATGTGCTCTAGGCAGTGCGCCTGAATGCAAGTGCATTCCTTTTTCATTCTTCATTATACTTCTAACAGAGTATAATCTTGTGGACTAACATCCACCATGGTTTTTCCCCTAACATGGTTTCCACATACAAAATCTTGGTGTTCATGTGTCTCTGATGTGTTATTGATTTATGCTTGCACTATTAACTATTTGATCTATGATTTAAGGTTGATTAATGTTGTATAAGTTTGATTTTGGTAAAAATTGATTCACCTCCCCCTCTCAATTGTCTATCCTTGTTTTGCCAACAATCACATTGTCCACTATTTAAAGAGGGCTGCTATATATGTTTTTTATTTTATTATTTTTAAAATCCATGTAGGGGGTCATATAGGGGCCGCATAGGCCTTGATGTAAAAAATTTGTCTCCTGGACTTGCATCATAAAAGTAAGATTTATTTTTAATCAAAATTTGCTTCTTTGGCCTCTTGATCTTGTCACTCATGTTTAGTCACTATTCTAACATGGTATTTGAGTGTGGATTCAACAAACCCCTTTTTGGTTTTTTAGGGTTTTCTATCGCGAGAGGGAGAGCACCAAGGGCACTACCCCTAGACCTATCTTGGGGGTGCTGCCCCTTGACCCCGTCTTGGGGACACTGCCCCCAAACCCTTGTTAAATAATTTGGGGGGAAACCACGCCAATAAAAGAGTAAAATTTAACCTTCGAGTCTGATTAGCCTTTGTATAACAACACAAATAATCTAATCTCTCACAAATAGAGAAAAGGAGAAAACCTCAGCTAAAAACTCCTCTCCAAAATAGAGAAAGGAAAATGAAGGATTAAAAAGCCTTCATAACAGTGTCCCAAAAAGAATAAGAACATGAAGAATATCACACAAGCATGAAGAAGTTGTACACAATTGTCAAATGATGAATACTATAGTACTTAAATGAAGAACCTCCTCTTAAATAGATGATGATTAGGATCAATAAGACTAGAATTTGCATGAGTTCCCCCAACAACACAACTCAAATTAGATGGAAAATAAAGGAAAACATATAGAATTCAAAGATGAAAATGGCACATGAATCTGCATGAGTGACCCCAATGACACTACTCAATATGCAAGATTCAAGTCAAAACTATAGGTACCAATAATTTAAAGAACACTAGTCAAGTGAAAATATAAGATCGACTCTAAAAACAAGAATCCAAAAGTTTTCATATGGAAAATGCTCCATCTCATCGAAATGCATGGGTAACTAGCCACTATATCCAGCTAGTATATAGGAACAAGAACTAGATACATAGATCACTCTAACACAAAACTAAGGAAGAATTAGTATTAACAGTAGAAACCCCCCAATAATGTAGAAAATGGAGAGCCAAGACAGGTCCACTGAAACATTGTGTCGCCAAGAAGTGCATGTAGGAGAACAAAAAACTTCTGAATGTACACATGAAAGTACTTGCAAATAAAAAGGGTGTGAAAACTAATGCACACATGTATGAGGCAAGAATCATTGGGATTTGAGCTTGCTATGGAAGGAAAACTCACTTGAAAAAGGTGTACCGCAAAAAAAAGGCATGCACAACTCCCCTTAATATTTTATAATATAGTGCGAGTACAAAAGGCACAACATGATATGTGAAATACCCAAAAAAAAACTACAATAGTGGCACTTTATCATGCATCTACAAAAGATAAATTGCATATAAAAGATGCTCAAAATGACCAAAAAGGACATAATACCGGAAATACATGTAGAACATTCTAAAACAAGTCATCCAATGTAAACAAAAAACTTCCAAGAGATAAAACATCTAAGTAATTCACCAAAATGTGAAAGCACAAAAAACTGAATAAAATGTACCTAGAGAAAATGTCGAAAAAAATCATAAATAGATGTGAAGAGCTATGAAATACCTTTCCAACACTGGTAGAATCATAAAAAGTGGAGAAACAAGAAAAAATTTGTTAGCTCGGGAGTGAAAATAACACTTCTAACTTTGATAAGTGATGAAATGTACCAATAGGAAAATTTGAGAAAAATACTAGCACCATTGGATAGTTCTTGGAACTAACAACATTGGATAGTTCTTGCAACCAACTTTTCGACGATATCTCATTTTCCCAATTTCGATACCCGAGAAAAAAGTTATCATGTTTTCCCAATTTTGCATAATTTTGAAAAAACCAAAATTTTAAGCCCCCTAGGGGCTAGGCTCTAGTCACCAATGTGACCCTAGGGGGTTGGTTCTTAAAAATTAAAAAAAGAAGTAAAAATATGGGGGTCCACTGTCGTCAATTGAGAGTCAGATGAAAGGCCCTACCGCATGGCGGCTCAATGATGTTAAAGGCACTAATGGTTAGTGACCATTGGCTAGGCCACAACTAGTGAGCAATGTGCATAACATTGTCCATTATTTAAAGAGGGCTGCTATATATATTTTTTATATTTTTTATTTTAAAAATTCATGTAGGGGCTCATATAGGGGCCGTATAGGCCTTGATGTAAAAAAAATGTCTCCTGGACTCCCATCACCAAAATTAAGAAACTTTTTTACTATCAAAATTCACTTGTTTGGCCTCTTGATCTTGTGTCTCATGTTTATTCACTATTCTAACATGTTATCAAAGTGTGGATTTAGCGAAGCCCTTCTTAGTTTTTAAGGGTTTTCTATCACAATAGGGAGTGTGCCAGTGGTGCTACCCCTGGACCTCGGAAGGGGCATTGCCCCTTGACCCCATCTTGGGGGCGTTGGCCCCAAACCCTCGTTAAATAATTTGGAGGGAATCCACATCGATAAAAGTGGGGAAATTTAACCTCCGAGTCTAATTAGGCTATAGTTTATACCACAAATAATCTAATCTCTAACAACTGGAGGAAAGGAGAAAACCTCATGGTAAAAGAATAAGAAGCCTCCATAACAGTGTCCCAAAAAGAATAAGAACACAAAAAACATCGCACAAGCATGAAGAAGTTGTACACAACCGTCAAATCATGACTACTATAATACTTAAATAAAGAACCTCCTCTAAAATAAATGATGATTATGATCAATAAGACTAGAATTTGCATGAGTTCCCACAACGATACCACTCAAATCAGATGGAAAAGAAAGGCAAACATCTATAATTCAAATATACAAATGACAAATGAATCTGCATGAGTGGCCCCAATGATACTACTAAATATGCAAGATTCAAGTCAAAAATATAGGTACCAATAATCGAAAGAACACTGATCAAGTGAAAATATAAGATCACCTCTAGAAACAAGAATCCAAACCATATAGAAAATGCTCCATCTCTTCAAAATGCATGAGTAACTAGCCACTACATCCACCTAGAATATAGGACCAAGAACTATATACATAGATCACTCCAACACAAAACCAAGGAAGAATTAGCATTAATAGTAGAAACCCCCCTCATAATGTAGAAAATGGAGATCCAAGATAGGTCCAATGAAACTTTGTGTTGCCAAGAAGTGTATGTAGGAGAAAATAAAACATTTGAAAGTACACATGAAAGTACCTACAAATAGAAAAGGGTGTGAAAACTAATGCACACACATATGAGGCTAGGATTTGAGGTTGTTGTAAAAGTAACACTCACTAGACAAAGGTGCGTCACCCAAAAAAGGACTGCACAACTCTCCATAGCACTTTATAATATAGTGCGAGTACAGAAGGCACAACATGATATGTGAAATACCCAAAAAAACAAGTACAATAGTGGCACTTTATAATGCATCTACAAAAGATAAATTGCATACAAAAGATGCTCAAAATGCCCAAATTGGACATAATACTGGAAATACATGTAGAACATCCTAAAACAAGTCATCCCATGTAAACAAAAAGCTTCCAGGAGCTAAAACATCTAAGTAATTCACAAAAATGTGAAAACACAAAAAAATGAATAAAATATATCTAGAGAAAATATAGAAAAAATTCATAAATGGATGTGAACAGCTATGAAATACCTTTCCAATGCTACTAGAATCATAAAAAGTGGAGAAACAAGACAAAATTTGTGAGCTTGGGAGTGAAAATAACACTTATAACTCTGATAAGTGATGAAATGTACCAATAGGATAATTTGAGAAAAATACCAACACCTTTGGATAGTTCTTGGAACCAAGTTTTCGACGATATCTCACTTTCCCAATTTCAATACCTGAGAAAAAAGATATCTTGATTTCCCCAATTTTGCTTGATTTAAAAAAAAAACTATTTTTTTAAGCCCCCCAAGGGTTAGGCGCTAGTCACCCATGCGATCCTAGGGGGTTGGTTTTTAAAAAATGAAAAAAGTAAAAATATGGGGGCCCATCACCATCAATTGAGTGTCAGATGAGAGGACCTACCGCTTGGCGTCTCAATGACGTTGAAGCCACTAGTGGCTAGTGACCATTGGCTAGGCCATAACTAGCGAGCAATATGTATAGCACAGTCCACTATTTATAGAGGGTTTATATATATATATATATATATTTAAATTCCATGTAGGGGATCATATAGGGGCCGTATAGGCATTGATGTAAAAAAAATTGTCTCGTGGACTCCTATCAACAAAAGTAAGAATTTTTTAATATCAAAATTTGCTTGTTTGGCCTCTTGATGTCATGTCTCATGTTTATTCACTATTCTAACATGGTATCGGAGTGTGGATTCAACGAACCCCTTCTCAAGTTTTTCAGGGTTTTCTATTGCGATAGGGAGCACGCTAGAGGTGCTTCCCCTGGACGCCATCTTGGGGGTGCTTCCTCTTAACCTGATCTTGGGGGTGCTACTCCCAAACCCTTGTTAAATAATTTGTGGGGAAATCATGCAGATAAAAGGGGAAAATTTAACCTCTGAGTGTGATTAGGCTCCATATAACAACACAAATAATCTAATCTCTCACACTTGGAGAAAAGGAGAAAACCTCATGGTGAAATCTCCTCTCCAAAATAGAGAAAGGCAAATGAAGGATTAAGAAGCCTCCATAACAGTGTCCCAAAAAGAATAAGAACACGAAGAACATCACACAAGCATAAAGAAGTTGTAGACAACTATCAAATGATGACTACTATAGTACTTAAATGAAGAACCTCCTCTAAAATAGATGATGATTCCGATCGATAAGACTAGAATTTGCATGAGTTCTCCCAATGACACTACTCAAATCAGATGGAAAATAAAGGCAAACATCTGAAATTCAAAGATACAAATGGCACATGAATCTACAGGGGTGACCACAATGACACTACTCAATATGCAAGATGCAAGTCAAAAATACAAGTACCAATAATCTAAAGAACACCAATCAAGTGAAAATATATGATTTCCGCTAAAAACAAAAATCCAAAAGTTTTCATATGGAAAATGCTCCATCTCATCGAAATGCATGGGTAACTAGCCACTACATCCACCTAGTATATAGGAACAAGAACTAGATACATATATCACTCCAACCCAAACCAAGGAAGAATTAGCACTAACAGTAGAAACCCCCCCATAATGTAGAAAGTAGAGAGCCAAGATAGGTCCAATGAAACTTTGTGTCGCCAAGAAGTGCATGGAGGAGAACGAAAAACATCTTAACATAAACATGAAAGTACCTACAAATAAAAAGGGTGTGAAAACTAATCCACACATGTATGAGGGAAGAATCATTCGGATTTAAGGTTGTTGTGGAAGGAACATTCACTTGACAAATGTGTGCTGCCAAAAAAAGGCCTGCACAACTCCCCATAAAACTTTATAATATAGTGCGAGTACAAAAGGCACAACATGATATGTGAAATATCCAAAAAATAAGTACAATAGTGGCACTTTATAATGCATCTACAAAAGATAAATTGCATACAAAATATCCTCAAAATGCTCAAATAGGACATAATACAAGAAATACATGTAGAACATCCTAAAACAAGTCATCCCATGTAAACAAAAAGCTTCCAGGAGCTAAAAAATCTAAGTAATTCACCAAAATGTGAAAACACAAAAAATTGAATAAAATGCACCGAGAGAAAATCTAGAAAAAATCATAGAAAAATGTGAAGAGCTATGAAATACCTTTCCAACTCTCCTAGAATCTTAAAAAGTGAGAAACAAGACAAAATTTGTGAGCTCGGGAGTGAAAACAACACTTCTAACTTTGATAAGTGATGAAATGTACCAATAGGAAAATTTGAGAAAAAAACTAACACCATTAGATAGTGCTTGGAACCAACATCATTGGATAGTTATTGGAACCAACTTTTCGACAATATCTCATTTTCCCAATTTTGATACCTGAGAAAAATGTTATCATGATTTTCTCAATTTTGCTTAATTTTGAAAAAAACCAATTTTTTAATCCCCCAAGGGCTCGGCGCTGGTCACACATTCAACCATAGGGGGTTGGTTTTTTAAAAATAAAAAAAGTATAAATATTGGTGCCCATCGCCATCAATTGAGTGTTAGATGAGAGGCCCTATTGCCTCGCGACTCAATGAAATTGAAGCCACTAGTGGCTAGTGACCGTTGGCTATGCTACAACTAGCGAGCAATATGTATAGCATTATCCACTATTTATAGAGGGTTGCTATATATATTTTTTATTTTTTTTACTTTTAAAATCTATGTAGTGGGTCATATAGGGGCAGTATAGGCCTTGATGTAAAAATAATCATCTCTTGGACTCCCATCACCAAAAGTAAGAAATTTTTTAATGAAAATTTGCTTGTTTGGCCTCTTGATCTTGTGTCTGATGTTTATTCACTATTCTATCATGGTATCAGAGTGTGGATTCAGTGAACCCCTTCTTAGGTTTTAAGGGTTTTCTATCACAATAGGGAGCGCGCCAGGGGCACTGCCCCTAGATCCCGCAAGGGGCGCTACCCCTTAACCCCATCTTGGGGGCGTTGGCACCAAAACCCCATTAAATAATTTGGGGGGAATCAGACCGATAAAAGTGGGGATAATTTAACCTCTGAGACTTATTAGGCTCCATATAATACCACAAATAATCCAATCTCTCACAATTAGAGGAAAGGAGAAAACCTCATGGTAAAAACTCCTCTCCAAAATAGAGAAATGCAAATGAAGGATTAAGAAGCCTCCATAACAGTGTCCCAAAAAGAATAAGAACACGAAGAACATCGCACAAGAATGAAGAAGTTGTAGAAAAATGTCAAATGATGACTACTATAGTACTTAAATGAAGAACCTCCTCTAAAATAGATGATGATTAGGATCAATAAGGCTAGAATTTGTATGAGTTCCCCCAACGATACTGCTCAAATCAAATGGAAAATAAAGGAAAACATCTAGAATTCAAAGACACAAATTACACATGAATCTGCATGAGTGGCCCCAATCACACTACTTAATATGCAAGATACAAGTCAAAAATACAGGTACCAATAATCTAAAGAACATTGATCAAGTGAAAATATAAGATCACCTCTAAAAACAAGAATCCAAAAGTTTCCATATGGAAAATGCTCCACATCATCAAAATGCATGGGTAGCTAGCCATTACATCCACCTAGTATATAGGAACAAGAACTAGATACATAGATCACTCCAGCACAAAACCAAGGAATAATTAGCACTAATAGTAGAAACCCCCCCATAATGTAGAAAATGGAGAGCCAAGATAGGTCCAATGAAACTTTGTGTCACCAAGAAGTGCATGTAGGAGAACAAAAAACATTTGAACGCACACATGAATGTACCTGCAAATAAAAAGGGTGTGAAAACTAATGCACACACACATATGAGGCAAGAATCACTGGGATTTGAGGTTGTTGTGGAAGGAACACTCACTTGATAGAGGTGTGCCTCGATAAAAGGATCTACACAACTCCCCATAGCACTTTATAATATTGTGCGAGTACAAAAGGCAGAACATGATATGTGAAATACCCAAAAAAACAATTACAATAGTGGATTTTTATAATGCATCTACGAAAGATAAATTTCATACAAAAGATGCTCAAAATGCCCAAATAGGACATACTACTGGAAATACATGTAGATCATCCAAAACCAAGTCATCCCACGTAAACAAAAAGCTTCCAAGAGCTAAAACATCTAAGTAATTCTCCAAAATATGAAAAATTGAAAAATTGAATAAAATGTACCTTGAGAACATCTAGAAAAAAATCATAAATAGATGTGAAGAGATATGAAATACCTTTCCAACGCTGCTAGAATCGTGAAAAGTGGAGAAACAAGACAAAATTTGTGAGGTGGAAAGTGAAAATAACACTTCTATCTTTGATAAGTGATGAAATGTACCAATAAGAAAATTTAAGAAAAGAATCAACATCATTGGATACTGCTTGGAACCAACACCATTGGATAGTTCTTGGAATCAACTTTTCGTCGATATCTCATTTTCCCAATTTCAATACTCCAGAAAAAAGTTATCATGATTTTCCCAATTTTGCTTAATTTCAAAAAAACCCAAATTTTTAAGCCCCCCAGTGGCTAGGGGTTGGTCACCCATGCGACCCTAGGGGGTTGGTTCATATAAAATAAAAAAGTAAAAATATGGGGGCCCACCGCAGTCAATTGAGCATTGGATGAGAGGCCCTACCGCCTGGTGGCTCAATGACGTTGAAGCCACTAGTGGCTAGTGACCATTGGCTAGGCCACAAGCAATAAGTATATAATTGTCCACTATTTATAAAGTGCTGCTATATATAGTTTTTATTTTTTAATTTTTAAAATCCATGTAGGGGGTCATATAGAGGTCGTATAAGCCTTGAGGTAAAAAAATTGTCTCCTGGACTCCCATCACCAAAAGTACATTTTTTTATTATTATCAAAAATTGTTTGTTTGGCCTCTTGATGTTGTGTCTCGTGTTTATTCACTATTCTAACATGCTATCAAAGTGTGGATTGAGTGAACCCCTTCTTGGTTTTTTAGGGTTTTCTATCATGATAGTGAGCGCGCTAGGGGCGGTGCCCCTGGATGCCATCTTGGGGGTGCTAACCCCTTGGCCTCTTCTTGGAGGTGCTGCCCCTAAGCCCCCGTTAAATAATTTGGGGGGAAACTACACCGATAAAAGTGGGGAAAATTTAACCTCTGAGTCTGATTAGGCTCCATATAACAACACAAATAATCTAATCTCTCACAAGTGGAGAAAAGGAGAAAACCTCATGGTAAAAATTCCTCTCCATAATAGATAAAGGCAAATGAAGTATTAAGAAGCCTCCCTAACAATGTCCCAAAAAGTATAAGAACATGGAGAACATCACATAAGCATGAAGAAGTTGTAGACAATTGTCAAATGATGACTACTATAGTACTTAAATGAAGAACCTCCTCTAAAATAGATGATGATTAGGATCAATAAGACAAGAATTTGTATGAGTTTCCCTAGTGACACTACTCAAATCAGATGGAAAAAAAAAGGAAAACATATGGAATTGAAACATAGAAATGGCACATGAATCTACATGAGTGACCCCAATGACACTACTCAATATGCAAGATGCAAGTCAGAAATACAGGTACCAATAATCTAAAGAACACCGATCAAGTGAAAATTTATGATCGCCTCTAAAAATAAGAATCTAGAATTTTCCATATGGAAAATGCTCCATCTCATCGAAGTACATGGGTAACTAGCTACTAAATCCACCTAGTATATAGGAACAAGAACTAGATACATAGATAAATCCATCACAAAAACCAAGGAAGAATTAGCACTAAAAATAGAAACCCCCACATAATATAGAAAATGGAGAGCCAAGATAGGTCTAATGAAACTTTGTGTCACCAAGAAGTGCATGTAGGAGAACAAAAAATATCTGAATGTACACATGAAAGTGCCCGCAAGTAAAAAGGGTTTGAAAACTAATGCACACACATATGAGGCAATAATCATTTGGATTTAAGGTTGTTGTGGAAGGAACACTCACTTGACAAAGGCGTGTCACCAAAAAAAGGCTTTTACAACTCACCATAACACTTTATAATATAGTGTGAGTACAAAAGGCACAACATGATATGTGAAATACCCAAAAAAACAAGTACAATATTTGCACTTTATAATGCATCTACAAAAGATAAATTGCATACAAAAGATGCTCAAAATGCCCAAATAGGACATAATACTAGAAATACATGTAGAACATCCTAAAAAAAGTCATCCCACATAAACAAAAAGCTCCCAGGAGCTAAAACATCTAAGTAATTCACCAAAATGTGAAAACACAAAAAACCGAATAAAATGTACTTAGAGAAAATCTAGAAAAAATTCATAAATAGATGTGAAGAGCTATGAAATACCTTTTCAATGCTACTAGAATCGTAAAAAGTGGAGAAACAAGATAAAATTTGTGAGCTCGAGAGTGAAAATAACACTTGTAACTTTGATAAGTGATGAAATTTACCAATAGGAAAATTTGAGAAAAAAACAACACCATTAGATAGTGCTTGGAACCAACACCATTGGATAGTTCTTGGAACCAAATTTTCAACAATATCTCATTTTCCCAAATTCGATACCCGAGAAAAAAGTTATCACGATTTTCCTAATTTTGCTTAATTTTAAATAAAACCAATTTTTTAAGCCCACCAGGGCCTAGGCATTGGTCACCCATGCGAACCTAGGGGCTTAGTTTTTAAAACATAAAAAGTAAAAATATGGGGGCCCATCACCGTCAATTGAGCGTCAGATGAAAGGACCTACTGCCTGGCAGCTCAATTATGTTGAAGCCACTAGTGGCTAGTGACCGTTGGCTAGGCCACAACTAGTGAGCAATATGCATAACATTGTCCACTATTTATAGAGGGCTGCTATATATATTTTTTATTTTACTATTTTCAAAATCCATGTAGCGGGTCATATAGGGACAGTATAGGCCTCGATATAAAAAAAACTGTCTCCTAGACTCCCATCACCAAAAGAGAATTTTTTTTATCAAAATTTGCTTGTTTGGCCTCTTGATCTTGTGTCTTGTGCTTATTCACTATTCTAACATGGTATCAGAGTGTGGATTCATTAAACCCTTTCTCAGTTTTTTAGGGTTTTCTATCATGACATGGAGCATGCCAGGGGCATTGTCCCTAGTCCCCACCTTGGGGGTGTTGCCCCTTGACCTCGTTTTGGGGGTGCTACCCCCAAACCCCCATTAAATAATTTGGGGGGAAACCGCACTGATAAAAGGGGAAAATTTAACCTTTGAGTCTGATTAGGCTCCATATAAAAACACAAATAATGTAATCTCTCACAATTGGAGAAAAGGAGAAAACCTCATGGTAAAAGCTCCTATCCAAAATAGAGAAAGGAAAATGAAGGATTAAGAGGCCTCAATAATAGTGACTTGAAAAGTATAAGAACACGAAGAACATCGCACAAGAATTAAGAAGTTGTAGGAAACTATCAAATGATGACTATTATAGTACTTAATTGAAGAACCTCCTCTAAAATAGATGATGATTAGGATCAATAAGACTAGAATTTGCATGAGTTCCCCCAACGACACTACTCAAATCGAATGGAAAATAAAGGCAAACATTTGGAATTCAAAGATACAAATGGCACATGAATATGCATGAATGACTCCAATGACACTACTCAATATGCAAGATGCAAGTCAAAAATACAAGTACCAATAATCTAAAGAACACTGCTCAAGTGAAAATATATGATTGCCTCTAATAATAAGAATCTAGAAGTTTCCATATGGAAAATGCTCCATCTGATCAGAATGCATGGGTAGCTAGCCACTACATCCACCTAGTATATAGGAACAATAACTAGATACATAGATCACTCCAACACAAAACCAAGGAAGAATTAACACTTATAGTAGAAATCCCCCCATAATGTAGAAAATGGAGAGCCAAGACAGGTCTAATGAAACTTTGTGTTGCCAAGAAGTGCATGCAGGAGAATAAAAAATATCTAAACATACACATGAAAGTACGTGCAAATAATAAGGGTGTGAAAATGATGTAGAGCAGGGGTATTTAGGATCAAAATCAACAAATCAACTCCTTTCAAGAACCCTAGCACATCAATCAAGGTGGTTTCTTTCACAAATCAACATCATTCCTAGTAGTAATTCAATAGGGCCTATTTGAGCATAAATCTTGGGGCAGACCTGCAAACCAAAATATAAACACATATTCAAATACCATTTTGACTCTCTTGAAACATATCTTAAATACAGGTGGGGTTCCTTTGGAACACAAAGGTCAATTTTTTACTATCCCATTTTGCACTAGGCCTAATTAGGCTTCTAAACATGGGTTGCACTAGGGCTCGACCTAAAAGAGATCTCTAAAAGACTTCTTAGCCTCTCCTTGGCTCTAGCAAGGTCCTTATAGGTCTAACAACATGATCCATCTTCCAACCCACCCAAATTTGACTCTTCCAACACAAGATACAACTTTTTCATGAACTCCTAGGTTTGTTACATGAGGATAACACACCTTCAAACCTATCTAGCACGTGCAAGATCACACCTCAAGGTCTAGAAGTTTGGAACAACTAAGTACCCACCTAGACCTACCATTCCACCGAGTTTCATGATTTTTCACTGGTGGAATGGGGAGAAAATCATTTTATTGTGCTCACTATTACCCTAAACTAGGGTTTTAGGCAGTTTGGAAATAAATAGCAATAAATTCCTTGTAACTTGATGAAATTAAGTGAAACTAGTTGTAGAATTAAGTAGAGTCACCACACTTTTATTTCTAATCAGTCTCAAGCCATGATGAATCCGTACAACACTATACCAATCAAAAGAATTGGAGAGAACATGTTAAAATTAAAAAAAACTTAGATGTGTATTGCTTCAAACTTTCAAAAATAAATCAACAACCTCCAAGATCGATGGAACCAGGCTTATAAAACCTTTTTCCACTTGTCCCATCAATTCCCCAATATTTTAGACATTACATTTTTTCCTTTTACAAAAAGAAGACCAAAAGTTGCATGACACATTTAGCAACTTGACAAGATTTTGCATGTTTTTTCATTTTCACACCAACCAATGAACAAGACCTCTAATTGGACCCAAAAAGATATGAAACAGTCTTCCTAGACCTTATTACATGGAATCATCACAAGAAAAACAAAAATGACACTTGCACTCCCAAAAAACCTACTGAACCTAAGGTGCTTCTGCACCATACTCCCAAGGCAAAATAAGCTCAAGTTCCACTTCAGGACAAACTTTCAACTGTGTACCCATGCTTTACATTGTCTTATTCAATCATCCATGAGGCATATTACATTGGAAGACCTCTCCATTTAACCAAGTATTGATACCAGATCTTATGCCTTATCTTTTTGAGCTCCTTTTTATCCAAAATGCATTCTAACTCCAATGGCTTGATTGGATAAAGATCCTTGATCCAATAATCATTTGGAACTATTAAGGAACCTACAATTAAACTTGCAAC
The DNA here is from genome assembly GCA_007115665.2 of Sequoiadendron giganteum. Lineage (NCBI taxonomy): Eukaryota > Viridiplantae > Streptophyta > Pinopsida > Cupressales > Cupressaceae > Sequoiadendron > Sequoiadendron giganteum. Next base: position 365,106,121 of record CM021109.1, read on the forward strand.
CACATCGCCCTTGTAAGGGAAAAGGTTGGAAACTTTAAAAATAGGAGAAATGGAAACTCTGGGCGGAAGCCCTATCTCATAAGCATTATCTCCAAATTTGTGAACCACCCTACATGGCCATATCTTCTTCGTATGGAGCTTAGAGTAATACCATTTAGGATATCCCTTCTTCCTCAAATGTGCCAAGACTAAGTCTCCAACTTTGAAATGAAGTTCTCTTCTTTTAAGATATGCACTTTGCTTATATTTGTCCACACTCTTTTGAAGATTGTCTCTAACCTATTGGTGGATCTCCTGCATAGCCACCTCAAAATCCTCTTATTCAAAACTTCTCGTCTCCATGACACTAACATCCCTCAACTCAAACACACCCTTGGGCTGCAATCCATAAACAATTTCAAAAGGGCTTTTACCAACACTCCTATTCATAGAGTCATTGTATGCAAACTCAGCTTGGGAAAGAATCAGATCCCATTATGTTTAATGATCTTTGGTTAGGAATCTAAGAAGGTTTCCAAGGCTTCTATTCATCACCTCAGTCTACCCATCAGTTTGAAAGTGATAGGCATAATTGAGACTCAAGTTAGTACCCAATTTCTTCCACAAGGTTCACCAAAAATGACCCACAAACTTGCTATCCCAGTTTGAAACAATGCTAAGGGGTAAACAATGGATTTTCACCACCTCTTTAAAGAAGATACCTGCTATGTAAGAATCATCATTAGTAATTTTACAAGGTATAAAGTGAGCCATCTTCAAAAATCTATCTAGAATAACATATATTGAATCAAACCCCCTTTGAATTCTAGGTAGACCCATCATAAAGTCCATGTTGATTGATCCCCATGGCCTATTGGGAATTGGAAGTGGTTGATACAACCCTACATTGGTGCTAATTCCTTTAGCTCTTTGGAAAATGGTACACTTCTCTACAAAATTCCTCACATCAACTTACATTCTAGGCCAATAGTAGTGCCTCTTCAACTATTCCAAAGTCTTATCTAACCCAAAGTGACTAGCAAGGTTTCCACTGTGCTTTTCTTTGATCAAGTTAGTCCCCACAGAACATTTATGAATGAATAATTGAGCCCATTTAAATAGAAAACCATATTGAATCAAAAAATCTAACCATTTCTCATCACTATTGCTACAAGGTTTCAAGCAACTAGCATAGATGTCTTTGAAATATTCATCATCAATGTACATACCTTTTAGGGAGTCAAATCCCACACTATCCATCTTAATTTCTTGCACCATCAAAGCCCTCCTACTTAGTGCATCTTCCACTTTCTTTGACTATCCTTTCTTGTGCTTTATGGTAAAACTATACCCTTGCAAGTACTCAACCCATTTTACATGCCTATGGCTAAGCTTTTCTTGACTATTCAAAAATTGCAATGCATGATTATCAGTAAACACTATAAATTCTATAGGAAGAAAGTAATGTCTCCATTTATTTAATTCTTGAACCATTTCATACATTTCAGGGTCATAAGACGAATATGTTCTCTTGGCTTCATTCAACTTTTCACCGAAGAATGTAATAGGCCTGCTTTCTTGACTTAATACAACCCATATAATATGATTACTTGCATCACATTCAATGGTGAAAACTAGGAAAAGACAATATAATTTTCTCAACCACTCTCCTTTTCAAATACTCAGATTTTATCAACATCATTAGTCCACACAAACTTCCTTCTTTTATCACCCTTAAATGTATTAATCATAGGAGCACAAATGTGACTGAAACCCTTTATAAATTTCCTATAAAATTTGGCTAGACCAATAAATCTTCTTACCTCAACCCTTGATTTTGGTTTAGGCCAATTCAATATTGCCTCTACTTTACTAGGATCCATCTTCAAAGTGCCATTAGTCACCACAAACCCAAGGTAGACCAACTCTGTTTTCAATAACTCATACTTTTTCAAGTTTATCATTAGTTTTTCCTCATGTAGCTTCCTCAAAACCATGTCCAAATGGTGCAAATGCTCTTCTTTAGTTTTTCTAAAGACAAGAATATCATCAAGATACAAAAAAAAAAAACTTACCTATGAAGGGTTTGAGCACCTCATTCATCAAGCACATAAAAGTACTAGGAACATTAGATAAACCAAAGGGAATTACCATCCATTCATACAAACCTTCATTTGTTTTAAAGGTTGTTTTCTACTCATCACTAGGTCTGATGGTAGCTACTTTTGAGATCAATCTTAGAGAAATAGTTTGCACCCCCCAAACAATCCATTAGATCTTCAATTCTTGGAATAGGAAATCTATACCTTATAGTAATCTTATTGATGGCCCTTGAATCGATGCACATCCTCCACTCTCCTCCTTTTTTGGGTGCTAGGAATGTGGGAACAACACAAGGACTCAAACTCTCCCTAATCAGTCCCTTGTCAATAATTTCTTGTACTTTCCTCTTTATTTATTCATTTTGTTGACGAGTCATTTTGTAAGCAACCTTATTGGGTAAGCTATCTCTTGGAATGAAGTCTATTTGATGTCTAATGTATCTTATAGGTGGTAATGCATTAGGAATCTCATCTACCACAATATCAACATATGTATTCAACAATGGTTTCACCTCCAAAGGTAACTCTTCCTTCTTATCTGCTACCATGACAGATTTAGGATTCACTATGATTGCAAAACCCTTGTTCTCCTCTTCCAAGGTCTTAAGGAACTCCCTTTCACTGACCACCATCACACTAGGCCCTACTTGTGCTTCTTTATTATCATCCTTTAAGGGTGTAAGGGTATAAGAAACCCCATCCTTATTTATGGTGTAAGTGTTCTTCTTGCCATCATGAAGTTCCTTCTTGTCATACTTCCAAGGCCTTCCTAAAATAAAATGGCACACATCCATGGGTATTGCATCACATAAAATATTGTCCTTATAACCTCCTATGTGAAACTCCACCAAACTTTGTTCATTTACCACTACTTGTTGCCCCTTATTAAGCCATGAAACTATATAAGGAGTGGTATGAGGAATTTTCTCCAACTTAAGATTTTCTACCATCTCAACAGACACCAAGTTATCTGTACTACCCAAATCAACCACAACTTTACAAAATTTACGTAAGAACTTACAAGTTGCCTTGAAGAGGGACTTCATTTGTTGTGGCTCCTTCTCCACTGGTACCTTGATGAGGGTCCTCCTTACCATGAGTGACTCACCAACTTCTGGTTTAGCTTTGTATGATGGGGAGTTCACACTTTCATTGTCTTCTTCTTGCATAATTTGATTTCTTCTTTCTCCTACATATGGGGTAGTAGACTAATTTTTTGTACATTTCCACACTTGGTGGCCTGAAAATTTATTACACTTGTAACATTTACTTGTGAATCCACCTTGTCCTCTTCCTTGACCTCCAAATTCGCCTCTATTATTGGGTCTTCTTCCCCTAAAGCCTCCTCTTTGACCTGCAACTTGTTCTTGGATGCTACTTGTTTCTTTTTGAGGTTTTGTGGACTTCCCTCTACCTCCAAATGTGCCTCTACCCTTTCTTTTCTTCTCTTTCCTTCTCTGGAGTTTATCTTCAACCTTTAGTTCCAATTGATAACACTCTTCTACTGTCTTTGGGGTGGCAAGGCATAGTTCATCTTTTAAGTTGTGTATTAGTTTTTTCATGTATCTTGCCACCTTTTATACATCATCTTCCACTTGGATTTCTCTAATAATCAACTTATAGAATTCATTTGTGTAAGCCTTCACATTCATGTCTTTCTACTTCATGTTTTGGAGTCTCTTGTACAACTGAATGGTATAATCACTTGGAAGGAATTTTCCCTTGAGTTTGGAAACCATCCTATCCCATGAGGTGATTATGGACTTACCATTATTCTTCCTTTCATATTGTATATAGTCCCACCAAAGTGAGGCATGGCTCTTCAACTTTGTCTTTGTGAACTTCACCTTTTGCTCTTCTGGTACACTTTCATATTCAAAGTAGTTATCCATTGCTCCTATCCAATCCAAGAGCTCCTCACCATCTAAATTTCCTCCATACATGGGTAGATCCATCTTCATCTTGGGACCTTCTCCTTTGAAAACCTTCAATAGCCTTGCAAATCTCAAGTCTTCAGGATCCAACTCCTCTTGGACCTCTTCTTATTCTCCTCTTTCTTCCTCTTCTTCTTGGTCACTGCCATCCCCTGTGACCACTTATCTTTTCTAACTCGTCTCAATTGCAACAAGCTTGGATTTAAGTGACTTGATCAACTCGTTTAACTCCCTTATCTCTTTTGCATTCTTCTCTTTCAATTTTCTCACCTCTCTGGCAACTGTCTTTCCCTTAGGAGGCATCTTTGTTTTCCTTCACTTCAATTTTCTTTTCTTTTTTCTCTGATATTCTATGATTTGATACCAATCTAATGTAGATCAGGGGTATTTAGGATCAAAATCAACAAATCAACTCCTTTCAAGAACCCTAGCACATCAATCAAGGTGGTTTCTTTCACAAATCAACATCATTCCTAGTAGTCCTTCAATAAGGCCTATTTGAGAATAACCCTTGGGGAATACCTGAAAACCAAAATATAAAAACATATTCAAATACCCTTTTGGCTCTCTTGAAACATATCTTAAATTTAGGTTGGGTTCCTTTAGAACACAAAGGTCAATTTTTGACTGTCTCATTTTGCACTAGGCTTAATTAGTCTTCTAAACATTGGTTGCACTAGGGATCGACCTAAAAGAGATCTCCAAAAGGTTTCTTAGCCTCTCCTTGGCTCTAAAATGGTCCTTATAGGTCTAACAACATGATCCATCCTCCCACCCACCAAAACTCGACTCTTCCAACACAAGATACAACTTTTTCATGAACTCCTAGGTTTGTTACATGAGGATAACAAACCTTCAAACCTCTCTAGCATGTGAAAGCTCACACCTCAAGGTCTGCAAGTTTTTAATAGCTAAGTACTCACCTAGACCTACCATTACACCGAGTTTCATGAATTTTCACTGGTGGAATGGGGAGAAAATAATTTTATTGTGCTCACTGTTACCCTAAGCTAGGGTTTCAGGAAGTTTGGAAAGAAATAGAAATAACTTCCTTGAAAATTGATGAAATTAAGTGAAAATAGTTGCACAAGGAATTAGGGTCACCACACTTTCATTTCCAATTGGTCTCAAGCTATGATGAATCAATAAAACACCATACCAATCAGAAGAACATGAGAGAACACACTAAAATTGTAGAAAACTAATATGTGTATTGCTTCAAACTTTCAAAAATTAATCAACAATCTCCAAGGTCGATGGAACCAAGATTATAAAACCTTTTTCCACTTTTCCCATCAGTTCCCCAATCTTTTAGATGTTACATTTTTCCTTTTACAAAAAGAAGACCAAAAGTTGCATGACACATTTAGCAACTTGACAATATTTTGCATGTTTTTTGAATTTTCACACCAACCAACGACCAAGACCTCTAATTGGAACCCAAAAGATATGAAACAAACTTCCTAGACCTTATTACATGGAATCATCACAAGAAAACCAAAAATGATACTTACACTCCGAACAAACCTACTGAACCTAAGGTGCTCCTGCACCATAAAACTAATGCACACACGTATGAGGCAAGAATCATTGGGATTTGAGGTTGTTGTGGAAGGAAAACTAACTTGAAAAATATGTGCCACCAAAAAATGGCCAACACAACTCCCATAGAACTTTATAATATAGTGTGAGTACAAAAGGCACAACATGATCTGTGAAATACCCAAAAAACAAGTACAATAGTGACACTTTATAATGCATCTACAAAAGATAAATTGCATACAAAAGATGCTAAAAATGCCCAAATAGGACATAATATTAGAAATACATGTAGAACATCCTAAAACAAGTCATCCCACATAAACAAAAAGCTTCCATGAGCAAAAACATCTAAGTAATTCACCAAAATGTGAAAACACAAAATCTAGAAAAAATCATAAATAAATGTGAAGAGCTATGAAATACCTTTCCAATGCTGCTAGAATCATAAAAAGTGGAGAAACAAGAAAAAAATTGGGAGCTCGGGAGTGAAAATAACATTTCTAACTTTGATAAGTGATGAAATGCACCAATAGGAAAAGTTGAGAAAAAAACCAACACCATTGGATAGTGCTTGGAACCAACTCCATTGGATAGTTCTTTGAATCAACTTTTCAACGATATCTCATTTTCCCAATTTTGATACTTGAGAAAAAAAGTTATCATGATTTTTCCAATTTTGCTTAATTTTGAAAAACCAATTCTTTAAGCCCCCAGTGGTTAGGCGCTAGTCACCCATGCGACCATAGGGGGTTGGTTTAAAAAAAAAAAGTAAAAATATGGGGGCTCACTGCCATCAATTGAGCGTCAAATGAGAGGCCCTACCTCTTGGAGACTCAATGAAGTTGAAGCCACTAGTGGCTAGTGACCATTGGCTAGGCCATAACTAGCTAGCAATATGTATAGCATTGCCCACTATAGAAGGGTTCTATATATATATATATTTTTTTTTTTTTTTAATTTTCAAAATCCATGTAAGGGGTCATATAGGGGCGGTATAGGTCTTGATGTAATAAAAATTGTCTCTTTGACTCCCATCACCAAAAGTAAGAAATTTTTTATTATTAAAATTCGCTTGTTTGGCCTCTTGATCTTGTGTCTCATGTTTATTCACTATTCTAACATAGTATCAGAGTGTGGATTCAGTGAACCCCTTCCCAATTTTTTAGGGTTTTCTATTGCGATAGGGAGCATGCCAGGGGCACTGCCCCTTGACCCCATCTTGGGAGTGCTGCCCCCAAACCACTGTTAAATAATTTGAGGGGAAACCGCGCCGATAAAAGTCAGTAAAATTTAACCTTTGAGTCTGAATAGGCTCCATATAACAACACAAATAATCTAATCTCTCACAACTGGAGAAAAGTAGAAAACCTCATGGTAAAAACTCCTCTCTAAAATAGAGAAAGGAAAATGATGGATTAAGAAGCCTCCATAATAGTGTCAAAAAAATAATAAGAACACAAAGAACATCACACAAGCATGAAGAAGTTGTAGACAACTATTTAATGATGACTACTATAGTACTTAAATGAATAACCTCCTCTAAAATAGATGATGATTAGGATCAATAAGACTAGAATTTGCATGAGTTCCCCCAATGACACTACTCATATTAGATGAAAAATAAAGGAAAACATCTAGAATTCATAGATAAAAATGGCAGATGAATCTAAAAGAGTGAACCCAATGACACTACTCAATATGCAAGATGCAAGTCAAAAATATAGGTACCAGTAATCTAAAGAACACTGATCAAGTGAAAATATAAGATCACCTCTAAAAACAAGAATGCAAAAGTTTCCATATGGAAAATGCTCCATCTCATTGAAATGCTTGGGTAACTAGCCACTACATCCACCTAGTATATAGGAACAAGAACTAGATACATAGATCACTCCAACATAAACCAAGGAACAATTAGCATTAACAGTAGAAACCTCACCATAATGTAGAAAATGGAGAATAAAGACAGGTCCAATGAAACTTTTTCATTAAGAAGTGCATGTAGGAGAACAAAAGACATCTTAATGTACACATGAAAGTACCTGGAAATAAAAAGGGTGTGAAAACTAATGCACACATGTATGAGGAAAGAATCATTGGGATTTGAGGTTGTTGTATAAGGAACACTCACTTGACAAAGGTGTGCCACCAAAAAAGGTATGCACAACTCCCCATAGCACTTTATAATATAGTGCGAGTACAAAAGGCAAAACATGATATGTGAAATACCCCAAAAACAAGTACAATAGTGGCACTAAATATAATGCATCTACAAAATATAAATTGCATACAAAAGATGCTCAAAATGCTCAAATAAGACATAATACTGGAAATACATGTAGAACATCCTAAAATAAGTCATCCCATGTAAACAAAAAGCTTCAAGGAGCTAAAACATCTAAGCAATTCACCAAAATGTGAAAACACAAAAAACTGAATAAAATGTACCTAGAGAAAATCTAAAAAAAATCGTAAATAGATGTGAAGAGCTATGAAATACCTTTCCAATGCTGCTAGAATAGTAAAAAGTGGAGAAACAAGATAAAATTTGTGAGCTCGGGAGTGAAAATAACACTTCTAACTTTGATAAGTGATGAAATGCACCAATAGGAAAATTTGAGAAAAAAAACCAAAACCATTGGATAGTGCTTGGAACCAACACCATTGGATAGTTCTTGGAACCAAATTTTCAATGATATCTCATTTCCCAATTTTGATAACCTAGAAAAAAATTATCATGATTTTCCCAATTTTGCTTAATTTCGAAAAACACTAATTTTTTAAGCCCCCCAGGGGTTAGGCACTGGTCACCCATGCGACCCTAGGGGGTTGGTTTTAAAAAAAATAAAAAATAAAAAATATGGGGGCCCATCACCATCAATTGAGTGTTAGATGAGAGGCCTTACCACTTGGTGGCTCAATGACATTGAAGCCACTAGTGGCTAGCGAGCACTATGTATAACATTGTCCACTATTTATAGAGGGCTACTATATATATTTTTTATTTTTTATTTTTAAAATCCATGTAGGGGGTCATATAGGGGCCGTATAGGCCTTGATGTAAAAAAAATTATCTCTTAGACTCTCATCACTAAAAGCAAGAATTTTTTTATAATCAAAATTTGCTTGTTTGGCCTCTTAATCCTGTGTCTTGTGTTTATTCACTATTCTTACATGGTATCACAGTGTAGATTCAATAAACCCCTTCTTAGTTTTTTAGGGTTTTCTACCGTGATAGGGAGTGCGCCAGGGGCACTACCCCTGGACTCCACAAGGGGCGCTGCCCGTTGACCCCATCTTGGAGGTGCTGCCCCCAAACCCCCGTTAAATAATTTAGGGGTAAACCACATTGATAAAAGGGGGAAATTTAACCTTTGAGTCTAATTAGGCTCCATATAACAACACAAATAATCCAATCTCTCACAACTGTAGAAAAGGAGAAAACCTCATGGTAAAAAACCCTCTCCAAAATGGAGAAAGGCAAATGAAGGATTAAGAAGCCTCCATACCAATGTCCCAAAAAGAATAAGAACACAAAGGACATCACACAATCATGAAGAAGTTGTAGAAAACTATCAAATGATGACTACTATAGTACTTAAATGAAGAACCTCCTCTAAAATAGATGATGATTAGGATCAATAAGACTAGAGTTTGCATGAGTTCCCCCAATGACACAACTCAAATTAGATGGAAAATAAAGGAAAACATCTAGAATTCAAAGATACAAATTGCACATGAATATACATGAGTGACCCCAATGACACTACTCAATATGCAAGATGCAAGTTGAAAATACAGGTACCAATAATCTAAAGAACACTGATAAAGTGAAAATATAATATCACCTCAAAAAACAAGAATCCAGAAGTTTCCATATGGAAAATGCTCCATCTCATCGAAATGCATGGGTAACTAGCCACTATATCCACCTAGTATATAGGAACATGAACTAGATACATAGATCACTCCAACACAAAACCAAAGAAGAATTAGCACTAATAGTAGAAACCCTCCCATAATGTAGAAAATTGAGAGCCAAGACAGGTCCAATGAAAATTTGTGTCACCAAGAAGTGCATGTAGGAGAACAAAAAATATTTGAACATTCACATGAAAGTACTTGCAAATAAAAAGGGTGTGAAAACTAATGCACACATGTGCGAGGCAAGAATCATTGGAATTTGAGGTTGTTGTGGAAGGAACACTCACTTGAAAAAGGTGTGCTTCCAAAAAAGGCATGCACAACTCCCCATAGCAGTTTATAATATAGTGTGAGTACAAAAGGCACAAGATGATATGTGAAATACCCAAAAAACAAGTACAATAGTGGCACTTTATAATGCATCTACAAAAGATAAATTGCATACAAAAGATGCTCAAAATGCCCAAAATAGGACATAATATTGGAAACACATGTAGAACATCCTAAAAAAAGTCATCCCACGTAAACAAAAAGCTTCTAGGAGCTAAAACATCTAAGTAATTCACCAAAATGTGAAAACACAAAAAACTGAATAAAATTTACCTGAAGAAAATCTAGAAAAAATTCATAAATAGATGTGAAGAGCTATGAAATAACTTTCCAACGCTACTAGAATCGTAAAAAGTGGAGAAACAAGACAAAATTTGTGAGCTTGGGAGTGAAAATAATACTTCTAACTTTGATAAGCGATGAAATGTACCAATAGGAAAATTTGAGAAGAAACCTATAACCATTGGATAGTGCTTGGAACCAACACCATTGGATAGTTCTTGGAACCAAATTTTCAATGAGATCTTATTTTTTAAAATTTTGATACCCGAGAAAAAAGTTATCATGATTTTCCCAATTTTGCTTAATTTTGAAAAAAACTAACTTTTTAAGCCCCCCAAGGGCTAAGCACTGGTCACCCATGCAACCCTAGGGGGTTGGTTTTTTTTTTTAAAGTAAAAATATGGGGGACCACCGCCATCAATTGATCATCAGATGAGAGGCCTTACCGCCTTGCAACTCAATGACATTGAAGCCACTAGTGGCTAGTGACCGTTGGCTAGGCCACAACTAGCGAGCAATATGTATAACATTGTCCACTATTTATAGAGGGTTGCTATATATGATTTTTATTTTTTTATTTTTAAAATCCATGTAGGGGGCCATATAGGGGTCGTATAGGCCTTGATGTAAAAAAAATTGTCTCTTAGACTCCCATCACCAAAAGTAAGAATTTTTTTACTATCAAAATTCGCTTGTTTGGCCCTTGAGCACAATGGTGAGGTCCTTTTTGCACCAAAGCATACCAAAAACTCGCCAACTCCAAAAATTACAAAAAAACAGTGAAGATTCCAGATTTTGTCCTGTAAACCTAGTTGAGAAAACCTTAAAAAATTGAGAAGGGGTTTGTTGAATCTACACTTTGATACCATGTTATAATAGTGAATAAACACAAGACACAAGATCAAATAATTAACAAAAACACCTCCCATGCAAGAGAGTTGTAAATAATAATCTGCCATATCATCAACTAGAAAAATTTACAAAATGAACCTCAAGAGTCTTCAAGAGATGATACAGTGAGGGAGAGTTCTTTATAAGAGAAACCCTAAATGATAAAGGGATTAGATCATGCAAGTGTTGAAATCCTTTGTGATGAGACAAAATGATCTAATAAAGGCTCACTCTAATTATAAAAAAAAAACACTCCTAAGTTTAGTTTAAATGCATGAAATGAATTAACCTAATAATCAATTAAAGATCAATTAACTATTAGCTAATTCATGATTACTCTAACAATAACTACTATTTGATGTTTCTCACCGAAAAAATCATGCTCATCAAAAGGGCATGATCTCAAATTCAGAATCTACGATAAATGATGAAGAGAACCATGTTGCCATGAATGCCATGGTTAGATTTTTAGTTGTAGGTAGTCACACACCATCTCTAGGTTGCCATTTCCATTGGATTTTGTGAGACCTTGACTTATTGAACATGTTGTATTAATGGCATCTAGTCTCCAATTTTTATTTTTAAAGATTTCAATGACCATATATTGCATTATAAATACTAGTTTGTTGGCCATTTGAATTGTCGATCATTCCCTATTTTCAAATGAATGCAATTCCAAGCATATTATAGGGTTTTGATCCTCATTGTTCTAGTTGCTATTTGAGTTGTAGATCCTACAAATCATGAAGAGTTAGCTGATATAAAGAAGATCTTTGTAATTTGATCTATCCTTAGTTGTATATTTAAAAAAAAACTTCCAAGTGAAAAAGTATGACAAGTTCTTCCCAACTTAGGGTTTTCTCTTGTCATATTTGTTGGTGTGAGTAATATGAATTTATTCAGCATGTTGTAACACTTAAATGCATTTCTGATTACCATTTGTAATGATATTTTCTTGGTTACATGTAGACTTATGGAAATTTGAACAAGGATCATTAAGCATATCTTGTTATTAACATCATATCTCCTTTTTTTTGCGTGTTGCTCCTTTTGGTTGAATATGAACTTGTAACCCATTAAAAGACATTAGTCTTAGAAATTTTTGACCCTTAATGCATTTAAAATAAACAAAACTAATAATTAGTAGTAGAGGATTAGGAAGTTAGTTAATGTGCACTTCATGATCCAACACTATATCCATAAAAAACATCTAAAGCAAACCATATCGAGTTTATCCTTTAAGGATCATGTCCAACATTTTTACCAACTTAATAGATGTTATAGTATTAGGTTATCCTTTTATCTAGTGATATAATTTTGGTTCAAAGCTTGCATCTAGATACTAGGACAATTTTTATGTTATATATCTTTAAGTGTGATTAAATATTGTTAAATATTAACTCTACAAATACACTCCGAGGTTTAGATAAGTCCAAAGTGAAGGAGAGACTTATCCACTCTTAGTGACTAACTTGTCATCACCCACTCTTTGTTGATGAGCAAGTCCATCCACTTTTAGGAATAACATATCACTAGCCTTAAATTGGATTTAGCCCTCTAGAAGTGTGAGTAGCAACGTCAAGAACCAATATACCCTACAACCCATACTACAAGTTTAAGCTTGCCATATCATCTTCTTTTAATTTTATCTAGAGTCCTTTTAATGATATTCATTTTTTTGTTGGGCTCAAATTTTCCATTACCCTAAAGGTGATAAGGATAATCTTAGTGTAATATTGATCTCATAAATATACATGTAAGTTAATAAATTCATATGCTCTAAAGAACATGTCTTTTTATGCAATAATCTTCTATGGAATCCTAAATATAAATAATGTTATTCAATAAAAGGTGTGTTGCTACCTTAGAAATGGAATTATTTGTTGGGATAGCCTAAACCCACTTAGTGAAGTAATCTTTAGATATTGAGATTCATTTGAAGAAATCATTATATTTCTTGGTTGTTTCTCCCATGAAATCAGTTAACCCTTGTTGAAAAAAATATTATGTTGAGATTGTTTGGAGTGGTAAATCCCTAACAACTTTTAACCTTCCGAAGAACCTTGGGCAAGCATCACACCTTCTAACCATTTTGGATACTCCTTAAACAAGGATTACCATCAATGTCATAGCCTTAGAATTGATGGGTGGGAGTATTTTCTATAAATTGGCCTTTGCATGCTCCTTGATGACATTCATTTATAATCCTTTAAAGTCGAATATTGACACATTTAAGTAACACTCCTTCAATATTATTCTACATAAGTTCACCATTCACTAGAATGTACTTCTAATTAGCAAGCTTCATGGTTATCTATATTTAAATATAGAAATTAGATGGACAAATTATATTCATTAAGTAAAATATGATATCAATGTAGGGTCTTTAGTCAAAGAAAATAAAATTGATATTTAATTATTACTTACAATTTCAACATGTACAACTTGTATATTTGTTCTAGTCATTAGCTTGAAAAGTACTTGACCTCTAGCCAATTTTATAATTTGGATTTCTAGACCAAGTTCTTAGATCTTGGTTATCTATTTGAACCTCCCACTAGAAGCCTCTTTTTGAGTAAAAAATTCCTAAACTATTGAATGAGATACACAAGTTGTAGAATTTTTTTGCAAAAATATATGATCTAAAAATAATAATAGCTTCAACTAAGGCATAAACAATTTCTCCATAAAAAATACTTCATCTTTGCATTTTTAATAAATTTTTTGAAGAATGTTATTGGATGCTTGAAACCATCATAATCATTATGTGGGATAATTGCTACTATAATATGAAAGGATTCAAAATTAAACAACTAGACAGATAGAAAAAGTTCATGAATAGCTAACACAAGTGCTTGCTTTAGTGCCTACCTAATTCCTAAGAAGGATCTTGTAGGTTTTTCCTACCATTGTAAATATTTCCTCTTAAGCATTTTAGAAATGATTTTTTTCTTCACAAATTTAGACACAACCTAATTATAATTGATTTGGTTGAAGAAAGATTGAATCACTTTTAAAATTTTAGGTTAAGGAATTAGATCGATTGCTATTACTTTTTCATGATATGATTTAACTCCTTTTGATACAATATGCTCTATTAACTTCCATTTTCCACCCCAAATATACATTTCTTGGGGTAAAGGGAGAATCCATATAACAAAAATCTAATAAAAATGATCTTAATATTTTTGTAGAAATCGTTCTTGTCCTTTATTAATATAGCTAGGTCATCATGGTAGATAATCAATATTTCATTAATTAACCTTGTAAAATTTGTATCCATAGCTTCTTGAAAGGTAGCTCGAACATTAATCAACCCATATGGTATCTTAATGTACACAAATGTTTCCTAATGGGTAGTAAATGTTGTTTCGTGTTGTTCTAATTATTAGAAGGTAAGTGTTAAACTATGTGTACACAAAATAAGCTATGTGTCGATAAGTGTTAAACTATGTTGATAGCTTTTTTGGGTTGATAGGAAGGTTAGGGTGATTGTCTTTGATTGTCTTTGATTGTTTAGTCGATTTGAGTCATAGGGTTGAAATCCTTTTGATGAGCATAAATTATATATATTTTATGTATTGGATATATATAGATATGTTATTATGTTTAAATAATGGTAGTCCACATATGTATATATATCTATATATATAATTAAATGAAAAATGTATATATATTCAACTTATTATAATAGATATATATATTATAATAAAAAGATATATTATATATATGTTTATGTGTGTGTGAATGATGCTATACACATATTATTGTTAATATAAATAATGCGATGGAAGCATATACAATATAGCATGTTGAATGCATATTATGGAGATTGCGATATAAGCCAAGTAATGGAAGTAAAGCAACATATTGTGGAAAGTGGATATGCCACACATGGCATAAGTAACAATATTATTAAGTGGTTGTTATTAAACTATTAAGTTGCCCAACCATAGGCGTGAAACTTGTGATGTTTAAAGGGCCAAAATTGCCATGAAATAAGGAAAAGTATAATCAGAATTGTAAAGCAATATTACACAATATTTTAAAGAGGAACTTTGACCTAGTAAAAAGAGCATGTTTCCAACTGTTTTACCCATGATTTGGATGACTTAGCAAAAAGTTTCAAACTGGTTTTTCTTTGACTTTGTACGTGCCAACCATAAGAATTTTTCTGCAAACTTGGGACTGCTAGCAAGTAGGAAAGCAACGCCCAACTTACCGAATCGATCTAGAAGGTTGTAGAGTTAGTTTTTAGTTCTTATTTGCAATTGAAAACTTTCCCAGCTAGCTGCTATGACTGGCAAAAAGCTCTATGAGGTGGCAGCAAATGAGAGAGGTGACAATGCAGTTAGCTTTTCTATAGCAATTGTTTTCTCTCCATTTCATTATAAATAGAGAGCAACATGATAGTGTTTGGTGGTTCATTTTTGTTGTGTTCATTCTTGAGTGCATTCGTATTGTTCAGTCTATTATTTTGTGGGTTTGAGAGTAGATTATTTTGTGAGTTGAGAGCAACACATTTGAGAGTTTTGAAAGTATAGAATACTTTTTTGAGAGTGAAGATAGGTTGAGTTGTGTAGATGAAGTTATTAATTGAGTAGCAGCAACAAGAAGAGTTGAGATTAGAGGAGACAACAAGCTGAGCCATTTGCATTAAGCAAAGGGTCTCAAGATACTCGTTGGGAGCTAATTTATACCAGGAAAGCTTAAGATAGCTATATCTATATCTCATATTAATTTTGAAACTAAGTATTATTACTTTCTGAAAATGTTTGAGCTATTATTTGTGTGCATACTGTTGCTATTGGAAAATATGTGTGTGCAAGTTCAATCAGTTAGATTGTTTATGCAATTAGCTATACTAATTATAAGTTGGAAGGGATATGATATTTTGTTATCATAATTATATTTCTTGATTAATATAGAAAAGATAAGCTAGAATAGGGTATTATAATAATATCCAAAATACAATATGGTATTTATATTGTTTGGATAATTTATGGTGCTTGGCAATGAAAGGGATGAAATCCTAATAGAAGTATTATGCCATTATTATTTAGACTATGATGTTATTTTATAAATACTTGTTGATGGTTAAAATGACACAAACAACATTATAACAAAATATTTCTACTCTATTTCTCCTGAAAAAAAAAGACAACATGTAGTAGCCTAACTCCCAAGGTCCTGGTAATTGGTTCTCAACTGTCTGATGTCACTCAATTGGTTCATGCAACTGTAATATTCAAGGGGCCTGCGCTGGTAACAAAAGATTCAAGCTATGGCTCTCTTTATCGAAATAGTTCCTGTAAATCAAAATAAAAGAAAAAGATAGAACAAAAGGGTAAACCAGTAAGTATGAATCGAATTTATCTAGTATCTGGACATATACCTTCAACAATGAATGCTTCCTAACAGATCATAAAACCATAAGATGATACAGTCTGTAGCATAATCTATACCACTGCATACATTTTAGGTGCTTAATTAACTTCACAATTACTCTTCACAAATAATTCAAGGGTTTCAAAACAACACACATTCATTCATCATCAAAATTATAGATCAACAGACTTTTTAATAATTTCAACTCAATGACAATCTAACAAGATAATCTTTAAATCTGGTTTCTTCTAATGAATTTCATCACATAAGAAAATATCATGCTTCAGCACAATCACTGGCATTCAGATGGATTATAACTTATTAACCTTATCAAACAAAACAACTCAATGCCAAAAAATCCATATTGCGTTAACTTGTAAATTCTATTAACTATAAAAGATCAAGTACAATGTATCTCTGCAAAAACTCTACAAAATTCTATCTCCTAGCATTAGGTAAGCCAATCTAGTTCTCAATTAGTTGACCTTTACAATATGATACCCATCTGGTATTTATAGATATACAAAAAGTTTGAACCTCACTTCTATTTTAGGCTTTCCACCTTTTTAGGAATTTAGACTCTCTTGGAAACTCAGATCAATTTGATCTTGAGTTCTTACATTAGACTTTCAGTCTTAACTAAAAATAGAAGATAGAAGAGAAAAGAAAGTCATGCGCTCAAAAAGCTATTAGTGCTGTATGCATGCAACATGCAAAGAAGGAGAACATCATGCATGTAAGGATTCATGCATGCGAAGCTAGATCTGCTAGGAACTCATCGTAGTTGGTGAAGACTTGCTGTAGAGTATCCATTTCTGGCCCATCAATCCAGTCATCTTCAAATTTAATCCGATCCAGCTCAGCTGCAGCAAACTCCTTCATACTTTTCACCTTTATCAATTCTCTCCCTGCAACTTTAATCTCCTCTTTGACCTCTACTATTCGATCTAACATCAATTCTCCACCATCATCTCCCTTTTGCATAAGTCCTTGGAATCTTTCATTCCACTTTTCCTTTATTTGATTAAAATGCATGCCCTCTTTTGTAAATGCATTTATATCTACAATAATGGAAATAGCTGCTTCTAATTCTTCTAATTGCTCAGTTAAATTATTTACAGTCTCTTGAATCTCATCCTTATGCTTGCTCAAAAAGCCAATCCTAAACTTAAGTATGAGAGAAGTCTTCTCTACAAAGTCTTTGTTATCATCTTCAAATATAGACTGTTCCAGAAGAGTTGTTAGAGGCAATGTATTTATCTTTCCTAACTTTTCACCATACTCCTTATACTCTTCTTCTTGTTTTTTTGATGCCTCAATATATTGATACATCTCTTTAATCAACCCTTCAGTATCCTTGTAGGCTTCAAATCCTTTCACTAAAATCTCTCCTACCTCTTGGTTCAATTTGTCTATCTATTTGTCTACCGTCTCCGCCTTACCTCTAATTTGCACCAAATCATCTACCTCCTTTTTGCTTAACAAAACAAGAGTCTCAAAAGCTACAACTTGTTGTGACCTTGGAGAGGAGACACTCTTCAAGAATGAATGTAACTGATCCAATTGAGCCTTAAGCTCATCTTTCTTTTGTTTGTCCTTCATCATTCTTGATTTAGTTGTTGAAGCCACCACATTAATCAGATTCATTTGTTGATTCCTAGTGGGTCTTCCCAAATTAACCATACTCAATTGATAGTCTGTTAGCTGCATATCCCCTACCTCCTTTTTTGTCATAGGCATAGCACATTCAACAACTATCTCCCCTTTATCTATGAGTCTAGTAGAATGTAAGATTTTAGCCTTCTTCTTAGGCCTTTCCTATTCAATTCCCTTCATCATGTCCTCCCAATTAAGAGGTTGAGGAGGTGTTCTGGCTCTCTTCTGTAGGTCTAACTTCAACCATATAGGAGCATTGGGAGCAGTCATCATCATGGAAGAGGAAGCGGCAATTGTAGAGGGTGGCTGAACATTTACCTTAGGTTGAGAATCAACCTTTGCTTTCTCTTGTTGCTCCTGCAGCACATGCATCTGCACCAACTTCTTAGCCTCTTCTTTATCTCTTTGTTCTTGCATTTTCTTGTCTTCTTCTTCTTTTCTCAATTTCTCTTCTTCTAACTGATCCTTCTCCATTTTTTCCTTCTCTAACCATTCTACCTCCAAAGCTTTAAGCTTTTCAGCTTCTGCTTCTTCTTCCTGTTGCTTCCTAATTAGCTCTTCGGCCTCTTTTTCCTTCCTTATCTTTTATGATTCTTCCTCTTCTATTCTTTCTATTTCTAAGGCTTTGAGCTTCTCTGCCTTTTCTCTTTCTTCTTCAGCTTGCTGTTTCTTTATTAGCTCTTCAACATCTCTTTCCTTTCTTAAAGCTTTAGCTTCTTCTTCTTTCTGTTGAGCTTCCTCTGCAAGTTTCAGTTTAGCAACCAAGATTTCCTTTTCCCTCCGGTTTCTTGCTTTCTCCTCCTTAAGATCATGGATCTTCTGTATCAATTCTAACTTGTCATTTTCTGCTTTGACCTTGAGCTCATGCTCTCGTTGCCTCATTTGCTCCTCTACTTCATCAGTTGCTACCCTTGTTTCAATTTGTTTTGCCTTTAATTGCTGCTGTTGAAGTAGAGCATTAGCTTGCACCTTAGCATCCATTTCCTTTTGCTTCTCCGTTGCAGCCCTTGCATCAAAATCTATTGTAGCATCTTCAAATAGTTTCCATTGCTCTTCTTGTGTCAGAATCTGCTCAATAGTATGCCCTAGAGGCATGTTTTCTTGCAAATCCTGTTCTGACAGAGTCTCATCTGAATCTGTCTCAACTTCTACAAATTCTTCCTCCACTTCTTTTCCTTTAGCAGCTTCAGCCATGGCATGAAGTGCTCCTTCTTGAACCTCTTTACTTTTCTTTCTTGTGAGTGGGGCTTGTATGGATGACTCACCCAATGTGGGCGTAGAAACAACAGATTCTATTGGAAGATCTCCCTCTGGTGCCTCTTCTTCTTCATTGACCACCTCAAGTTCTATTTCTTCAACATCTGGAGGAAAGAATTCTAATGGCTCCTTAGAAGGTGTCTTTCTTTTAATTCTCTTGTATCCTTTACCCTTCTTAAGGACTGGTCCTTGAGGAGCTTGAGATTTCATCATCAACCATTGCACACTTCTATCCAAAACTGCTCTTCCAATTTTCTTAATATCAATTGTTTCTTCCTCATTCCAGTCTATTGGATCTAAGCTTTTGGTGCCAATGTTCAAGGCTTCATATGAGGGATCCAATACAATTCCATCATCCACTAACGTGTCAGGAATATTTTCTTTAACACCCAACTCTACCATAAGTGCAACCGATAATCTTTCATAGTTCTTCTTGCTTAAGTCATATTCATCCTGCCGATCACACCAAAAGTCCTCTAACAAATTAAAGTGTCTAGTGAAAATTGAAGGTAATAAGGCATACATTTTCTTCCTTGGATCAAAATACTTACGAGTTGTATACAATACCAATTTCAATTGTATCAACTCATTACAAACTACCTTTGCTCCCTTCAAGTGTTGACATCCATATTCACCTAATTTCATGGGAAATTTATGACATCCAATCTTGTGCTTGATCCCAAACCTAGCATTAACTTCAATGGCTTGATACACAAATTCCATTAGCACCATCCTGTTACTGCAACATCTTGGAAGTAAATGTGGTTGACCTTCAAAACCAAATAACCTGAAGTATGTAAATTTGGGATATTGGACATACCAACTTCCCCATTCAGCAATGAACGCAATAGCTTCTTGACTTAACTTGTATCCTGCATCTCCACTCAACTGATTGATGACCACATATAAAAATGCATCATTGACTCTTCTGAAATGAGTCTCAGCAACTTGAAGAGATAACTGATCATAATGTTCCCATACCTTCTTCTGCCCATCCAAGGCTCCTATTATACCTACTCTATTTAATCCTGGGAAAATCCCCAATCTTGCTGCAGCATAAACCATATAAGAAGTCATGAAGAAAGATTTAGTCTGTCTGACCCTTGTGAGCTGATCATGTATGGCATCATAAACAATCTTTGACCAATCAAACTGGTAATCACCCTGAAAGATTACTTGAATGAAATGAAACATCCATTCCTTGAAGTGGAAGGTATCCCTCTTCCCAAACACTCTGGACAACATTAATATTAATTCAGATACCTCCTTCTTTAAATCTGCCCTCTTTGGCTGGTCTGCAAGCTTGCTTAAAGATTTCTTCTCTATGCTTAACCATTTTTTGTTTAAGTGAGACTTATTGGAGTCTTTATGCTTGCTATATTTCTCCAATGCCTCTGCTTCAGTTAGCTGCACCAAGTTCTTGGGATCAGGAACATTAAATATACTTTGGAACATTTGCGGAGTAAGATCTATAATCACATTATTTTGTGAATCCATGCATAATCTTGTAGCAGGATTGTAAGTACTGGCTACTGTCAATATCAACTCCGGACACTGGATTGATAAAGGAAACACAGTGATATGTGCAAGACCAGAATCAACAATCCTTTGTGTTCTCCCTATCAAGTTTTCTCATTCTGCAAAGGTCTCTTCATGTAATTCTTCAAAGCTATACTGGCCTAGATTAGTATCCGTGATATTTGACCAGTCTGATTCCACCTTGCTCACTTTCACCACCGGATTCCTATGATCATACCTCAATGTATAAGGTAGTTGTTCTGGTTTCACCTTCTTTATTTTTGGTGCTGTCTTTGATATTCCAGCCGGTTGATTCCTTCGAGCAGCCTCTCCTGATGTTCCTGACATCTCTCAATTCTCCTGCAAGCAAACCTCTAATTAGATATTTAGATATTATCATAAAACATGCTTTTAAAACATACCTGTTACACATACATTGGAGTCGGAACCAGACAGAAGCTCAACACAATCTCTTTTACAACACTGCCGAACTTGAAGTAAAAACTGATATAGAAACTTCACTAACAATGAATGGGCTTGGAGTCGGAGTCAGGGAGGTTATCGGAATCGGGATTGGAATTAAAAACGGATTTGGTTTTCTTCGAATTTTAATTTTTTTATATTCTATTTCCATTCCGCCTCCACCTCCGATTTGGTCATCGTTAATTTGAAGAAAGAATTTCCCATTATATGCGGAGCCAGAAACGGGATGAAACATGGAATCAATACCTTTTGCAAAACATAACTTTCAAGTCCAAGATCGATTCCGATCCCGCCTCCGCCTATGTTATCATATACTTCAAGGAAACCTTTTAGAACTCAGAATCGGAAACAGGATAGAAATGGAATCGATGACTTTTGTAAAACAAAACTCTTAGGTCCATAATCGATTCCAATCCCGCCTCCGCCTATGTTAATCATGACGTCATCAAATACTTTATTCATTTTCAACACAACTTCGTGATTTAAAACGTAGGTCGCTATAAAATGGAAAAGGAGCTTTAAAACTATACACTCATATGACCATGGGGAATAATTGCATTCTAAGATATCATTTTTTTAATCATTTAAAGTGATTACAGAGACCAACGAAACCCTAATCTAACAAACCTGATAAATAAACTAGGGCACGGGTTTAAACCTTGCCATTCTACCAGACAACAAAACCCTAATTAAACAATAAATCTAATCTACCCTAACTCACTGTAAAATCCCTAATCTACCTCACTGTAGATTTCTAATTTTAACAAACACCATAAAAAAAAACCCTTAATCTAATCTAATCTACTGGAAACCAAAAACAAACACGACGCAATCATGATTAAGACGTGAAAGTGACGGTGCCCTAAAAATAGAAAGAAACGACAATAAAAACAAACATAAACAAAGAAACCACCCGACCAACAATATAAAAGACCCATCAAACCAGCATGCCAAGAATCACGAACGTTTAAAACGAAACGATAACAACAATGAGATTCAAAGTACGGGCAAACATATATATACAAAACACACAATAGTAAACGAAACGAAGAACAACAATAAGAAAACCTACCTCGAACGCAACAACGCAGCTAACCTTTTGAATTGATCCGTTCGCAACAATCCTTTGCTCTTTCAATCTTTTTGCTCAAACAAACTCTGCTATTGCTCTTTCGTGCTCTTAGATCTTTAACAATAACAATAATGATTAGTTTAACCCTTAATAAAGGTAAATATGTGAATTTCTACCTACACCGAAAAATTGTCATTAATGCATTAAAGCGCAGTAAAGGCGGAGTCAGAACTGAAAGTGAACCAACACTTCACAACAGTGCAACTTCAGTCAAAAAGTCAACGACAAAAAGTGGCAAGGGCAGAACTAAAATGGAAACATAATCTCAAATTTATAAAATTTCCAAATCCCATTCCCATTCCGGCTCTGGGTCCGACAACTAAAAACAAAACAAAAGTAAATACCAAAAAGTAAAGTAAAAGACTGACCCAATAAAACAAAACACAAAGATCGAGACTAAGCAAAAATAAAAATAGTGGAGGCGGGATCGGAATAAATTGTGATTTTGCAAATTTTGATAACAACCATCCTAATTCCCACTCCGGATCCGCTTCCGCTAAAGACCAAAACAAAGGCAAAGAAAAGACTATCGGGATAGAACCAAAAACCAGCCTCAAAAGAACTTTCAAAACCCGATTCAGTTCCGGTTCCGATTCCGACAGAGAAACCAAAGAACAACAAAGTATTGGCAAAACTAGACTCCAAACTTTGTTTCAAAAACAACTAAGTACAAAAATAACAAAGGGGGACCCATTTTGACCAAGGTAAAAGATGGGGTGGTTATGCAAGGCATAACAATACCCTCATTTGGTAGTTTAACCATGGGTGGATAACTCACATTCTCAATTGTTTATAACCCTTGAAAGTAGGAGATTAGTTTATTCCATAGGGTTAGGGTATACACTTGAATGTGATTATATTGATATTCAACAATAGGGTTGAAAAATGTATTAAAGATATATACGTTCTAATTAGATTTTTAAATGGTATTATCTTATACTTGACCAAGAGTCTATACTTATTTATGGTATTCTAATACTAAAGGAGAGGATTTTACATCATGGCAAACCAAAGCCATAATGTGAGGAGATTTGAAGGTGCAGAAACATAGACTCCGCTCAAGCTGAAAAATAACCTCTAGATTAGATATGAACTTAGCATACATTTTAAACATGTGAATATATGTGTGATATTGAGGGAAAGAATATATGATTGTTTATGAACATACAAACATAGGTACCTCATATAAATGATGCAAAAGATAAATTTGGAAATAACGATGAGGAAATTGGAGATTAGTCGAAAGGTTCTTAGTTGAATTCACTAGAAGCTAAATAGCTTATTATGCTGATTAACTATTATTGGAAATTACTATAAACATAAGATTTTATATGATATTTAATGTCAAGGTTAACCAAATTTGTTACGACATCCTAGAAGGATGGATCCATACTAGATATGACAACAAAGAGTTTGAAACTCAATATGAAGAAGTGTAATGGCGTAAAATTATGCCCCTTACAATTTCACATACATTCTTGCATCCGCTTTAGTGTCCACTCCCTTAGCATCTTGTGTAGGTTCATTTTAGCCCTTGCATCGACCTTTTTCCCTCTCAAGATGCTCAACACCTCTTTACAACAGCTACCCTTGCATGTTGGCTTTACATTGGACTTAGTCCTTTCCCCATTTGCATCATTTTATAGTGTGACGTGTCTGAACACTAGCACGCCGTGTAGACGTCTACGCGCTGCACTAGAGTCTGGCGATGTTTCAATGTTCAAACAATCGTTTCTGAGCATGTTCACCACTTGTCACCTCATTTGGTTGGTGATAACAACTTGAGATGCCTTGTAACCACCCTTGAAGCTTCTTTTAGCTACTCTTCTCCCCTTAAATGATATATTTTCCATTTTATTGCTTCTTCCAAGTCTTGCTAGCACTTCTCTAGCTTCATTCCAGCTCCTAGCTTCACTCTAGCTCTTGCTTACACAACTCCATATAGCTTGTTACAATAGCTTCAAGCTCTTTCAAACTCTCTTAGCAACACTCTTTGTAGCCTTCTTGGCTCTCGCATCCATCTCCCTTGCCTTATGATTGTGAGCATATTGGGATTTCACATCCTTTATCTATTGCATCTACATATTGTGTTACAGGCTCTCCTCCTTGAGCAGGGATTGCTTTTATCACTCACACTTGGTGGTGCAGGTTCTACTCCTAAGCAGGTTTTTCTTTCACCACACGCTTTATCCATTTCAATTCATCTCTCTCTTTCTATCTGGCTATCTGTGGAGGTGGGAACACCAAAACGAGGGTTTGATTGAGGCAAAAACCCTATACATCCCCAACACTTTCTCTAGATATTACACATGTAGGTTTTGAAGACATTCACGTGTTGGAGGCTTCATCACTTGCACGGTTGTAAGCATTCCCTTTCTATTTATTATTCTCTTTATCATTCCTATTTCATTTTATTTAATCTTTATTACATTATGTTACTTTATTGCATTCTAAAGTTCTTAGAAATCAGATTAGAAGTAGTCACTCTGCTATTTTTTGTGATAAAATTGCTTTTTGGTCTGTACAAGATGCCAATGCACCTCTAGGATGCCAATGCGCCACATTGTCATCCATATTCTACGCTGTCGTCATTTGGTCGAGAGTTTGTCAGTTTGTCCAGAGAATGTATGTGACCTACTCTTTCTAATTCTAGAACTCTCATTATTGTTCCTTGAGTCAGTTTAGGGTAGTTTGCCCTGTGAGGCTCTCTGAGTGAAGAGAATGTGTGAGTAGCAAATCCCCCTTCTCTACATTTTGGTGAACCTGACGTGAACCAAAAAATTAGGAATTTATTTACCCCTACTTGGTGGGGTCATAAATTTTGACTCGGTGCTCGAAATTCAGAACCGTTTGCATCATTGGAAAGGTCTCCTAGAGAACTAGTTCAATCCCTCAAATACAAGTGCCTTCGATAGTCAAATTTTAGGGACTGACACAAGTTTCGACCTCAAATTCCGCTCCAAAGATCTTCGAAAATAGGAATTACTAGAACATAGAAAATACCAAAAAAATCGTAATGAATTTAATATCTTCTTTTGTTAGTTCAGTATCTAATTTTATTCAAAATGTTAATGATATTCCATTTCATGCATGTGACGGTGACTTGGATTTTCCTATGTCACTTGATATCTTTGATCCTTCTCACGAAAGTCCTCTTGCTTCAGAGGATATTTTGTTGCAAGAAGATGAAATTATTGATACCTTTCTTAACATTACTCTACCTTCTCTTTGTTCCAATGCACTCTCTTCTAGAGATGTCGCGTTTGTGAATGATGAATCTCTTACCTATTCTAATGCAATCTCCTCTCGAGATGATGCATTAGTGCATGATGAATATCCTTCCACATTTGATCCTGTTTGGATCGATGTTGAGAATATGTCTTCAAATAATTATTCTACTAGTTGTGATGATTCTGTAAATGTAATCTATGTCTCTGCTGCCCCTCAAAGGCCTAAGAGACCAATACATGACTCCAGCTAGTCCTTCTCCTAAAAGGATTTATTCTATTGATGGTATTCCATCTGAGAGTGATTCTTTTGATCTTTCTATGGCTCCCTCTTATAGAGCGGTAGCCCATACTCATGAGAATGGAATAAATAAACAACCAAGCCTTCCTAAAGAACCTAAACCTACAACTAAAGCACCTAGTGATTACAATCTTGTTGATAAACTTCATGTTACTCCATCTAAGATCTCATTGTGGGACTTGCTTCAGTCTGCTTCGATTTATCAAGGTATGCTTTAGGAAACCTTGCAAATGATCCTCTGGCCTTCTTCCGCTAGGCCGATAGACGTTGATGCATTGATAGCTCATATTTGTGTAGATTCGCCGAATATTACGTTCTATTCGCAAAAATTCCTGCCTCTGAAAGTATAGAAGCAAGCAGATCCTCTAGTGATTATAGTTAACATTAATAAAATTGGTATTATACATACTCTCATTGACGTTGGGTCTGCGCTCAATGTATGTAACATTGATCTATTGCCTAAAATTAATATTGACTTATCTTCTCTTAATGCTTCTTCTATTGTCATCCATGGGTTCAATAATGTTGGGAGACAAGCTCTAGGTACAATAGTATTACCTTTGTAGCTTGGACCCATTACTATACCCACTCTTGTATATGTTATGTTAGAGAAGTTACCTTATAACCTTCTTCTTGGTAGACCGTGGATTCATGCTATGGGCGCAGTCTCGTCTACCTTGCATAAATCTATTAAGTTCATTTCTAACAATAAAGTAATCATAGTTAAGGCTGACCCTGAGGCTATGCACTTATGTGAGATGGCAGTTGTTGGTCAGGTTTTGGTGCCTACTCTTATTCCTTCAGTGTCTTCAAATGTGTTGATGTTTATTTCAGTAGTACCTACTACAAAGGATACTCTTGAGATAGATGTCCCTAAAGAAGAACTTTCTGAAGAAGCAAGAAATATTAAGTCTGTTCCTCCTACCTCTTCTGAATAGAATGCATGTCTTGGTGATGATTGGGGTTCCTTAGAATTTACACATTCCTTCATTTAGGAATATAAATTCACCCCGATCCACTTAGACCTTTCGATAACATCATCCACACTCACTATCAAAGATGGTCATTCTTCTGTATCGTGGGATAATATGAATGTGATTAGTAATGTTCTTAGTGTTGATCGTCCTTTTGAGGAAGATGATTATGCTTCCACTAAAGAGGATAGTGTTGGTAGTCCTATCAAGAAGGTTGATGGAGATCCCATAAAGGAGTATGATCCCCATTGCTGGAAAAATGCTCTCTAGGAAGATCCTCCTTCTTCTCAAGATTTGCAAACATGTTATTGCCCTGACTTTAAGCTTATCTCTAAATATGGCTATGAGCGTAAAGATTGTGGGTGTGATGAACAAGGAATTTAGGTCACTATAGAATTTTCTCCCTGTAAGCATAATTTGGGGCTTGGTTACTCGAATGAATGATCTAAATGAAAGCCATGGTTGAGCGACATGAATTCTTCTCAACCTTGTTCTATTGAAAATATTTGTCCTCCTTTGTCTTTGATATTCGTATCTTCTTCTAGTGAGCAATCAAACTTTTCTCCGCAAGTGAAAGGGTTGCTTCCTGCTCCTAACCCTTTGTCTGATCAAGAGCGTATTTTGTTGCGACTTCTTAAAGCCCACTTAATTGCTCTTCCTCCTCTTACACGCAAGAAGTATCATGAACATGATAAAGCAAAACATTTTTTCTGTGCATACCATCAAGTCTTGTCCATTCCACTAGTGAATGTAATGCCTTGAAGGACAAAATACAACAACTTATTGATTCAGGTGCCATCACTCATTTGGTTGCCGATGCACCTGCTGCTTCTTCAAATGATAAGTGATATCAAGGTTTACCTCTATCCTATTCTAAATATCTTGCATGATTCTCCTCCCCTGTATGTTGGGGGTAGTGATAACTCATTCTGGAGATGTGTGTCCTTCTTAAGGACCCCCTCTTTTCTCTCTATCTTTCAATTTGAGTATCCCTCGAGTGGACCCCTTTCCTTTTGAAGGGTTCTCGAGGGATCCCCTTTGAAATATTTTCTCTTGAATGAATTCTATGACGTCTAGCTTGGAGGTAGCCTGACTAGGCCCATTTCATATCTTTGTGTCTAGCTTGGGGACAACTTGACTAGACCTATTTCATATCTTTGTGTCTAGCTTGGGGATACCCTTACTAGACCTGTTTCATATCTTTACGTCTAGCTTGGGGGCAGCCTGACTAGACCTTTCTTTTTAAATAGTGCGTCCCTTGAGTGGACCCCTCTTACTTTTGAAGGGTCCCCAAGGGACCCCTTTTAAAGCCTTCCAACTTGTCGATGGTCTACGTGACTATCCGCTTACTTGCCTGTGTGGCCGCTTTCTGACATGTTCTATCTACGGGTAAACATATCAGTTTATGGGTGCGCCTATAAATCCACTTTTTGACTTTGAGTTCACTTTCCTAGGTCTCCTTTCAGTGAGAGATCTTGGGATACTCCTTCCTTGTAGGTTTGTAGGCCTGTAAGGCACTCACCTCCTAGGCCTCCTTCCAGCGAGAGGTCTTGGGAATCCTCCCTTGCAGGTTTGCAAGCCTGTAAGGCGCTTACCTCTTGGGCCTCCTTCCAATGAGAGATCTTGGGATACACCTTCCTTGTAGGTTTGCGGGCCTGTGAGGTGCCTATATTCTTAAATTCTCTTCTCTTCTCTTTTATGTTTCAGATCAAAGATCTGCATCTTCTTCATGTTGAGTATATTCCCTTCTTCTCTTCATCTTAGAATTCTTCTGTGTATTGTCTTTAATTTTGGGACAACGCATAGTATTGAGACAACCTTTTACATTGAGGTCTCTTTCACTTTGCTGACTCAAATCCTTTAGCTTTTTATGTTCTAACATTGTTGGCTGGTGTAGGATTCTCTTTTCTAATGCATTTTTTTGCAAGTCTTCAACCTAGGGGCATGCTTCCGTGGATCAAAGAGTTATCCGCTTCCTCTATTGTATCCTTTTGGCATATGATGTTATTTATGTTTACTAGATTTCCTTTAGTGTGCATATTAGTGTAGATTCACATGCCCGCTAAAGTGGGGCCAAAATCTAATGGTATAAAATTGCACCCCTTGCAATATCACATACATTCTTGCATCTACTTTAGTTTCCACTCCCTTAGCATCTTGTGTAGGTTCATTTTAGCCCTTGCATCAAAAATTTTCCCTCTCAAGATGCTCAACACCTCTTTTCAATAGCTACCCTCGTGTGTCGGATTTGCATCAAACTTAGTGCTTTCCCCATTCACATTATTTTGTAGTGTGACGTGTCCGAACACTAGCACATCGCGCGGACTTCCATGCACCGCACTACTGTCCTGCGATGTTTCAACGTTCAAACGACTATTTTTGATAATGTTCGCCACTTGTCACCTCCTTTGGCCGATGGTAACGACTTGAGATGCCTTGTAACCACCCGGGAAGATTGTTTTTCCCATTCTCCCCTTAAATGCTATATTTTCCATTCTATTGCTTCTTCCAAGTCTTGCTAGCACTTCTCTAGCTTCATTCCAGCTCCTAGCTTCACTCCACCTCTTGCTTACACAAATTCATATAGCTTGTTACAATAGCTTCAAGCTCTCTTAGCAACACTCTTTGTAGTCTTCTTGGCTCTCACGTCCATCTCCCTTGCCTTATGCTTGTGAGCATCTTGGGATTTCGCCTCCTCTATCTATTGCATCTACATATTGTGATACAGGTTCTCCTCCTTGAGTGAGGATTTTTTTTATCACCTCTTTTGTGATACGAGTTCTCCTCCTCAAATGGGGATTGCTTTTATCACTCACACTTGGTGGTGTGGGTTCTACTCCCGAGCGAGTCTTACTTTCACCACATGCTTTATCCATTTCGGTTCATCTCTCTCTTTCTATCTGGTTGTCCGTAGAGGTGGGAACACCAAAATGGGGGTTTGATTGAGGAAAAACCCCTATACAACCCCAACAATTTTTATAGATATTATACATGTAGGTTTTGAAGACATTCATGTGTTGGAGGCTTCATCACTTGCACGGTTGTAAGCATTCCCTTTCTATTTCTTATTCTCTTTATCATTCCTATTTCACTTTATTTCATCTTTATTACATTCTATTACTTTATTGTATTCTAAAGTTCTTAGCAATCTGATTAGAAGTTGTCATTATGCTATTTTTTGTGATCAACTCGCTTTTTAGTCCGTACGAGATGCTAGCGTGCCACGTTGTCATTTATATTCTGCATTGCCATCCTTTGACTGAGAGCTTATCAATTTGTCTAGAGAATCTCTGTAAACTACTCTTTCTGATTCTAGAACTCTCATTGTTGTTCCTTGAGGTAGTTTAGGGAAGTTCACTCCATGAGGCTCTCTGGGAGGAGAGAACTCATGAGTAGAGAATCCCTCTTCTCTACAAGAAGTAATCTTCAAATCAAGTTTAATTTTGAATTATTATACATATCAACATATTGATAGTGCTTAAGATTGAGACCAGATGTGTCTAGTCGGTGACATAATGTCATCAATATTAACTAATTATACATGAATTAAGAGAGTTAATACTCCCATGATTAAAAGATAGAACTTGAATAAGAGGAAGTTGCTAGTCCTAGACTATTATCATGGGTAGGTAATATGGTATTCAAGAGGTTGGGTCAAACCTAATTGGTTAGTTAGATCAATGTAAGTGTGTTATCACTTTTAAATGAAATCTTGTTTATGATATTTGAACCTTGGGGTCAAACCAAGGGAAGAGTTATTCATAGGTCAGTAGAGTTTCCAAGTCAAGCGATGGGGTAGGTGAACATATGAAACCACTTCATAGAAAGTGGATTTATTATATATATATATGAAAAATTTGGCCATTTAGTAAGTGTAGAAGTTGCTACATAGACTTTTTCAGTTCACTATGAGCTAGAATTGCATAGCTAGTTAGGAGTTTCATGCATAATTGGTAGGTATCCATATGTTGTATGATAGTACTAGTTATGTAGGACACAACACCATGCTCAGGTAGGAATTTATAGAAGGTTTCTATACCAAAATATTCATTGAAGGGTAGGGCCATCTACTAGTTAGGATATTACGACAGACCGCTTAAGTCTGTGGTTGGAGGAAAATAACTTGGGTGATGCTCTCAATCTTGTAGTCGATAGTCGAGACTTGTGGAACAAAAGGAATGTGATCCAGATGAGGACACCTTGATCTTGAACTCTTGTAAGTTATGAATTTATATATGAACATGATCATGGATCAATTATAATATGTATTTGAAATGGAATTTAATTTACTTGGAATTATGTAATGTTATTTCATTTATGCAATGATATATGGAAAATATTTATTCAATGTGAAATTATGTTATTGAAAAGGAAAAAAAATATTTCCATATTTTTTTGGAACTTGTGTTATTCATTTTTTGAGTTAAAACATAGGTGAAAATTGTTGGGTAAACATTGGGTATATTACAATACTCTAGGACATTTTTGGTGCAATAAAATGTCAACTTAAATGAAAACTTAAATCTCTTTTATGAGGAGATATTAATATAACTCTAACATTTGAACCATCATTTAAACAAGCTCCATCAAAGAGCATTATTCATAAGCCATCAATGAAAAAATATTTAAGTTGAAGATGCATAATTAGGTCAATAATATTTTCTTCGACATCACAATAACTAAAAAACTAGATAGATCCATTGTCCATTTATAGTGTGTTATTTTGTAGATATCTAAAATTTTCTAATACATCACACATTCCCATAATTCACCATTTTTCATCAATTTCATTTATTATCCTTATTTCATCACTTTTAATTAAATATTTTCCGATTATTTGATTAAACTAACTAATTTTCTCTATTAATTGAATAATTTTAATTATTTGATTAATTCACCATTTTTCCTCTATTCACCTTAATTAAATAATTTTCATTTTTTAATTTTCAAATATTTCCACTTTCCCACTTTAATAAAATAATGCTAATAAATCAAACTAGCAACAAGAGTGAACTTTGGCTCTCGCTCTGCAACTTTCCTACTCTTGCTATTTTGAATCTTTTTGTTCTTGCATTGATTTGACTGCCTCAATTCCATGAATGCCATCCCTTTGTCTAGTGTTGTGTCTACTCTGGCAACTTCCAATGTTATTGTTGCTCATGCTGGCTCCCCTCCTTGTACCTCTGTCCTTTCTCATGGGGGGAGGATTGGGGGTACTTCTAGAAAGTCACCTTTGTCCCCGACTCTTGGGTTAGAATCTTTCTTCTCTGAAGAAGAACTAGTCTCCTTTGTGGAAGAAATGGTGGGTGTCAGCTCACCAGGTATGGGGAAAATGTTTTTGGAATCTGCTTCCTTTTCTGTCACTGGCTGGGAAGTTGACATCCTTGAAGCTTTGATGATGAAGGTAATGGATGACCTCAAGTTGGCATTAGTTGGCAATTTTTTGGGCTATCGGCCAAATATTGAGCAGGTACATCTCTGGGCTGCTTCGGTTTGGAACCTAAAAGGCAGTGTCTTTATCAATGTTATGCCAAAAGGTATTTTCATTTTCTCCTTTGTGGTTTATGAAGAGATGTTAAAAGTTCTTACGGGTGGACCCTAGGCCTATGATGTTGGATTTAAGAACTTCCTCTCTTTATGCAAATGGAAACTGGGTTTTGACCCTTTTGCAGATCTCAGGGCTATGACTCCTACTTAGCTTTGCCTCCTAAAAGGAATAGCTAACTCTTTTAGTAGCCTCTTAGCGATTGAAAAGATAACACAAGAAAATTTGAGACTAGTTTATGCTCGTATTTGTGTTAATGTTGTTGTTAATATGGTTCTACCAACCTCTGTTCTTTTGAAGTCAAAATTTGGAAACTGGTCCCAACCTCTTGACTATGAAAATGCTCATCAATTCTGCTAGTTTTGCAAGAAATTTGGTCATTTGATTGATTCTTGCAATAAAAGGTCTGTCGAGGTGACCAATGATGTCTTGCAATCTCTTACTGAGTAGGAGCCTAAGATCTCTGGGGATGTCTCTATTGTATGCCCTCTTAAGGAAGCCCTTGCCCAAGCATAAGATGTCTCCCAAGAGAAGGATGCTCATTCTTATGGTTTGTTTGTTGCCCCTGTCAAGCCTCTTGTTGTTTCCAAAGTTATGGATAGTAAGTATTTTAAGGATGTAGCCCCAGATGAAAGAATCCCAACCCCAAAATTTATGAAGGAAAGAAACCCAAAGGAAGAGGAGGAAAGGCTAAAATTTAATGAAGAGATGGGAAAATCCAATAAGGAGGCCAACATTCTATTCCAAAAGGAAGATGTTCTTGTTGCTAATGAAGGGGAAGGGATGGAAGAAGGAGAAATTGTCTTTTTCCCCTACTATTTCCTTGGGGGATGTTTTATTTTTGTCTCAGAAGGAGGGTGGAATCTTGAGTGAATCCTTGGACATTCTGGGTTTTCCCCCTCACCCCAGTGATAGAGAAGATGAGGAAGAATGGCTACAAGCTCCAAATAAGTCTAAAAAGAAAAATAAACTGGATGTAGGTGGGGGAAACAAGGTTGGAAGACCTTCCCAAAAGGAATCCAAGAAAAAAGATACTATAAGGGATGCGACTGCTGGCAAACAAAGAACCTTAGACTTGATCACAGGATCGAAGTCCAAAAAGAAGTAGTCTTGGCTGTTTTTACAATGGCCTTCTGGTGTTTCTGTTCCTATTCTATTTCCTTAATGAAGTTTCTCTAATGAAATATTAGGGGCCTTAATAGCCCTTATAAACAATTTTTGGTCAAAATTTGTATTCTAGACAATAAAGTGGATGTTTTTCTTCTTCAAGAAACCAAAATGAAGAAAGCGACCTTTGATAGGGCGATTTTAAAAATTTGGCCTAGTGTGAATTACTTTGTTAGTGAGGCTAAAGGAGCCTCAGGGGGTATAGTTACTCTTTGGAATCCTTCAAAATTCAAAGAAACTTTGAGCTTTGCTGGAAGGAACAGTCTAATGGTATCTCTAGAAGATCTTTCTTCTCAAGAGAAATGGAAATCAATATCTATGCATCCGACTTAAGTAGAGACAAATTGTAACTTTGGGATTATCTAAATGATGTTATTAAAAGTAGATAGGATGAATATTGGATGTTGGGAGGTGACTTCAACTCCCCTCTTCTACCCTCAAAAAATTTTGGGGGGGGGGGATGGATGACTATATTGATAGTATGATGTAGCTGGATAGATTCTTAAATTCTGCTAGGATTTTTGATATTCCACTATAGGGCTCCAAATTCACATGGTCCAATAGAAGGCTTAGTAATCAACTAATTCAAGTAAAGCTGGATAGGTTTCTCATCTCTTTAAATTGGAATATCTCCCAATATCTCTCTCTTTCTACTCTCCTAAGATTTGGATATAATCATAATGCTATTGTGAAATGCTGATCACAATAAAGGTCCATTCCATTTTAGATTTGAAATAATGTGGAGCCTTCATCCTGATTTTTCTGCTTTAATAAAAAATTGGTGGACTGAACCTACGGGAGGCACCCCCATATTTTTTTTGGTGAAGAAGCTAAGAAGAATCAAGCAGAGAGTGAAAGGATGGAATAAGTTACCTTTGGTAATATATTTGAAACTAAAAAATCCTTGGGAAACAACTTAAAGGAAGTGCAGGATAAAATGGAGGCCAACATTATGGATGATGAGATTTGCATTCAGGAACGTGATCTAAGATCTCAATGGTTTAATGTCAACAAACAGGAGGAGATTTTTTGGAAACAAAAGTCTCATGTCCTTTAGCTTACTAAAGGAGATCGCAACACCAAATTCTTCCACCAATCTACCATGAAACACAAAAGCAAGAATAGGATAAGAATGATTAAGAAAGAAGATGGCTCTATGGTTTCAACTGAAAAATAAATTATTGAGGAAGCTATTAGCTTCTTTTCCTCCTTCCAAAATTCCCAAGGGGATGCCAATCAGGTATATGATGATTTCCTTGAAGTGATTCCTAAAGTTATATTTGAGCAAGACCTGAAGGTTACGTCTAATGTTGTTTCTATGGAGGAAGTTAAATAGGTTATTTTCTCCTTTGGGGCTTACAAAGCATTGGGACTCGATGGGTTCCCTCCTACCTTTTTTCAAACTTACTTGGATATTGTTAAGACTAACTTATTCAATGCTGCTAGAGATTTCTTTAGATCAGGGAGGCTCCTAAGTCAATTGAATGCTAACTTTATTGCCCTTATCCCTAAGGAAGAAGAAGCCTCTTCTGTTAAGAACTTTAGACCCATTCATTATCATGAGAGATGGGTTATTGTGAACCACTACTCATGAAACATGGGTCAATGAGTTTGACTCAAAAACTACATGGTTGAATCCTGATAGCAATATCATAATTTGACACGTTGTGGAAAAATACCTCCTACTTATCAATTGATGAGCTAAAGGGGCTCTATAATGAATGGTTCATAAGGCACAACACTTGCTGAAGGTTTTGCAAATGGGGTTGCAAGCTAAGTGGGCTTAACCTTGGGGAAAAATCTTTGGTTAATTCTGCTTGAGCTAGAGCAGTAGTGGGATGGGCGACCTCCTGGGACAACCCAATGCTTCACCTCTATGAGCATCACCATGATGCAATGAGTGCTAAGTGGACCATTCATTATCGTGAGATATGGGTTCTTTTGAATCACTACTCATGAAACATGGGTCAATAAGTTTGACTCAAAAACTACATGGTTGAATCTTGATAGCAATATCATAACTTTAGACCCATTAGCCTCTGCAAGACTATATATAAAATATTCTCTAAGCTTCTTGTGTACAAACTTAAAGCTATGTTATGCAAAATGATAGCCCCAAATCGAAAAAGGTTTTGTCCAAGGTAGAAACATTTTAGATGCTATTATCACTACCCATGAAATCCTTCACTTAATGGATCTTAGTTAAAAACCTGGGATGGCCTTGAAAATTGACATCTCTAAGGCTTATGATAGAGTTTCCTGGCCGTTTCTTTTTGTTGTTTAGGAAATTTGGGTTTGAGTGCAAATTCCTTAAATTGCTCACTGCTTGTGTGACCTCCAACATGTGCTCGGTTCTTGTTAATGGTGTCCCCCAGGGTTTCTTCTCATGTGGTCATGACCTAAGACAAGGAGACCCCCTCTTCCCCTATCTATTTATGATTGTTGCTGAGGTCCTTGGAAGGAATATCCAAAAGCTATTTGAATCTAAGGCCCTTAAAGGTGTTAAAGCTGCTTTGTCACTCTTGCTTGACTCCCACCAATAGTTTGTTAATGATACTATCCTATTTGGTGAAGCCTCAGTTAGGGAAGCTAGCCAATGGAAATCCATTTTAAATGACTATGCTTTGGTCTCTTGTCAGCATATTAACTATGATAAAAGCAAGATATATTTCTTCAATTTTGACCATGTGAAGGAAAGAGTGGTGAGGATCTTGGGTTGTCAAGAAGCTGTTCTACCTGCGACCTACCTTGGGCTACCTCTGATCTCTAGAAAGTTGGATAATAACTATTGGAATAATCTAAATGAAAGAGTCCAAAAAATCTGGCAAGTTGGAAAGGTAAACTTCTAAGCTTAGTTGGGGAGATACAATTGCTAAAAGCTTCTCTATAGAATATCTCAATCTACTATTTGTCTCTCTTTAAATTCCTAGCCTTTATTGGGGATACAATAGAATAGATTCAGAGAAGATTCATGTGGTCTAGAATAGAAGAGAAAAATAGATTGGTGTTGGTTATTTGGGAGAAAGTGTGTACTCCTAAAAATGTTGGAGGCCTGGGGATAAGGAGAATCAAACTGTTTAACAAATCCCTTACTGCTAAGATGGGATGGAATCTCTTGGAAGGTTTTAAGGATTGGGTGAAGATTTTCCAATCTAAATATCTAAAGTATAGAGACCTGGGCCATTTCCTCTCTGCAACTGATTTGCCTAATGGGTCAATTTTTTGGAACCATCTTATCAAAATTAAAAATGTGCTAAAAATGGGTGTGAGAAAGAGGTTTGACAATGGAAAAGACACTAACTTCTAGAATGAGGATTCCCCTCTCTTTTCCTTAGAAGGATTCAATCCCCTTAAACAAATCCTGACAAGAATATGTGGTAAACAGGTGGCAGACTATATCAATCGGGAGTTGAAAGAATCAACATGGAAGGAATTTAACAAGCTACTCAAGAGTGCCAACTTGAGAGGTCAGAGATAGATTAATTAGGAGCCGATTCTACAAAGGTTGCATAGCCTCATTGGGGAGGTGACTTGGTTCTCCAATGAAAGGAAATATGAATGTTTGTGGAAGGGGAACACTTTTGGCTGCTTCTCAATTAAACATGCTTATAAGGATCTGGAGAAACCTTTAATAGAATATGTAAGATGGGGAAAATAAAATAGAATAGATAAAGTGACAGCCAACACTTCTAAACTATAATCCCAATCTAAACAAGAGAATACAAACAAAGACAACAATCAAAATGAAAGCAAATGAAATAAAACAATCCCCTTTGAAGTTGATTCTTTCTCTTGTCTCTCCTATTTCTCCTTATGCCAATATTGCCCTTAGATTTGTTGTTGAAGTTGTGCAAATACCTACAAATAGTAAGCAAGAAAGTTGGAGATAATTAGCTATTAAATTCAAAATGGAGGGGAAGGGTTGCTTTTATAGACAACCATTCGAATGGATGGATGAGATTGATCTTCTAGAAAGATTCTAAGATCAACGGATGAGGATTCATGAGAGGGAAGTTATGAAATGGATGGCCAAGATCGAGTTTCTAGAAAGATGCCAAGATATATGGTTGAGAATTGATGTAACCAGAATATGCCATGCATGGAAAAGATATGATGCCGACGGCTATGATGCCTGACGGCTATGATAGACATGCAGGACATGCAGACTATGACATGAAATAATGACAGGGGATCTTTTACCAAAATAGAGGGATAAATAATTTATTCGAAAATGGAAGAGGATGACAAGTGGGAAATAAATAATTTATTTGGAGGAAATGAAAAAGGAGATTTAATTAAATTCATAAATTTAATTAAAGGAAGAAATAGAAATAGAATATGAATAATTGATTTGGATCAATTATTTAAAGGAGAAGAAAGACACATAAATAAATAATTTCGTCAATTATTTAATTATAGAAGAATAAAAGGTCAAATAATAATTATTATCTGACTATGGACATATGATGAAATATAAATAATTAAATAAATAATGATTTATCTAATTATTGAAGAAAGGGGTATTAGTGACACAATTAATTTATTTTAATTGATCAGGATAGAATAAATATTAGAAAGTGAATTAATTAAATAATTAAAAAAATATTTAATTAATAAAGGAATATGATCAAGAATAATTAAATAGTTAAAATTATTTAATTATTAGAGGATGACGACTAAGGAAAAATGTTGCTTGTAGACTTTAGGACATTTTTCAGTTTCTACATTGAGATGGACTGCTTTGATCTTGATATGAAAGTGAAGTTGTGATGTCATGCTTTGGACTTTCTTTTTGACATGTATCCTCAAGTTTAGGCAATGGAATTTTATTTCGCTCAAGGATATGATTTTCTTTGATAGATTCAGGATTTTGACATGGCAATAATGAAGCTTCAATAGCAAGATGTTTTTCGCTATTGGTAGGCAATGGAGGACATGATGGTGACAAATGGTTGGATGGTGTAGGATTAACAATGTGATTGGATTTCCTAAGTGTGTTTTCATTTATGTGTGTTTTGGATGTAGCAATTTTTATTTTCCAAACTTGGGATGGTGGATGATGGAGTTTGGAATTTTGATTAGGATAGTGTTTGGGACCAACATTTTTATATGCCTTTCTTGATGACCATTTTAAAGGAGGTGGACATTTACTATATGTGGGGGTCCTCTTTTCTTGTGGCTCCATATTTTGACTGAATTTTAAATTTGGAATATTTTCTTTGCTTGATCCAATTTTCTTTGGGATCCATTTTAACTTTATTTGTCCACTTGTAATTTTGTTTGATTCAATGGCCTTTGAAATTTGATTTTTAACTTTAGATTTGTAATAATTTTCTTTTTGTTGGTTCCAAATGGAAGATTTATTCATGTTGGAATGATGGTTTATGGTGTGGATGGAAGGAGTGTTGGAAACAACCTTATGACAAGGACTACTCATGGCCCCCATTTCGATGTTTGTATTGGATAAAGTTGCCCCCAATATCGTGGAGGTATCAATAACACCATTTGATTCTCTGACTGAAGAATAACCAAGACCTTGATGTCTAGGATTTTCATAAAACTGTAATGGTTCTCGAATGCCTTGCTCATGTAGGCCTAGTCCTCTTCCTTGATACTGCATGCTTTGGAAGATTCTGTTTGCGATGAGGTATTTTTTATTTTGAAAACAAGATGCTAACCCATCATTTTGTATGTGGAAACTATTACTTAGAATCTCCTCATCTGCAAGAAATCCTACTTTGACAAAAGTGGATGCTCCTAGTTGATAGGATGTTTTGGATTCATCATTCATCATGCTTGTTTCTTCTCGATCATTTGGGATATGAATTTGATTTGTCGTAGATTTTGTATCTTCTTATTTGACTTGATCCATAGTAGCTTCTCTATGTTCTTCTTGATCCATAGTATCCTTTTTATATTCTTGTTTGACTTGATCAATAGTAGTTTTTTTATGCTTTTCCTTGATGTTATCCATATCATTCTTTTTATTATCTATGTGTCCAAAGGAGGAAAGTGTCTCATTTTGGGAAATGGAGGTGTTTTGTGTTTGGATGGGGTCATCTTCAAATGTTTGGTCATGAATGGCATAAAGGTCGATGAGAGGATCATTTTGGACTTCATGTTCAAGGGTAGGATCTTGGTCAAAAATTGGTGTATCTTGGACAACACGGTTGTGAGTAGACTCTTGAACAAGGATAGGTGTATTTTGGATGCGATGATTATCTAGAAGGACTTCTTGGATGGACTTAAGGATGGGATCATGAGATGGACTACTTTGATCTTGATATGAAAGTGAAGTTGTGATGTCATGCTTTGGACTTTCTTTTTGACATGTATCCTCAAGTTTAGGCAATGAAATTTTATTTCACTCAAGGATATGATTTTCTTTGATAGATCCATGATTTTGACATGGCAATAATGAAGCTTCAATAGCAAGATGTTTTTCGGTATTGGTAGGCAATGGAGGACATGATGGTGACAAATGGTTGGATGGTGTAGGATTAACAATGTGATTGGATTCACGTCGGGTTCACCAATGTAAGATGGGGAAAATAAAATAGAATAGATAAAGTGACAACCAACACTTCTAAACTATAATCCCAATCTAAACAAGAGAATACAAACAAAGAGAACAATCAAAATGAAAGCAAATGAAATAAAACACTCCCCTTTGAAGTTGATTCTTTCTCTTGTCTCTCCTATTTCTCCTTATGCCAATATTGCCCTCATATTTGTTGTTGAAGTTGTGCAAATACCTGCAAATAGTAAGAAATAAAGTTGGAGATAATTAGCTGTTAAATTCAAAATGGAGGGGAAGGGTTACTTTTATAGACAACCATTCGAATGGACAGACGAGATTGATCTTCTAGAAAAATTCTAAGATCAACGAATGAGGATTCATGAGAGGGAAGTTATGAAATGGATGGCCAAGATCGAGTTTCTAGAAAGATGCCAAGATCTATGGTTGAGAATTGATGCAACCAGAATATGCCATGCATGGAAAAGATATGACGCCTGACGGCTATGATAGACATGCAGGACATGCAGACTATGATATGAAATAATGACAGGGGATCTTTGACCAAAATAGAGGGATACATAATTTATTCGAAAATGGAAGAGGATGACAAGTGGCAAATAAATAATTTATTTGGAGGAAATGAAAAAGGAGATTTAATTAAATTCATAAATTTAATTAAAGGAAGAAATAGAAATTGAATATGGATAATTGATTTGGATCAATTATTTAAAGGAGAAGAAAGACACATAAATAAATAATTTCGTCAATTATTTAATTATAGAAGAATAAAAGGTCAAATAATAATTATTATCTGACTATGGACATGTGATGAAATATAAATAATTAAATAAATAATGATTTATCTAATTATTGAAGAAAGGGGCATTAGTGACGAAATTAATTTATTTTAATTGATCAGGATAGAATAAATATTAGAAAGTGAATTAATTAAATAATTAAAAAATTATTTAATTAATAAAGGAATATGATCAAGAATAATTAAATAATTAAAATTATTTAATTATTAGAGGATGATGACTAAGGAAAAATGTTGCTTGTAGACTTTAGGACATTTTTGAGTGTCTACAGAATATAGAGGCCTTCAATGGGACAAAGTGTGGATAAAAAACCTTACTCCGAAAGTTAATTGTTTTTGGTGGGCTACTTCACATGGCAGAATTCTAACTATAGAAAACCTTGTGAGGAGAGGATTTCAGCTTGTCAATAGATGTATCCTTTGTAAGTAGGATGAAGAGTCTGTTATGAATCTTTTCTTCCATTGTTAGTACTCTAGAGAAGTGCAGTCATTTTTCCTCCCATTGTTGTTCACTGATTGGGTGTTTCCTCGACAATGAGGATATTTTTTGAAAGTTGGTCCAACTATCCTTTCTCCCATAAGGTCATAATGGATATTTGGAATCAAACCCCCATTTCATAACTTGGGGAATTTGGAGGGAAAGGAATAATAGGATTTTTAGGGAGGTTGAGAGAAGCAACTATGAGGTCAACATGATCATTAAGGCTGAGATACAAGAAAATATGGAAGTTGGAGGATATAAATTCTCAAAAGTCTGGCCGACCTATAAAGAATTGTGAATTAAGCAGGTCTGGGGTCTAAAGAAGGACCTTACTAATCTTAATTGGGCCACAATTTCGGCTAGGAAGGATATTTTTTGGGCCCCTCCTAAAAGGGATTGGATTACATGCAATTTTGATGGGTGCTCAAAAGGTAATCCTAGCTTTGCTAGGGTGGGAGGTCTGTTGAGAAACCATTTGGGTGATTGTGTTGTAGGATATGGTATAAAACAGGGAGTTTTCACCGATAATAAAGAAGAGACAATAGTTGTTTGGGGAGGTATAAAGACTCTAAGAGCATATGGTTTTAAGAAGGTAATTGTGGAAGGAAACTCCAAATTAATTATGGACATATTGAATGGTGGTGCTACGACCCCTTGGGAATTAAAAGACATCATTGAAAATTGCAAGTCCCTAATGATTTTCTTTACTCATTGTTGCATACAACATGTGTTTAGAGAAGGAAACCTCTCAGTGCACTGTGCGACCAATGAAGCACTTAAGTGTAACAGGTGGACCCATTGGGATTACAACCAATTGCTTTTGTCATTGAAAGACAAAGTACTCAAAGAAAAATATGAAAATGTATATAAATTATAAAGTTGAGAAAATGGATCGACATAGGAGGATTATGCGATGTTGTGTCATAAAGGGATATTAGAATAATGATGATAATATTGGTATGACTATGAGCTTGAAGATATCCTCAGGTGAGAAAGGTAATTATTATTTCATTCCCAAGAATATAATGGATCACATGGATTTTATCAATGCAAAGGCTAGTGTCAAATCCAAGTGTAGTGACGCGCCTTATGTCAAATCTAACCTCCAATTTGAAGATCAACTTGCTATGAATAATCAAGATCCATTTATTATTTGTAAAGATAGTAATGATTTTTTTGCTCGAGGAAATGAGATAACAACCATCTCATTAAGAAAATTCTCGAACTCCATTTCGAAAAGAGATTATTTTCAAACCACAAGAAAAAGAGTGTTCTGCAAGATTAGAAGGCTGCCAGGGTGTTGTGGTGTTATGAGGAAAGGTTCACAAAAAAATAATCCTACAAGCTTATAGTGCACTAAAATGGGTGGGCCTCGAAAGTGAAATGAACCATAGAATTTCCAGGCTCTAAGGCAAAAAATTGATCTTTAGAGGCTATTTAACAGAGCAGGAATGGTGCCTTTATTTGAAGCCATGAAAGGGTACAATGAGTACCTCACGGTGAAATTCACCAACTCATGGAGAAAGGGGAATGTGGATATAGGAGCTGTTAGATTTGAGGTGACAAGTCAGTTCATAGTGGAGGCAACAAGACTACAAAATTAGGGAATTAAGGTTGCAAAGAAGAGTGGAGTTGATTACCAATATTTTGTTGATAATTTCCTCCATGATGGTGAAAATCTCATTGGGTTTCAAAATGGGTATGCACGACTCAAACTCCCGTCACCCTATGCTTTGGTCAGTATGTTTGTGATGCATTATTTTACTCTTGAAGGGAATATAAATTTGACATTTTATTTGCTCTCCTCTCTGCAACAAAGCATAGTAAAGGGTGCGAACCCTCCCTTGCACCAAGGCCTAATGCTCACTCTTTATAAAAATTCTCTTTCTATGAACCCACATGGTAATCCCTTGGAAGCTAGACAGGATTTTGAGAATCAAAATGCCAGGGAAAATGTTGAACCTTTAGCAGAGGCTAACCCCATTCAAGAGCCTAACCCTAGGCCCCCTCCCTTAATTGTTGAAAGAAATGTGAATAACCCTGCTAATACCTCTTTCCCTGCTACTAAAACTTCCAACCCTTCTACCCCTATGGGTAAGAAGACTCCTGGTAAACATTATCTTAAGCTTGAGTTGGTAAAATCTACCCCTGAGAAACCCAAACATTCTCTGCTTCTTCTTGAACCTCCAAAGTCCAAGAAACTAAAAAAAGAGTTGAAAAACCAAAAGGAGGCCATCACTATAAGTGAAGAAAAAGAGGGCTTTCAAACAAAGATCTAGAGGATAGGAAGTTGAGTCTGGGTAGCGGAGGCTGAAGATCCGCTTGCCTTGCAAAGGTTGCTTCCTAGGAAAAAAGGAGAAACAAAAAGCCATATTTCAAGAGAAGGAAGAATTGGAGGTGGAAGAGTTTGAGGCTTAGGTTGATGATGACACTGAGGATATGGAATTTGGAGAGAAAACCTATGATATGGGGGAGGAGGAAACAAAGAAGGAGAAAGAAGAAAATGGGGAGGAAGAAGTTGAAATTGAAGAAGAGCCAAGGAATGGAACTCTAAAAGCTCCTGAAACTATGAAATTTTCTAAAGACACTAATGTTGTTGATGATTCTAATACTAAATTATTGAAAAATAGGCTGACTTGCATGAAGGTCCAAATGGATGACATGGAGAAATCCATTATTACTCTGATGAGGGTGACAAATGGCCTCATTTGCAGGGCTATGGTTGGAGCTGTCTTGGGCCAAACCAAGATCAGAAGAAAGCTTAAGAAGATGGGAAAGACTGGTGAAATGAAGGACTAGGCCAAGGATGAGGGACCTAACTAGAGGGAGTATGTCTCCCACATAGGAGAATATTTGGACTTGATTGCTAAAGACAATTAATGGTTTTCTTTCTCTTTTTTGGTTATGGATGTCGTGCATTTTTTGGTGCTTTTTTTTAACATTTTGGACTGCTATTTTAATATAGCTTTGTTATGGTTGAGAACTTGCTAGACTCTGGTGGACCTTATAACTGGTCTTCATAGTATTAATTTATTTAGTAGTATTCAGTTTTGATTAAGTATGTTGGTTCTATGGCTACTATTTTGATAATGAGCTCGAGTGCCACCCTAGACTTGCTGTTTCTTGCTGTTGGTTGATGCTGTTCTCCCCAAATTGTTTTCTTTTTTTATTTTTTGGCTTTGTAACCATGGGATCAGAGCCCTTCCCCTGTTTAATCAATAATAATAAAAAATCATAATTATTTAATTAATTTTCTATTTTTCTCTCACCCACCTAGTTAAATAATTATTCTTCTTACCCCTCATAATTAAATAATTTTCTAATTATTTAATTAACTAATATTCTTCCACAATTAAATGAATTATTTTTAATTATTTAATTCATTTAGTTGCACATTCCCTTTAAAAGGAATATTCTAAAATTCAAATTCAAATTTAAAATATCTCACTCTAAAATATCTTCCTAAATTTTATGGAAGAGCTTCAGTTAACTAAA
Organism: Sequoiadendron giganteum; assembly: GCA_007115665.2. Classification (NCBI taxonomy): domain Eukaryota; kingdom Viridiplantae; phylum Streptophyta; class Pinopsida; order Cupressales; family Cupressaceae; genus Sequoiadendron; species Sequoiadendron giganteum. The sequence continues at coordinate 365,151,066 of CM021109.1, forward strand.
CCTTTCCTCTTCATGCATGGCTCCTCACCCCTTAATTCAATCTCATCCAATGGTTTCATATTTTAATCTTGACCGCCAATCAAATATCTTGAAATCTATAAAACAAGCCTTAATGCTTCATTATAGATCCCTCAAAGTTTTGAACAAATTGGTAATTCTCTCCAATTGAGCTTGAAAATCATAAATCCCCCATAGCTATCAATCTTTTGAGATTTTGCACAATTAGGTTTATACAAGCATTGAGCAATCCAACATATCAAAATCATAATTCAATAATGGGGTAAGGAATTGCATTCTTAGGTGAGGTAAAAGTAGGGTTTAATTGTTTAATTCTCTCATTGAACTTGTTTATTTCATTTTATTCTATCTTGTTACTTCATTGGTAATGGGCTTAATTCAGTCAATTAGGTATTGATTTATGTTGTGACTAACCTTTCTTTCTATTTTCCCTCTTGATTTGATCCTTCCATTTATCCTTGTTCACAATTTTAATGCTCTTTCTAGGTCCACCACTATACATAATATCATTTTCTTTCTACATAGTTCAATATTATCAAACATGAAAATAAATGATAAGAAAAGAAAAGTCCATTTGATCCTCCTATAAAGGCTGCCCATTTCTTGGACAAGAGCATTCCCCACTTGGTTGGGTAGTATACTATAATGATGTTTATTAATAATGATTTCCTAGGAATATGCCACTAATTGAATATAATGTTAACAAATCCTATTATATGTACCTCTTTAGAGTCCATGATAAAAAATACCAAAATAATAGGATATTTTTAATCCTAATTGATAAATTATTTCTAAAGGCATGATGTTGTTTGAACACTCAAATCCAACAAATATGTGAAGAATTGGTCTACATCCATCTAGATCTCAACAAGTGATGTACCTAGGGAAAATTTTGGGATTTCCTTTACATTTGACATAATTTGAGGGTATACTAAACTATCACGAGGTTTATTATTCTACATATAAGTGCATTCAAATATTCCAACATCCTACTTTTATGCTTTTTGATTCTAATCAATTCTACCACTAGTACTTTTATTTTAAATTGAATTAAAATATAATCTATACGACATATAATATATTTTAGAAATGAAACAAAATAAAATAGTATAATGGAATTAGTATTAGTAGCCCCATATTTGAATAAGCCCAGTTTTAAACTTTGTATCAAAATTGTCATTGTGTGTTAAAATTTTGTCATGATAATCCAATTGTATAAGCATATTTAGCTACCTTGAGAGTCAAACTGTTTACCCAGTTGAAAACTTTGGATTACCTATGTGGTCTCACAAGTTCAGTGTTGCATGTTTCTGTACTCATTTTGACCTTGTCGAATACAAAACAATTAAATCTCATAGACCATTTGAGATGAGATAAAATGGTTTTATAGGGATGTTCCTGGCATCATTCAAGATATTGAGGCAAAATTTCAACGAAAATATCTTACCATTTGGGAAATTTTAAAGGTTCAATTTTTCACGGGATAGTTTACAGAAACATCTAAAATACGAGTTCTAGATACTTGAGGCATAAATAAATATTGGGTTATTCTTGGGAGTTATATATCATTTGGTTAGGTTCAAAAATAGATTTCAGGGTATACCCAGGATGGACATCTAACCACTTGTTCAAGTCAATCATTGTCAAATACTGAGATAATTTTGTAGAATATAAGAAGCTCTACTGATCATCTTTATAGGAGATAACTGATCAATGACTCCAATTTCTAATGCTTAGAAGAAAGAGCAGAGACAAAAAAAATTAGTACAAAGGCTAGACATGCATCATCTTTAGCTGAAGGATTCAAAGTTACCATTCTTGGTGCTATCATTTTTTTATTTAAGTATTTCCTTTGGTGCCTATTTCGAGTCTTTATGTTATTGCAATGGAAGGGTTAGATCATGGAAATATTCTCATGCTAGTTCAAAGCGAATAGAGGGATATGTGTAGGGTTCCCATAAGGAGCAGGTATAGAGTAGCGGTGAAGTTTGTGGATTGTTAAAGATGGTTCTAATAAACTATTTGGTAGCATAACCTTTACATACAGGACCTGAACTGAGTTATGAGATGTTAGCTGCTATTCAATCAAAAGAAAAACTATTTGGGTCTTTATTTATTCTCCTAAGCAAAAAGAAATGATCGAAGATGTAGATTTATTAATCATGGAGGCATGGAAGTAGATGCTTAACCGCTTCTAGAGGTAGATAAGACTACTGAGAGTACTCCTTGATAATGAAATCATTTATGACATAGGAAAGAAAATCTAGAGTAATAGAAGACCACCTAAATAAAGATGAAGTTGACAGGAGAAATAATGTCGAGGGTAGGAAATTGGTATCCAAGATTTGGGACCGAATTGTTGGATGTTGAAGCCCAAGGGTCACCTTATCCATTGCCTATTTTTTCCTTAAAGTGATGTCTCTTGACATTCCGTGCTACTTGTAATTGTTTATTATGGATAAGGTATATTATTGTTGTTGTATCTTGTTGCTGTAATCAGTTATGATGTTGTATGTATCTAGAAATAGAGATTAATAAATCAATTCTTTTGTTTCAAAGTGGATGTAGTCAAATTGATGAACCACTATAAATCTTCGTGTCTTTGTGTTCCTTTCTTCATTGTTTGTATTTCATCTTTTTGTTTAAACTTTTTCAATCTTCTTCATTATTTAATCTACAATAAATCATCAACAATCAGTATCAGAGCTTAGCGAATTGCTGTTCAGGAATTGTGATAATTTTTGGGAAATAGAGGAAGCAGATAAATGGAAGATAGAGAAGTTCACGAGGCCGAATTTTGGATTGTGGAAAGTGCAAATGGAGTATTTTTGGATTAGAGGAGATCTCTCACTCACATTGGAAGGAAAAGCGAAGAAACCAATTACGATGTCAGATCAGGATTGGGAGAGACTAGACAAGAAAGTGAGAGCTACAATTATTCTTTCATTATCCAACAACGTCCCCTTCAACGTCACAATATAGAAGACCTCGAAAGAGTTGTGGGACAAATTAATGGACATGTATGAGATGGATTGAGCCTCAAATAAAGTTTACCCCATGAAAAAAATATACAATCTGAAAATGAAGGAAGGTGGAATCATGTCAAACCATTTGAACGAATTTAATACTTTAACCATTCAATTAATCTCAATAAGTATCAATTTGGATGAAAAAATCAAAGCCATCTTACTGCTGTGTTCTCTTTTGAATAGTTGGGAAGGTGTTGTGATGAAAATTAGCACCTTTGTATCCAGGATAACAAAACTCAAATTTGATGGTGTTGCTGCAACTCTTCTCAATGAAGATATGCGAAGGAAAAATCAAGGAACTGCATCTGATGATGCCTTGATTTTGGAAATAGAGGGAGACACCAAGAAAGGGGTAGAAATAACCATAGAAGAAGATAAAAACAAATGAAAAAAATCAATGTTGAGGGGTAGAAATGGAGGTTGTTGGGTTTTGCGAAAAAGGACATACAAATAAAAATTGTTGGTCATACAAAAAAGTGCAAAACTAATCAAAGGGCAGTGAAGTGAACATCATGTATGAAAACGATGAAGGTGTTTTAGTCTTATCAACAGGTGAAACTACAACAGATTTGTGGGTGTTGGATTTTGGTGCATCATTCCACACAACTTCATGTCGGGATGCCTTCCAAAATTATCAAGAAGGTAGATTTGATAAAGTATATCTTGGTGATAACAAGGCATGTGAAATTATTGGAAAAGGTGACACAATGTTGAAGTTGAAGAATGGAAACAAGTGGTTTTTGCTCAATGTAAGACATGTTCTAGAGCTAAAAATAAATCTGATTTCTGTGGGATAGCTTGATGCTCAAGGATGTAGCATCACTTTTTATCGAAATTCATGGAAGGTGACCAAAGGGGCAAAAAATTGGGCACATTATATGTGATAGATAGTCTTGTTGAAGTTGGAGCAATGATGACACTCGTGGACAGTGAAGCAGAACTATGGCATAGAAGGCTCGAGCACATGAGCAAGAAGGGGCTCGAGATATTGCTCAAAATGGATCATCTTTCAGGTTTCAAATCTATAGATTTGTACCTATGTGAACATTGTTTACATGGAAAATAGAGGCAGATTAGTTTCTCGAAGATTAGACATGATAAAAAGACAAGGCATTTGGAGCTTGTGCACTTTGATGTGTTCGGTCCTACAAAGGTAGCCTCGTATGGAGGAGCTAATTATCTTGTTACATTTATTGATGATTGCACTTGAAAGGTATGGATTTATATGCTTAATAGGAAATCTAAAGTTTTTACCAAATTCAAGATTTTTAAAACTATTGTTGAAAATCAAATGGGGAATGAGATTAAATGTCTGAAAATGGATAATGCGGGAAAATTTTGTTCTCCAAAATTTGATGGTTTTTGCTGCAGATAATGGTATCTATCGTATTAAAGTTGTTCCATTCATGCCTCAAGAGAATGGTGGAGCTGAGATGTTGAATCACACAATTCTAGAGAGGGATTATAGCATGCTCTCTAATGAAGGTTTGGGAAAAGAGTTTTGGATAGAAGAGGTTAACATAGTAGTGTATTTGATTTATCACAAGCCCTCTTCTAGATTGTATTTTGATACCCCGAAGGAGAGATGGCTATGAAGGAAAATTTCATACAATCATCTGAGGGTGTTTAGTTGTGAAGCTTTCGTTCATGTCCCAAAAGAGAAGCGAACAAAACTAGACTTCAAATCTAAGCGGTGCATATTTTTTGGGTATGGAAAAGGTTAGTATGGCTTTAGATTGTGGAATTCAGTCACGACTAATTTGGTTCATAGTCAGGTGTGGTCTTCAATGAAAAGGTGTTTCCAAGTTTACACAAATAGAGGGATTTAGCAAAATAGTATGTGTCTATTGATGGTATTTCCAATAAAAGAAACTTGTAGTTTTCACATCCAAAAATTATAACATCTATGCCTTAACCACACATTGGTAACACTCAAATTGAAGGAAATTCTTAGCCATCATCTTATTTTAAACTTGTAGTCCAACAATCACACGTAACAAAAATAATTTGAAGGTTTAAATACTTTTCATATTACACATTATGGCACCCCTATTTCCAAAGTTTTGTAGACACATAAAAACACCATCCAACATCCAAATTGGGATAATTTATGACACATCATAATGAAGAGACCACAAATACTAAAGGCCCAAATTGTACTTCATGTATCATGTGGAGGAATAAACTAATTCTCAAGACACATGATTTGTTCCATCATAGCCTCATTGTATGCCTTCATAGCTTCCTCATAAGGTTTCACATCCCCTTCACCCTCATTCGCAGCAGTCACATTCTAACAAAGGAAATTTGATGGAATCATCTGCCTCAAGTTTCAATATGCCTCTTGTACATGGTCAAGGTATTCTAGTGAGGGCAATGTTTCTATCCAATTTACTTTGCATGAATCTCTTCCATCATTGTGTGAGACAATTTCAAAGTCTCTTGTTGAAGAATTATGCTCATGCCTTGAGTGTTCTCCCACACAAGTCTCAACAAGTCACATGCAAGCTTTAAATCCCACGCAACCTATTTTAGGAAGAGAAAATTCAACATAGTCTCTTGGTGTTTCATCGCTCCCTTTACAAATCCATATGCAGCTACCTTTGCAAACTAATCTGCCACCTTCTTTGGGAAAAAATGTTGTTCAATTTCCTTCACATGAGCCTTTATCATAATTCATGACATTATAAAGTTAATTGCAATCAACAAACAAGTCGATGGGAGAATTAAATCCCAAGCAAAAATTAAATTTTGGCACCTCTCTTTATAATGATATGCAGCCAAAGGTTAATACAAATATGTAGAATTCTCAAAATGAAGATAGAACACAATATGTTTATTATGAAACTTTTATTCAACTGCCTCCAAACAATGCATCTCAGTTGTAGCCATTATAGAGGAATAGTGGTGGAGATAATTTTCTAGAACAACGTAATTTGCAAGAAGTAATTCCTCAAGTGCGGAGGTCTACTCGAGAGCACCAACCTCTGGCAAAGTTTGATGACTATCAATTATTGATTTTTGATTAGTTAGAGCTTGCAACCTTTAAAGACACTTGCAAAGATGTCAATCAAGAGAAGTGGTTGGATGCTATGCAAGAGGAAATGGATTCATTTATGGCCAATCATACCTTGGATTTGGTGAAACTTCCTCCCAATTAGAGAGCATTGAAGAATTGATGGGTGTACAGATTGAAAGAGGAAGGAGGCAGGAAACAATATCAGGCAAGATTGGTAGTTAAGGGTTATGATCAACAAAAGGGGATTGATTTCAATGAGATATTCTCATTGGTTGTGAAGATGACTACAATTTGAGTGGTTTTGGGTCTCACAACGGTGTATGATCTTGAGCTAGAACAACTTGATGTGAATACTATGTTTCTACGTGGTGATACGAAAGAGGAATTGAATATGCATCAGTCTGAAGGTTTTGAGCAACAAGGTAAAGAAGATTTATATTGTAGGTTGAGGACAAGTTTGTATGGGCTCAAGCAAGCCCCACGATAGTGGTACCTTAAGTTTGATTCTTTCATGACTCATTGAAATCAAACTTAAGGTACCACTGTCGTGGGGCTTGCTGATATAACTTAATAGTGGGGCTTGCTTGTTTATTATAAGGTTTTGAATAATGGTGAGTTTGTTTTCTTGCTACTCTATGTTGATGATATGCTTGTTACCGATACAAGTATGCAAGTTGTTCATGATTTGAAAAAAAAATTAGCTCAAATTTTTTCAATGAAATATTTAGGGGTAGCAAAAAGGATACTTGACATGACTATAATCTGGGATAGACATAAGAGGGAAATCCGATTGTCACAAGAAAAATATATTGATAAAGTTTTGGACAGATTTAACATGAAGGGTGCTAAGCCTGTGAGCATTCCACTTGTTGATCACTTTCATTTGTCATTTGAACTATGCCCCAAAACACCTTAGGATTAGGAAAACATGAAGGCTATTCCCTGTTCATCAGCAGTTGGGAGTCTTATGTATGTGATGGACATTTCCCATGTAGTGGGAGTAGTGAGAAAATTTATGAGCAATTCGGGCAAGACTCATTGGGAAGCAATGAAGTGGATACTAAGGCATTTAAAAGGTACTTCAAATTGTGTTTTATATTTTGGAGGAAAAGATGCATAGCTGCGAGGTTATGTTGACTCCGATATGGCTGGAGACTTGGACAAACAAAGGTCTACAACAAGTTATGTGCTCACATTTGTCGGGGCAGAGATTAGTTGGGTTTCATAGTTGCAATAGGTGGTTGCACTCTCCACTATCAAGGCTAAATATATTGCATTCACTTAATGTACAAAGGATATGATTTCGTTGCAATGACTATTGGGTGAGTTGGGTTCCAAAAAAAATGTTTACACTCTCTTTTGTGATAGCAACAACGCTATTCACTTGGCAAAGAACTCAACCTTTTATAATCGAACTAAGCATATTGAGTTGCATTATCATTTCATCTAGAATGTTTTTGAAGAAGGTAAGCTGAAAGTAGAGAAAATTGACACAAAGGTGAATCCAATAGATGCATTGATGAAGATTGTACCACGAGAGAAGATTGAGTTTTGTAGGACTTCTCTCAGCATTGTCAAGATATGACAATAGGGGCAAAGTGGGGAAATATCTCTGAGTTTGCAGCTGACATTAGACTTCAAGTGGGAGATTGTTGATTGTTGAATCCCAACGGTCACCTTATCCACTGCCTATTTTCCCTCCAAGTGATGTCTCTTGATATTGCATGCTACTTGTAATTGCTTAATACATATAAGGCATATAATTGTTGTTGTGATAAGCTATGATGTTGTATGTATCCAAAAAAAAAGATTAGTAAAATAATTCCCTTGTTTCAAAGTGGATGTAGCCAAATTGGTGAACCACTATAAATCTTTGTGTCTTCATGTTCCTTTCTTCATTGTTTGTATTTCATCTTTCTGTGTTTAATTTTCTGCAATCTTCTTCTTCATTTAATTTGCAATAAATCATCAACATGAATGGTGTATTGATTGTTGCTCTATGTAAAGCAAGAAAGGTTTATTAAAATGTGCAATGTGTGCACACTAATAGGTCACCATTCATGGCCTTGCAGACATGGGTCATATAAATGAATCACTAGACAATTCTACATGAAATGTGATAGAGGTTACTATCCTAATGCCATAACTTATAATGTTGTTATCATAGAAAAGTATTTCAAATTGATTATGCTACGAAGGTTGTTAATAACAACAAGACTGTGATTGACATAAAGTGCAAGGATGAATTGTTTTGAGGGTAGATAATCTTATTGCTTCTAAGATGATTTTAGAAGGATTTAACCAAAGAATTCATGTTATTCATCATCATGATAGAATGGGAGCTTTTGGGTTAGTAGCAAATGGTAGAAAAATTATGGCTCATGAAAAATCAGAGGCAACTAGTTATGAAAACATGTATGGTGAATCAATTCCTATGAAGGGATTCTGTAAATTATTTACTAGCTATGCACATTTGTGTACACTTTATTGGTGGTTAAGGTTGTGGTATATGAAATACCTAGAGCACACAATTTTTTTGATATGATATATATGTGAACATGTTAACAAAATGTGTCAACCATTTGCTTAAATTTTGGACGAAGGTGACAAATTCATAGACAGAGTTTGTACAACAGTTTGCAAAGGAAGCTAAGACACATGAAATGGTTATAGAAGAAATATTTGCCACATGATATTTTCATGTAACAACTAAATATTTAAAATGTTTGAATGTATGTACTCAGGTAGTGTAAAAGGAAAATTTGATAGATGTCACAAAATATCTACAAGAAAGGTGTGATGAAGACAACCAGATGTCCCAATTGTCATTTTTGGAGGATTTTCAAACAAGAAAAGTTTATTGGTTAAAAGAAAATTTGAAGAGTCTTTCAAAATAAAAATAAAGAAAATATAATTTCGAGAAGCAATTAGAGGAAATAAAGAAATAATTTATAAAAGGGGAAATTTTTGGCTAGAGTGTGAGGAATTTCTAAAGGAAATAGTCGAGTATTTCATTGCACAAAGGAAACAGTTTATGGACTCTTCAATTTTGGAAAAAAATAAAGAATGATATTTATAATCTATGAGTTTTAATATACTTCTTTATTTTGTTGATAGTTCAGATGTTCAATTTGCAGTTGTTTCTTTGAATATTCATCATGTGCTTAAATGTAGTTACTTTCCTTTACCTTATATACACTTTTATACATCTAGGAGATGGATATGCAAATTCATTCTCTTTTCAATGTAGTTATCTTTTTAGTTTCCATTTCAATTTTCTTGCCTTTCCTACTTTTTGGTTAAAAGCACACCCATAAAACCCAAATTTCATCATTCAAGGGAGCTGTACCTCTAAAATTTAGAGGAAGATCGCTAATCCAATACCAATATCTCCAAGTATTGGCTCATTTTTTGTTGTTCACTAGGAAATTCAAGGTCATTTCTCAAGGAAAACTGCAATGAAAAATCTACTTATCAACAAGTATCGAGGATATACTAGATTATCTCTTGGGATACTACTTGATCATTTTTTACTTTAGGAGGTATTCCATATTTCTTTTGATTCATTAATCCCTTATTATCCAGGTGGGAAACTTTATGCTAGGAAATGCCTTTATTTTGCACCCGAGCATGCCAGATCGTTCCAAGCTACATTGTACTAACACTTTCTCTTAAGCACCATAAATGCCAAAAAGTGGTGAGCTTTGACGAGTTGTTTCTCAAAAACCATGGAACTTACAAGTTTTTTTTTTTTCTGAAGGTATCTAGGGTGATGTAGGGTCCCTCTATAATATCCTCTCTAAGTTTTTCATATCTCCAATCTATTTGGCCATGGTGACAACTTTGCACACGTAAAATGTGTCAAATGCATTCAATGAAAAGTTACAATGTTGTATAACTTTCATTTTGTTTATCATGCAACCAAATTGATAGTGCCAACATGTCTGGGTAGGTGGTTTTATGCTAGGAAAGGTCTTATTGCACACCCCAGCATGCTGGATCGCTCCAAGCTATATTGTACCAGTGTTTTCTCTTGAGAGCCATAAATGCCAAAAAGTGGTAAACTTTGATGAATCATTTCTTGAAAATAGTGACACTTACAAACATTTTGTCTGAAGGTTATGTTGGGTCCCTCTATAATAACCTTAATTTTTCATATCTCCAATCCATTTGGCCATGGTGATAATTTTTTGCACATTGAAAAAAGCATCAATTACACTCAATGGCAAGTTGTAATGTTGCATAACTTTCATTCTATTCATTGTGCAACCAAACTGATAGTGCCCACACATTTGGGTGGGTAGGTTTATGCTAAGAAAGGTCTTTTTTTGCACCCCAACATGCCAATGTTGAACAAAATGATGTGTTGAGAGGGGGTTGAATCAAAATATATTATAGATTAACTGTTTCCATTTATATATTAAAAAATCATCACATAACTAAAAAGAACATAAAATGACACATGCATCACATGAATACACCAAGATTTTTACATGGAAAACCCAATGAGGGAAAACCATGGTGAGGATTAACTCACAATATATGTAGCTCATTGCTAACAAGAATTATAATGTTTAAGGTTCACTGCCCATGGACTTGCAGACAAAGGTATACAACCTTAGAGTAAGATATAGAGGAATTGATGAGACTAACTGTCTCAAAGTAGGATACAAGAAAATTAGAATGAGAAATTGATTATAAGATACTTTGAAGAATCATCTAACACATGCTGAAGTTGCAATCACTATTTCATAGAATTTTCCCTTCACACTAATTTTGAACACTTCATCTCTTTCATTCTGCTCTATCACACATCAAAATCCATCATAACCTTCACAGAGAAATTTGATATTCTATATATATCCTCCACAATAGCACAAAATACCAATTAATCGACTCCAAGATGACCATTGAATGAAATGATTGATATTGTATGGGTCGGCTCTAAACACATCCAAAATCAAAGAGATTGAGCTATAGATCATCATACACTATGTCAAGGCCCAAATGAATCACAAAAGAATCTTCAAGATAAAATTAATTGAACAAGATCAACCGTAGAGAATGAAACAAGTCATGTCGACCTAAATAGTATCAATACCATCAACACTCTCACTGTTTGACTTCACACAATCGAGGAGATACCAAAATCATTATGTAGACCAAGATGTAGGTGTTGTAGACCATGCACAATACTCATTCAACATTTTCCTTAAGTATCTGATCATAAAATGGTGAAAGAGGAGAAACCCACTGAAGGTACAAGAACAAAGCATTCCACACAAGCTATATCAAATTGTTATTTCAAAACTAATCTTTCGGACCACCAAAATTCCTGAGACTTGCAAGGAATGACTCATACCCCTATGTGAAAATATTCCTAAGCCCACATGGTCACATTCATCTCAAAAAAGGAATACAAAGAATTCCAACAAGCTTTTAACATTATATTGCATAGATTAGAACACTGTTAGCTCTAACTCTTTTTGTGAAAGGTGTAAAGACTTGATTTATTGGATATAATGGTGTAGGGGCACCAAGTTCATTTTGTGCAAATGTGGTCAAGTGAAGTATTTTGATAGTTTTAGGTGTTTTGAGTCTTTTAGTTAGGAAAATAAGGTTATAATATACCATTCATAATGTAATGTGGGTCATTTGGCCATTTTGAGGTCTTTTTGTTAAAAGTTGCAAAAATCTTGCAAATATTGTCATGTATAAGTGCAAAAATGCACAAAGTGGAAGTTGAAGAGTCATGTATGAAAGAAATCAGTTAAATACCATTGGTTTTGGTTAGTTTTGATGTGGAAGGGTTTAAAATATCCTCACACAAGTCGAGGTGAGGGTTGGAGATTGAATAAGAGTTGAAATCACAAATAAGAACTCTGTATTTTTGTAGTTTTACTAGTAAATTCCTATTGCAGGCCATTGTACGGGCCTGTACAATCTGATTTTTGATCCAAAGGGAATTGAATTAAATGGATGTATGAGTTAAATTTGATTTGAATATGGTTTGGTTCATTTTTGTAGAGTTTGGTGCATTTTATAAGAAAAATTCTGAAATTGGTCCGTAGATCCCTATTTGAGGGTTTGAAGTTATTAAAAATGTATTAAGAACCCATTACACCAATAGATTAGCTAGAGACCTGGTGGAATGGGTACCATTAGGATAGATTTAGGTGTTAGTATAGGGATTTGGAGTAGGGAAGGATTTTATAAGAAATATGATTGCTGCCCTAGGTGATTTTCATGTGTTTTTGGTTCAAAATTAATGGTTAAGTAATGGAGTTTGCATAAAATGAAAGGTTAAAGGTTTGGAGATGATTTAGTGATCATGTGCAGGTATTTTTTGAAGTGTTTTAAGATTTTTTAGGGTGAGATAGCCCCTGGAATACCTATTTTCAATAAACCCCTTAAAAATAGTTAAAATAAGGGTTTTGTGTTAAGGTGATTTGGGAAGTGTTTCTTTTGATAAAATTTGTGGATTTTGGCTGTTTGTAGTTGGGTTGTGACCTTTCAATTGAGTTTTGGAGTTGAGAGAGTGATTGAGTGGGTGTTGCTTTGGAAAAGTGATTTAATTGACCTATTGAGGGCAGCGTAGCAACACTAGTTGAAGAACATGTTCCAAAGGAACATGATGATATTTGGAGATATGTTTTTGAAGGCCTTAAAGGGTGTTTAAAAAGGTGAATGGTTTGTGGGTTGGAAGAGGATTTTTTAAGATAAGTTCAATAAACTAGGTCTGCTGACCTACGAGGGAAACTGAGAGGTTGTATGAAGAATCACCCTAGTTAGAGTTTTGATGAATGAAGGATTGTTGGAAACATTTGGAATTGTGATTAGTGGTTGATTGCCTCCCTACTTTGCATCATATAATACCTTCAAAACACAACCAAATAAACTCTTTAACCACAAGACACGAACTTAATCTACAGAGGGATGCAGACCAAAATGCCATGACTCTATTATAGTGAATACATTGTTAATACCTTTGCCAATCTTCTGCAACTTATCTCAATGTGTGGTACACCAATCATGAATGATATTATCGTAGACATGTAGGGAAAATATTGGAACAAGTGTACCAACCACCACATCACTCATAAACACCATAATTGTTCTGGAAGAATGTATGCAAAACATGAAACATAGATAGGATGCATGAGAAGTTTGGAAAAATGCTTCAAAGAAATGTGGTTTCTAGAAACACCAAAATTACAGAGTATGCTTAAACTAGATATAATGTCATGAAGTACAATGATCGTTGGTTTTGCACAGATTGACTTTGTTGATGAGGTTGTTGATATTTTTGAGAAAATTCCCTAACCAAATTAGTATTCTAAAATAGAATGATTTTAGGCTACACCCAGGATGGACATCCAACCACTTCTTCAACTTAATCATTGTCAAATATTGAGATAATTATGTAGAATATGAGAGGCTCTACTGATCATCTTCACATGAGATAACTACTTTGGAACTGCCTCTCCTCAAGACTAAAGTAGTCATTAATTCAATAAACATGAGAAGGATAGTTTTAATGTAATGAAGAGGAGTGGGATCAATAGATTTTGTAGGCCCAGTCAAACACAAAGGATCTATTCAAGATGTGGAGAATGAATTAAAGAACAAATATTTTTTTATCTCAATCAATGACTCCAATTTCTAATGCTCAGAGGAAAGAGAAGAGAAGAAAGTGAAGAAACAAATTAGTCAAAGGTTGGACAAGCATAGTCATTAGTTGAAGGCTGCAAAGTTACCATTCTTGGTTCTCTCATTTTTTATTAAAATATTTTATTTGGTGTGTATTTAGAATATTTATGTTATTGCAATGGAAGGGTTAGATCATGAAAATATTCTCATGCTAGTTTAAAGAGAGTAGAGGGATATGTGTAAGGTTCCCATGAGGATCAAGCATAGAGTAGCGGTGAATTTTATGGATTGTTAAGATGGTTCCAATAAACTATTTTGTGGCATAACTTGTATATACAGACACTGAAGCAAGTTATGGGATGTTAACTCCTATTCAATCAAAAGACAAAATATTTGGGTCTTTATTTATTATCCTAAGCAAGAAGAAATGATCAAAGATGTAGATTTATTAATCATGGAGGCATGGAAGTAGATGCTCAACTGCTTCTAGAGGTAGATAAGACTAGTGACAATACTCCTTGATAATGAAATCATTTATGACATAGGCAAGAAAATATAGATTAATATAAGACCACCTAAATAAAATGAAGTCAACAATATAAATAATGTCGAGGGTAGGAAACTGGTATCCAAGATTTGGGACCGAATGGTGTATTGATTGATGCTCTATGTAAAGAAAGATAGGTTTATTAAAATGTGCAATGTGTGCACACTAGCACCACAATTCATGGCCTTGCAGACAAGGGTCATATAGATGAAGTGCTAGATAGTTCTACTTGAAATGCAATAGAGAGGTTACTATCCTAATGCTATAGATCATAATGTTGTTATCACAGGAAATTCTTTCAAATCGATTATGCTACGAAGGTTGTTAATAACAATAAAACTGTGATTAGCATAAAGCGCGGGGATTTTTTTTTTAGGGTAGATAATATTATTGCTTCTAAGATGATTTTAAAAGGATTTAACCAAAGGATTCATTCTATTCATCATCATGTTGGCATGGGAGTTGTTGGGTTATTAGCAGATGGTAGACAAATTGTGGCTCATGCAAAATCAGAGGCATCTAGTTATGAAAACATGTATGGTGAATAAATTCCTATGAAGGAACTCTGTAAATGATTACTAGCTATACACATTTGTGTACACTTTATTGGTGGTCAAGGTTGTGGTATATGAAATACATAGAGCACACAATTTTTTTGACATGATATATATGAACGTGATAACAAAATGTGTCAACCATTTGCTTGAATGTTGGAAGGAGGTGGCAAATTTGTAGGTAGAGTTTGTCGAATGGTTTGCAAAGGAGGCCACAACACATGAAATGGTTATAGAAGAAATATTTTCCACATGATCTTTTCATGTAACAACTAAATGTTTAAAATGTTTGTGTGTAAGGGGGAAATCGATAAGCATAAGGAAATCAATGTAAACAAATTAAACAAGATTTAACTCAAACAAAGATTTAGATTCATAACCATTACTCATGAAATGAATGATATGAATTACTGAATTCAATGAACTAAAAATAATGCAATCAAAGAACATATAAAAAATTCAATTAATTAATATTGTTACCCATCTCATGTCGAAGTGTATTCATAATGATGTTGGATTGTTGTTGTATCAATGCAAAGCCTCCATTTATGTGTTTTCAAAAGCTCCAAATGCTCATGAATGATGATCGAAGACGTGAGTTAAAGCTCTCAAGAAATAAAATGGCAATTCAACAGTACTTCATTGTACAAAAGATGTCAACTCTCCGATTGTTTTTGAGGATGAAGATGATTTTTATATAGATTTTACATTTTGAAATGAACGTGCAAGATTAAATAATGTTAAATCAAGATCAATGGTTGAAAGCTGTTGAGTGGATTTAGATTGCTTAGTTAGCTTCCGTGCTAAAATCAATTAAGGATGTTAATTGAATCAATCAGAGGAAATAGATTGCCTAATCGGTAGAATTGAGGAAATCATATTGAGCCTTTAGTGGGATTGAAGAATAGATTAATTAGTTAGGAAATAGATAGATCAATCTGGAAATAGATGAAATGGTCAACCAATTAGAGTGAGCAATTGGTGGATCATAATTTTCTCAATGATAAAAGTGGGTGAAGGTAATAAATTAATTAAGCTTTTTGAGTTGAACGTGCAAGTCATGCTTGACTTTCACAAAAAAAGTTGTATTTGTTTGTTTTAACCTTTTTTAATGATGTTTTGAATAATTTGTTCAATTATTCAAGTTTAGGAGAAAGTGATTTAATTAAACTATTAAGTGATAATAATTTAATTGATTTAGGGGAATATTGTAAATTAGAAACATAATTAAATAATTGATGTTATTTAATTAATTAGGAGGAATAAAGATTAGATAAATGATGAAATAGTGAATTAATTAAATAATTTAATGATTATTTATTTAATAGAGGAATTTAGGGTTTTTGATGTAAATGATGTGAAATGCAGTGATATTAAGTGATAATGATGTCGATGATGAGAAAATGTCATTTAGGATGTGCGATAAAAAATAGGTCATTTTTACATGTCTACATTTCCCCCCTCTTTGAGATAATGCGATTTTGAGCATTGTGTCAAAGAACATTGACTCGATATGCCCCAGGTGAGATAGCAAGGTGCCCCCTCTAAAAATTTGGTGAAAATTATGGATAATGAACCAAATTTTCTGATAAGTTGATGTGATGCATTTAAGTGCACAAATTGATAGAAGAAATGTTGACCAGAAGAAACTGTTAGTAAGATATAGAAGAAAATTGATGTTGTTAGTCATTGATGAATTTTCTTTTGCTTCATGAAGACTTCATATTTTTCTCAATCCTTACTGATGTAGAAAATAGATATGATGCAACAGGGTACTAATGATCATGGAGGCTTTGTATCTATTGCATGGACTTTGACTCTAGAAACAAGGAGTATTATTGCTCATTACAGACATACAAAAGCCCTATTAGGGTGTATGGGTGAGAAGCTTTAAAATATTTTGGACCAACTACATGAGAGGTATGGAGTATCTAACACACAACCACTACATGAAATACCTCAAAATAACTTCCAAACACAAAAAAAAGCAAGTATTCTCTATGGTAGTATTACAAAAAAATATCTAACAAATAGAGCAAACAAAAATGATGCTCAATTAGCCCCATTCCTTCCTCTCTAAATCCCTAATGGACATCCTTGAGAGATCTTGGGAATGAGACAATAAGATAAATCAAAAAGATAAAATCACATAAAGATAAAAAATGTTGTTGTATCACTTGCCATATTTATTTTGAAGTTTTAGGATGTTATCCAATATTGATGATGTCTATTGTAGGAATGATCTAACTGTTAAGACATATCTCAGGATCTTGACGGTGAATTGTCAATAGATAGATAGTTAACATTTTGGCATTGTTTTAGTCTGTTTACGATCAAATATTTGTGATTGTTTTCTTGAAATTTATAGCTTTTAATGTGGCTTTGTTTGTTTGTTTTATTTTCCAAAGGGTGAGGATGATTATTTTTTTTTTATGGATGGTGTTTTATTGCGGATAGGCAATGACAAAAACAATATTTTTGATATTTTTTGAATGTTTTTGTGCCTTTTGATGTTGGTTTTGGTCTTTTTAACATATTGGTATGTTTTTGTTTGGGTGTGGGACTAACCTAGGGCCTCAAGGGCTCATTAGTGATGGAATTTCCTACATTATACATGTAGAGGCTCGTAGTTCACTTGTTTGATAAGAACATGTTTTTGACTTTTTTGTTTTTTGATTGTTTTGGATTTTGATAAAGAGATTTGAATGTTTTCTTTTATTTTTATAGATTTTTGGGGACTAACCTAGGGCCTTGGGGGCTCATCAATTATGATGGACTTGCCTATGTTATCCACATAGAGGCTCGTAGTTTGCTTGTTTGATAAGAACATGTTTTCAAATTTTCCTATTTTTCAATGTTGTTGAATTTTGAATTTTTGACTAACTTAAAAGACCATTATGAACACCTAAGGGTTCTGACCTAAGGCCTTAGGGGCTGATCATAGATAAGCCTTTCCTAATTTATACAACAGAGACCATGTAGTTCAATTGGTGTTGACTCAAAGCATAACTTATTTTTGGGATTTTGATGTTTTACATCTTTGTTTTGATTTTGTTTGCTTTTTGGATATTTTTGATTTTGATAGTTTTTTGATTGTGATTGTATTTACAAGGATCCAATCTGCTACTATTTCTAGGAATTTCCCCCAGTTCAAGACAAGATTACCTTCATTTAGGGGAGATAGATGTTGATGGTGCAACAAGGTTTCAACACTGAATTAGTTACGAGCCATGGTTGGTGAGCACATTTTAATATGGGATGGATGGGTGGATGCTTTAGATAGCATTGATAGATAACTATGCATGTATTATTTAAACATAGCACCCGTTTTCCAGGTTCTCACTATAGTACATGTCCTAAAATTACCACAAAGTGGTTTTCACTTAAAGAACATTTTATTTCTCTTTACTATTTTTCTTTCTTTTTGTTTTTTTTACTTTTTTTTTTTGTTTTTGTTGGGATACTCTGATGTCTTCAAGTATAGAAAATTTTAAGATGGTTGTTGTTCAGTGGTTCAACTAAAGGTTCTCCTTCAAGAGTAGCCAATTGATAATATCTAGAGCCATATCTTGATGTGATGATGAATAAGACGAGCCAGTTGGGTTCAAACTTACCTTTGCCATCTTGATTTAGTTGTACTTTCTTATTTTCTTTGAGTACTAGGTCACCAACTTGAGAGTTTATGTTCTTGATATTTTTGTTGTAGCTTCATTTGAGCTGATTCTAATAAACCTGAAGATGGTTTAACATGCTCAAATTCCTTTCATCTAGGAGTTCCAACTCATTCAATATGGAGATCCAATATTCCTCATTGTTGACCATGTCTTTTAGGGATACTCACAACGAGGGGATTTCAACTTCGATAGGTAAGACAACTTTAGATCCATAGACCAAGGAAAAAAGTGTAGCACCTATCGGTTGTTGAATACTAGTTTGATAAGCCCATAGGATTGGGTTTAGTTGTAGATGCCAATCACGACCAACATCATTAACAATATTTTTCAGTATTTTGAGGATGGTTTTGTTAGACGCTTTAGCCTGAAAATTTCCTTGGGTGTAGTAGGGCGTGGAGAATCTGTGTTGGATAAAAAACTTGGAACAAAGCTCTTTATTATCTTGGTTTTTGAATGGGATTCCATTTTTTGTTATGATGGTTTGGGGAATTCCATATCGAAAGGTCAAATAATTTAAGATGAACTTGGATATATGTTTCCCTGTGATGTATGTTAATGTAATTACTTCTATCCACTTTGTGAAATATTTAGTTGTAGTGATAATAAACTTATGCCCATTGGATGAAGTGAGAGAGATATTACCTACCAAGTCTAATCCCCACTATGAAAAAGGCCATGGTGTTGTGATAGGTCTTATCTCCTGTGTTGGTGCATGAACAAGGTCACTATGTTGTTGAAACTAACAACATTTTTTGAAGTACTGAATGCATTCTTGTTCCATGGATGGCCAATAGTACCCTATTCTTAGCAATTTTTGTACTAGGTTAGGTCCACTAGAGTGGGACCCAAAAATTCCTTGATGTACCTCTTGTAAGGTGGTTTACACGTTTTCTATGTTAAGACAATAGAGTAAAGTACTGTCTAAACTTTGACGATATAAGGTGTCTCCAAGGATTGTGAATCGAGAAGTCCTATGGGAAAAGGTATTCTTTTGGTTCGTTGTCAAGTCTGGAGGTATGATACCATGTTGGATATAGTCAAATGTGTCTTTTTACCATGGTGAATTAGGACCAACAACAACACACTAGTTTTTATGCAAGGATATCGAATTTCGGTATGAGCAGTTTCTCCACAAGGAATTCGTACTTTGGAATGTTTCATAGAATATCAAGAAGTGAACTATCATTTCCATAGTGTTGACCACTCTGTTGTTGATCTGAGGAGCTTGTTCAAAGATGACGATGACAAAATATTATTTGAAAATGTCCATAATTCTTGTATATGGCATCAACTTGTCATCCTTTATTTGATACTCATCATTTACTTGCTTGATCATTAGTTGAGAGTCTCCATAAATCTCTAGTTCTTTTATCCTCCATTTAATGGCCATCTTGAGTCCTTTGATTAGTGCTTCATACTCCGAGATGTTATTTGTACATGGGAAAGAAATTATGTAAGCCTTAGGTATACTATCTCCATATGGTGTGATAAATAAGATACCTACTCTTGAGCCAGGTTGAGTGTGGGACCCGTCAAAGTACAAGGTCCAATGACTTGTCTATTCTATTAGCAACATGATTTCATCTAGGAAGTCTATTGTGAGAGGCTGGTTATCTTCCACTGGTGCTTCTGCTAGTTGATCTTCTATGATTTTTCCTTTGATTTCTTTCTTGTCTATGTACTCTATGTCAAACTCGCTCAATATCATCACCCATTTAGCAATTTTGCCTATTAGAGTTTCTTTTGCTAATAGGTACTTTAGTGGATCTACCTTTGAGATCAACTTTACTTGTCTGTTTAAGATGTAGTGTCTCAATTTTTGTGCCTCAAAGACAACAAAGAGATACACTCTTTTGATGGGAAAATAGCTCATTCATAGCCCACTAGTGTTTGGCTGATATAGTAGACCGCTCTTTCTTTGATAAGTAGGAGGTTTCTTCCACAACATGTCAAATTATGATATTGCTATCAGAATTCATTCATGTAGTTTTTGAATCAAACTCATTGACCCATGTTTCATGAGTATTGGTTCACAAGAACCCATCTCTCATGATAATGAATGGTCCACTTAGCACTCATTGCATCTAGGTGATGCTCACGGAGGTGAAGTATTAGACCATCTCGGTGAAACACCAGACTGCTCTTTCTTTGTTATTATCATTGAGCTATGCTAAGAGAGATCCTAATGTTGCTTGTGTTGTAGACACATAGAGTATCATTGCCTTATTTGGAATAGGTGGCATTAATACTGGAGAAGTGAGTAGATACTCCTTGACTTATTGAAATTCTTGATCACATCTTCCAACCCTTTTGAATGTGATGCCCTTGTGTAGCAGATGGGTGAATGGATGAAACTTATTTGCCAATTATGCAATGAATCACTTGATGGACTATAGTTTCCCTCGTAAAATTCATAGTTGCTTTAATATTTTCGGAGGAGGAATTTGTAATATGGCTTTTACCTTTGCAGGATCTACATCGATGCCTCTTCTTGATACTATGTATCCTAGTAGTTTCCTAAATGTTACTTTGAATACACTTTTTCAGATTGAGCCTCAAGTTATATTGTTCGGGCCTATCAAAAACTTTTGCAAGGTTGGTCAAATGGTCTTCTCTTTTGATGGACTTTGCGAGTATGTCATCTACATAGTCTTCCATAGTTGTATGCATCATATCATGAAAGATTGTAGTCATTGCTCACTGATAGGTTGCTCTTGCATTCTTTAGACCAAATGGCATGACATTCCAATAGAAGGTCCTCCATGCACAAGTGAATGCTATTTTATGTTGATTGTTAGGGGATATCTTGATCTAATTATAGTTAGGGAAACCATCCATTAGTGACAACATTTTATGTCCTGTAGTTAGGTCTACGATCATATCAATACTAGGAAGAGGGACGCCATCTTTTGGGAAAGCCTTATTTAGGTCTCAGAAGTTAATGCAGATTCTTATGCCCCTAGTGGTCTTTTATACTGGTACTAGGTTCGATATCCATTCCAGATAATCAATTGGTCTAATGAAGCCTACATCTAGAAATTTCTTCTTTTCTACTTTTACCAAAAGTGCTATCTAGGAATGCATCTTTCATAGCTTCTGCTTGATGGGTTTAGCTCTAGGAAATATGACTAGGTGGTATATGACCAATGCTAGATCTAGCCTTGGAATGTCTGCATATGTCCATGTGAAGTTTATCTTCCCTTCATTGATGAATGCTGAGAAGTTCCACTTTTCTTCAGGATCAAGTGACATTGCATGGTATGTGATTTTAGGTGTTTCTATTGTGCCAACATTGATAGATTTAGCTTCTTCAACTAGGAGTGTTAAATTCTCTTGATATTCAAAAATAGGGAGATTGAATCCTCCATCTTCGGGTGCCTCAGAGAGGTTTTAACCCTTATACTTTTCTCTTTTCAAGATCCAATAGAGCCACATTGCAATTTTCTCTAGAGGATCTCATTTTGATTTTTACATTATCCTTTTTCAATTTTGTGACTAGAGGACACAATATCCCCTCTAAAATATGCTTCTTGTTTGAGTTCCATGACAAACCCTGCTTTAGGCCCATAAACTCTTCAATAGATTCATCATTCTAGAATTAATCCTAAATAGGTTTATGATGTTGTTGGTCCCAATATATTAACTGTGGGTAGCAGAGGGATAGGCTGTCATTATTATCTATAAAGCTTACAAAAGTTGTCAAAATGGTCAATATGGCTCTGGTATCATTCTCCCATTGAGTATCTAGGTCATTGCTGCTAGAAGCAAGGGAACCCCATTCATACACGTTGGAGTATGTTACATAAGTATAGGTTTGTTAGGTTGGGTAGGGACTATACTTATGCTAAAGCTTTCAAATAGGTCATCGATTGCTAAATCATTGTTTATAAGATGGTAGGTATCCAATGTCTTAATGTTAGTAGAACGAGCTCCTTTCTCAAAAGAGGCACATCCAGTGTTTGGCGTAACCACAACTATCGAACCATAGCCTAGTCCCATGTTCTTATTTCTTTGTTCCACTATAATAGGTTCCCACCTGCCTTATTTGTGTCACCCAAGGCCACCTTTCCTAGTGTATCCCATTTGTTTAGCTAGCTGATACCCTTTACTGCCAAGATCAATTGGAAAGGGTTGTAGTTCTTATTTTTCTTTGTAGATCATTGATGAGAGGTTCTCCTTGAATATTTCCTCATCCTTCATATGGTAAAGATCATGGGTTTAACTACCATTGTTACTGCTTGAACATGTTTGATCTCTTTAGGCCCTCCATAAACCTTTGGTGTTGGGGGAAGCATTCCTATGCAAAAGACTTAATTGAAATGATAGTGTTCGTTACCCTTTTCAAGTACTTGAATCTTGGGATCAAATTTTGGTTGCTCACTTGATGGGGGTTTAGTTAAGGTTGACGACAGTGTTGATGGGTCAATATATGAGGAGTGGAATGATATATCATTACTAGGTAATTTCTTGATTTTGTTGTATTTCTCCTCCAATTTTGCATAATAGTGGAATGGTTTAGGATCATCGTATATTGTAACCTCCTTTCCTTTGTGAGGAAATTTTATACACTGGTGAAATGTCGAAGGAACTACTTATAGTGCATGAATCCATTGTTGTCCTAGAAGATGGTTATATGGTAGCTCAAGGTCTAGTACTTGACATATTTATGTTGTTTCGATCCTATTTGTACAGGAAGCCTGATGGTTCCTTCTAAATTTATTTTGAGATCATAAGCCCTTATAGTGATTCTTTTTCCCTTGTCAGTTACATCATTAGAATACCCCAACTATTTAACAAATTTCAAGGTACAAATATTTATGCCTACACCTTTATCTATCAATACTCTTTTGAACTTATGTTTGTGAACACCAACCTCTATATAGAGGGCTTGGTTATGAAATGATTTATGTGGAAGGTCTTTCTTAAAAAAGACTAAATGATGAGTGGCCATGATTTTTCTAACCATGGCTTGAAACTGATCAGGATTGAGGTCATTAGGTATTGATGTTTCAAAAATCTTTCTTTAGTATTTCCTTATACATAGGTGATAGTTTCAATAGCTCTAGGATGGAGATCAAAGCGAGGGTCTTTTCCAATTGTTCCACAATAATATAGTCATTAGATGACTTAGTTGTGGGTTTAGGTGAGGCTCCTTGTACTATGACTTTCCCTTGATGAGTGGTTATGTTACATTTAGGGTCCATGCCTTGTATAGTTAGTACATTGATGCTAGTTTCATCTGCTTGGGTGAGCGTTCCTAGGATAGTGCCACCATAGGTGTAGTTGGCACTATGATAGTCTTCTTCTTTCCCTTTGTCATTTTTATTAGCATGGTTAGGATTTGGATTCATGTAGATTTGGAGGTCTTTGTTTCCAGGGTGGTGTTCTATATCAACTTCTCCCTTGTCGATTAAGTCTTGCACTATATGTTTAAGTCTCATGCAGTTATTTGTCATATGTCCCTTGATATTGTGGAGCTCATATAAGTCTTTTTCATTGTACCATGGTGTTTTAAATCTGGGCTCTTCATAGTTTATGTGTTCATTGACTTTGAAGAGGTTTTGTTGAACTAATTTGTGCATGACTATCTCAAGTGTTTCTCCTAATTTAGTAAATTTTCTCCTTGGTTGGTTATATTGTCTTTGTTGTCCTCCCTAATTTGTCTGCTGGTTATCTGATTGATTAATTTGGGGATACCTGAGTTGATGCAGGAGCATCTAGGGTGTAAGAGAAATCTTGCATCACCCAAAAAAAATGTTGTTTCTTTTCAATAAGGGCTAAATTTGGCAGGGTTAGTATTTTAGTAAGTTTGCATTTATGCACGGTTGGACACAAAATCTTACACAGACCTCCAGAATGGTAAATTGAAGCCAATGGTGAAGAAATGAATTCAATACCATTTGTCATTTGAGAGATATTAAAATTTCAATTTTCAAAAATCCTAGTAAAAATCTTCAGAGTCAATTTTGAGGCACTTAGAGGCTCTGGATGGGCTTGAAAATTGGTGGAAAACAAAAGTAATCAGCCTTTAGGCCCTAATTTTTGGCACAAAATTTATCGAGAGATTTCTAAAAAGGTATTATAAGAGGAAATCTGACAGTTGAATAAAAAGTTATGACCCTGTGAAGTTGTACTACCAAAATTAATAAAATTTCAAAATATCTTCTTGAGGAAGTTACACTTTCTAGAAGATTCTAGGGCGGTTACACCTTCCAAACAAATGATGTGAAAGGGGGGGGGGGGGGCTATAGAGGGAGGCAAGAGAAACATAGTTGGTGGCTCCAATTTGCAGATTTATAGATTTATGCAATTAGAAAATCCCATGTGATGGCAAATATAATGTTGTAATTTCATTTTTATTTCAGTGATAATAGAAAATATTTTCTTTCCTTCTTGCATCTTGTTTGTGCCATTATCTATTGTTTTTGTGAGTTTTAAATTTTAAGGGGAGTACCCTCATCAAGTGGTATCAGATCAGGTTTTCCTAAGTGTGTAAATAGCTTTCCGAACATGAGGCAATTTGCACTAGGACTTGTGGTTGTGTGTCTGTGAGAAAAGATGCCTCCAGGAAGAAACCGTGGTGGAAGAAATGTTGGGGTAACAGAAGAGGGTTTTAGAGCCCCTCCAGAGACAAGTTGAAGCACTACAAGAGGAGATGCATAGGGGAGTTGATGTCAGAAGAAGAGATGAAAGTGAGGATGAGGTTGAAGATGAGGAGCCATTCGAGGAGGAAGCACAAGATGTAATGGATCCTGGAGAAGTGAGACTGATTAGGGCCATTTCCAAGATTGGAAAGAGGTCGAAGATAGAAGTTTCTATTTTTTTTTGGAAACCTAAATCTAGAGGAGTTGATGGATTGGATCAATGACATGGAAGAGTATTTTGAGTATGAGGAAATAGAAGACCTAGATAGGGTTAAATTTATAAAGGCCAAATTGAAAGGCCATGCTAGCATATGGTGGGAAGAAGTCCAGTTGGAAAGAAATAGAAGAGGGAAAGAGAAAATAACAAGATGGGATCAGATGGTGGAAAAATTGAAGAGACAGTTCATTCCTGGGGACTATGAGTTGGATTTGTCTAAGAAGATGCAAGGATTGAAACAAGCAAGAAAATATGTTAAGGAGTATACAAAATAATTCTATCGAGTCTTGATTAGAACAGGTCATTCTGAGGCCAACAAGGAGAAAGTTGCTTGTTACATAAATGGGTTGAAGTTGAGCATTCAAGAAGAGTTGAGTCTTGTAAGAATGTCTACCATTGAAGATGCATATCAATTTTCTTTGAAGGTAGAAGAAAAGTTGAACAAAAGGTTTGAAAGCAATCAAAGAGGTGGAGGTCGTGGTGGAAAGACTAGTGGACGACCATATGGAGGTCAAAATGAAGATCAAAAGAAGGGCGAAGGATCCAATAGCAACCAGAACCATAAAGGAGATAATACCTATCATCCTCGTGATCAGAATAATGGAGACCAAGGAGGACAAGGAAGATCTAGATGAGGACTAGGGAGAGGAGGCTTTCATGAAACCTATTTATAGTGTGGAGAAGAAGGGCATAGGGCATATAAGTGTCCTCAACATCAGGGAAGGACAAATAGAAGACCTGAGGGTAATGCATGAGTTGCACATGAAGATGAAGATGCCAAGTCTTCACATTCTAAGGATGCAGAAAGAGGAGAGGTTCTTGTTAGTAGAAGAGCCTTGCTGAATGAGGACAAAGAGCCAACTCAAAGGAAGAATTTTTTTCGCACCAGATGCAAGTATGGAGGTAAAGTTTTCAATGTTATTATTGATGGAGGTAGTACTAATAACCTTGTTTCAGAACAGATGGTTAGTAAGTTGCGGTTGGAAAGAAGAAGGCATCCAAATCCATATCGGATTGCTTGGTTGCAGGACCATAAAGCGTTTGTAAATGAACAATGTCTGGTAAGGTTCAAGATTGGAAATTACCATGATGAGTTATTATGTGATATTATGCCTATGGATTTTGTCATATGTTGTCAGGTAGACCATGGAAGTTTGATTAGCAAGTAGTACATGATGGACATGCCAACACCTATTCTTTGACAAAGGATGGGGTTCATCATAAGTTGAAGCCCTTGAAAGAGGCAGAGGAGAAGGTATCCAGTAATGCAAGAATTCTTTTGGTTGATGGAAGAAAGTTTCTAGAAGGTATGAGACATGAGCATATGTGTTTTGCATTGATCCCTAGAGTTTATAAAGAAGATACTAATGAGGTACTTGTAGAGGTTTCAGATTTGTTGAATGAGTTTCAAGCTATTATTTTTGATAACGTACTTGAAGGTTTTCCTCTAGTAAGAAAGATTAGTCATCAGATGGACCTGATTCTAGGAGCTAGTTTTCCAAATAAGGCAGCTCATCATATGACTCCAGCAGAGAGTGAAGAGTTGAATAGACAAGTGGAAGAATTATTGCGGAAGGGATTGATCAGAGAGAGTTTGAGTCCATGTGCATTATGTTGGTGTAATAACTAACACCTCTGGAGTGTTAGTACAAAACAAAATCTATGCACACTGCGTAATGAGTGCTCTTAAAATTAGGAGGGGAAGCTCCCTCTTTTGCTGATATGCTTGGAAAAGTAAAGTATTCCAAATCCTATCTTTTTTATCTCAGTTGGAAGAGGCACAAGGTTAAGAAAACCTAGAACGTTGCAGCTAAGGATTTTTTGGTTTCACAATTCATTAACTACAACTAAGCTAACTACTTTAAATCTATCCAGTTTCCTCAAGTAAACAGAGCATGAGGAAATGGAGCGGGGATTTGATTATATGATAAAATTCAAGTAAGATTCACAACGTGAAGGCAAGGTGGCACAACTATTTTCTCGGCTGGGTAGAAGTTTATTAAAACAAACAAATACACGATAAACTAAGCACAAATTCACAATGTGAGGGCAAGGTGGCACAACTATTTGCTTGGCTAAATAATTTTATTGACACACACATCAAACGATAAGCTTTAGGTACAAATTCTAAACTTGAAGGCAAGGTGGTATGACTATTTTCTTAATCTGAATAGGCTTATTGAACACAAAACACAAGGTAAGCAACTGAGACAATGTATTGCATAGACGAGACACACATACAACAATGATCAAACCAACAAACCCATTTAAATAAGATGAGCATTCACCATAATAACTGCATGAAACCCGAGTGGCATAACAATTCATCACAATAAATACTCTTGAACAGATACAAAATAGGGAATATTACAGGCAAGGTGGCACAACATATATTACTCTCTCATGAAAAAGTTATTTACAAATGAGCTGAATGCTTTTATTTATAGACTTCAAGGTGTAGGCAACCCTAAAATCACCTTGAGTCAACTACAGTCCTGTAGTGCATGCAAGATCTTATTGCTAAACCCTAATAATGGAAACTATACAGTTAACTGGAATGCTACCATCAGTTAACTGAAACATCTAATCTAAGTGGACAATGTGCAAACATGCACATCCTTATTGAAAGCAAGTTAACTAGAATACTGCCATTAGTTAACGAAAAAATCCAAGAAAATAAACTCCAAGTAAATGTTGATACTTCCAAGATAGACATGCGTGAGATGTGAAACAATGAGTTAACTTGGAAAGAAGCGTCAAGTTAACTACCGTGCATGAAGTTTATCTGGAAAGGTTGGAACTGAAGTCTACTGGCCCTGATCTCGAGCAATCAACCCATCCATGAAGTCATCCATTGAATCACCTTTTGGGGAATTGAAGCTCTGACGAAGTATCCCATGTCTATGCAACATGTCTTCTCCACCAGTGATCTGACACAGAAACTCATCTTTACTCCTGGTTGCCTCATCAAACAATGCTAACATGACTGTAAGTTGATTCATCTTACAGCCAAAGGTGTCACCACTAAAAATACTATGAATAAGTGCTTGGATCTTTGACTGAACATCAACAAGCTCGACATAGTCACCACCCACACGTTGATACTGACATGGTAGTTGAGACACAAAGTTTCTTATATAGCGGAGTGCACTAGTAACATGCTCTCTGCTCTCAACCAACTCTGATGCTATCATTTCTTCTATCTTAGCCTTGAAGATCAACTATACTCTCCAAGTATAGGCATCCTCTTTATCTTGTGCATCTATGACTATGTCAAATGATAACCCTAGGTTAGCAATTAGGATCTCATTCCTGGGTATACTAATAGCCAAGTCACACTCCTGATCCTGAAGTTTTAAACGAAGCTCACGTGCATTGTACTGCAACTGGTACAAATCTAAAAGTACCGAGCAACCTCTAGTAACAAACTCCTCCTCCCACTCATCTAACCGCTTACCATATGCAACCAAGTGATCAAGATGACTCTGTTCTGCTGGTGGCTCTAACATATGTGGAAGTGCGGTGACAACATCTCTTGTCCTGTGTACAAGGTTAGAAATATACTGGTGAAGCTGCTATATTTCAGCCTTGAGGGCTGGATTATCTTCTCCATCCTTCACCATTCTATCTCTTGCGCTATTTGTAGCAACCTGTAGGAGGTCAATGTCCATCTGACGAGTACTTCTACTGAAGTTGACTGTGATAACTTTGAAGTCCTGAGCTTCCATCTCATCTAGACTCTTATCCTTTGGAGGTGAAACAATCTCAACGACAATCTCCTTACCTACATTCCTCTCAATATGAACTTGTTTCTTGATCCTTTTGTCAGGCACATCTATATCATGATCGAAATCTGAATGATCAAGAACATAAGATGGTTGTCTCCTCTTTCTTCCCAACTGACTCTCAAGCCAAGATGAATCTTGACTAATCCCACTGGAATGATCTGTACTAGTCATAGGAGGATCTGATGAAAGTGAATGTGTAGAGGTGTTACTACGGGATTGTGAGTCCACGTCCAAATCCATGTGAATTGGAACTGGAGGTTGCTCTGGTGTTGGTGATGGTATATGTGGCTGAACCTCAAGCTGTGGTAAATTCTGAACAACTTTTCTGATAGGCTCCTCATGTAGAACGAGTGCCTTTCCCTTTGAGTTACTAGGCGCTGGATTCTTCCTAGGAGGGTTACTCCTCTTCTTTTACATGGGTTTTGATGAGGAGGGTAGTACAACTCCCACTAGTGGCGGCTTTGCTCTAGGCATGGATACCCTTCTGGTCCTTCTGCTTTGTAGATAAAGCATACTATTCTGGATGACTCTGCTCGACCTCTCCTTCACTGATGAGAAGTCTTTGGCATACCAATTGACTGTCGACAGTGGTTGTCCATCAACCCGCTCTCTATAAAAATGAGGAAGTGCATCTCCCTCATCTTCTAACAAACCTTCCACCTCATTTGCCAAGAAGACAGATATCTGTGGAAGAGAGAACCTACTGTAGTTGCGTCTACGTACCTCGAAGTCATCCTCACAATTCACCCAGTAGTCCTCCAGTGTAGGTTTGTGATAAGAGCGACTACCAAGGCGTGCTATGTAATGACCCCAAGGATCATATGTGCGTGTGTCAACTAGGTACTTGAGTTTGCAGTTCTCTAACTCTTGTCTTGCAGCCTTATCATCAACTACTGTCTTACACCAGTATATCCTGAACTGCAAAGGAAAGTTGGTAGCCTGTTTACGCTTGTGGCACAAATATTTGTGAACCTCATACAACTGCCTCAGGAACTCCATGAACACTGTCTTATCTAAAGGATAAAGTGGTAGCATATTTGGATTTCCTGTGTATCCATAGACATGGATATAGGTGTATGTAGGGAACTGAATGTACCAGTCTGCCCAATTCTCCATTGCTGCTCTAGCAACTGCTGAGATACGAATATGCAACTCCCGGTCCGAGTTTCTCACTGTATATGTCAAGAAAGCCTCCTGCACACATTTAAAATGACTTTAAGCCTTCGTGAACTTGAGCTGGTCATAGTAACGATAGACCTTCTGTACACTGAGGATGCCCACCGTGTTCAACCCGTTAAACGGACTCTGATAGGCGATCAAGTACACAAGGTAGGAACACATATGAAACTGGTGTGCAACTAGGAAACTAGTGATTTTCTCGTGAATAGCATTGCTGATGAAGGATGCCTAGTCATAATGCTCTTTCCTAGAGATGATTCGACCAATGATGTAGTACATCCATTGGTGAAATTTGTTTGCATATGCATGACCTGAGACACGATTAAGTAGTGTAATTAGAATACCATACTCATCCTTGAACTCGCCACGACCTACATTGTTTGGAAACTTGGTCTTTTTCTATTTCAGCCATCTCTCGATCATCTTACTCTGACACTTATCCAATTAAGTATTGAATGCTTGCTCGCTCTGATTCATGGAAATGACCAATCCATCTGGATGTTGAGGAATACCCAGACTTCGCTAGATGTCAAGGGGTTTGAGACTGCATATGACACGCCCATCTACTGACTGTATCTCCCGTGTAGTAAAATTGTAATGCTTAATGCAAGACATTACAAAATCTACACAATGAACTGAGATAGGTATGGAAGCGTCCTCAAGTAACCCAGACTGCTGAATGTTCTTGATTATCGAATCTCCGATCTTGAGTGGATCCAAAACTGCTTCTGGAAGCATATGTAGATTCGTATCAACTATTTCGATGAAGTCACGAGTCAAGACTAAACTACCTTCTGAAAAACTCTCCTGTTGACTGTGAACACGGCTATATTCTGACAACTTTTCTAAAAAGCTAAAAATAGCCCGCTGAGGCTAAAAATAGCTCGTCGGAAGTAAATTTTTACAGAAAATTTTGAGATATGGGTTTTGTCTAGAAAATGATTCTAAGACAACCTAGAACGCCAAAAATGTAAAAATTTTGACCTCTACTCAGCCATGCAAAGGAATTTCGGTTGAGAAAATTAAAGCTTTGAGAACTGATGTTCTAGAACAAATTTTCCTGGAAATTCTAGCACATGGGTTTTGCTGAGGAGATCATTCTGAATCAATCCAACTATTTTTTTTTGCCAAAATTTTCCAATTCTTCGAACATGTGAGAGAATCTTAGATGAGAAAATGGAAGAATTCTAGAAGAGAAGAAAGATGTTTTTTATTATTTTTATCTTCTTCTTTCAAAATCGCCACTTTGCTCTGAAACTGCTGTTGAATCTGGATTTGTACCTGCAAAAGAATATTTATGTCACCTTCGAACTTGATTGTCTGATGAAAATTTTCCAATATCTTGAAGAAATTCAAATTTTGTAAGTTGTGTGAGTGAGAAATGGCGCCATACTTGGTTAAATAAACAAAGTTATACCATTATGCATGATTGCATGTTGAAACCCCACTGGAAGAAAAATTTTGATTGGCCCTTTACCGGCTGAACTGCCACCTGACTCTGAGTCTCAGACTAAAAATAGTATTTAATTTGAAATATGCAAATTACTAAAAGAGGCACCAATATTTATCTCTTGAAGAAAATCGCCATTTTAAAGCTTTGCATGCAAAAATATTATTTTAATCATTTCACCAAAAATAGCGTCTGGATGTGCTGGCAAAATTTACTGATTCCAGAAAGTCCAAATTTGACCTTCTAGGTGTCCATTTGCAAGAGTTATGAGATTTTTGAGTATCTCCTACTTTATAGCTGACTTCAAAGTTACATCTGGCCATATTCAACTCTGATTTTCGGGTGACTGAGTGAACCTGCGACTGATCTGAGATATCCACTGCAAAGCCTGCATAGCAAGGATGAAATGTTTGTTGGGAGATGCATCTACTAAAATCAACATCTGACACCTTAAAAAATTAGGCGCCTTTGATTAAATTGATGCACCGATTCCAGACTTAGCCATTTCTCTGTATTGCCTTCTAACGCTTCAAATGACCACTAACGGTGAATGATTTAGTAGACTCATTGCGTGACTAGAAGTAATCTACATCCAATGACTGTATGTAAGGTATCTGAAAGCTGTATAAGGAACCCCAAAAGATGGGCGCCCCTGGCCTGTGAAGGCACAAATACCATTTTGACAAAAGTGTGACTTTCGTTTGAACACCATTCTTTGACCCCTAACACTGGGAGTTGGAGTGCTTTGATTGATGCGTCATCTGTCTCTCTGCATTGTTGGATCAACTTATCAGAGATGTCTTTGGAGACGACGAAGCCTGAAAACTACTTCTAAGGCCTCAAAGAGAAGGGCGCCTTTTTCAAGGAAATTAGTACTTTCCATACTTAATCATTTTTTGGTTGTCTCCAATCACTCTCACTTTTCAGCATCACCACCTTGACCTCGCACCTACGAGCGTTTTCCAAATCTCGGAGGCTGATGGCCCGACTTGTTGGATAGCTAGCGTAATTGTGCACAAGTCTCGTGAAGACTGTAAATACCAAAAACCCCATCTGGCAGGCCTAAAGGCTGGGCGCCCCTAGCCTACAAATGTGCAGCTGTGCGTTGCTACATTTTTCCATCCTCTATTTTACATGCTCAGTATAACCTCTGTCACGATCACTCAGAAAGTCAAATCATCTTGTGAATGGGTGCATTGCAAAGCTGGACTGAATTGGAAAAGATCTTAGGAAGATCTCAACTACAAACTCATCCATCTGGAGGGCCATATTAAATGACGCCCTTGAGCTACAGGGGTGCTCAAACCATGAACATGCAATTTCCTGTGACTTGCATCCTGCTTGCAGTCTCTATTTCTGACCTTGATAACCAGAGCTCTACACTATGTACATCCTGACTTGATAGCTTATCGGAAAGCCAAACTGATTCTGAAGAGACTAAAACTATTAGCAAGCACATGCATTCAGATCCGGGCCTTCAAAAAGAAGGGCACCCCTGGCTACAGGGGCGCAAATTTTCTTTCTGCTGGATGGTTTTCATCTATTTTCACCACTTCATGCTTTGTGAACACTACATCAGCTGCTGAGGTTGACCATGTAGAGATGTCACCACTGTTGACATGTGTACATGACTATATCTTCACTATTTTCACATGTATGGACGCGTAAAGTTGATTTGCACGTTGATTGCACAAGCGTCTCCCACGTTACATAGTAAAAACTTTCTAGACTTAGAATATTTTAGCACTTTTTGCCAATCTGAAAATCCCGTCCATCAAGAAGCATCTTTTTCAACATCTTTCATCATAGAATGTTCTGCTTTGAGTTTCAGGCTTAGATTTTGATACTTGGTACTGGCCAACTGCCATTGACGACTTCAAAGGTCCTAACTTTTCTCCTGAAAAAGGGAAAACTATAAACTAGGCTTAAACTGACTTTTAACTAAAATTGACTTCACCACTATGATTGTGATGTGAAATAAGCCAATCAAAATTAATTTTAGCCAATTCTGACAAGTTCCTATTTTTTAGGGTTTGGACCTAAAAATAGAGTTCAGAAACCCTAATTTTCAAAATTTTCAAATTTTGCCAATATCTTCTTGGCATCACACTAACCAAAAACCCATACTTGATTTGCCCAAAAACTGAGTTTTGACCCCACTTTTACAAGGTTTAGACCATTTTAAGCAAAATGCCTTAATGAAGCAAAAAAATTGGTTTGGGTACAACATTAGGCTTCGTCTGGTGACCATGTTGGATACTTACTGCATAGGAGAACCGATATTTCTCTATGTTTCATAGACCAGTGACTTTAACATTGGTCATTGGAGTTAGGACTTATCCTAGTCACCTAGAAACTCTTGAAGTTTCCTAATCACCTAAAACAAGACTACCTAATTAATCACCTAAAACATGACAAAACATCACAAAATGGGGAAAGACAATACAACATAATGATAAAGAATAAAAAGCATTTATAAAAATTTACAAAAATTACTCCTCCCCCAGAGGGTTGAAGTGCTTGAGATATTGTTCGCTATAAGGCAATGGGAGAAGCCTTCCATCTTGATGTGAGAGCATGTATGTGTTCTCTCCTCCCGATTCATGTATCACGAAGGGTCCTAACCATAAGGAATCAAACTTACCATGCATTCCTTTAGGTTCACATCTTTTGTCCCATAATAGGACTTGATCTCCGATCTCGAAGTCTCGCAGACGAGCTTTCTTATCGAAAATCTTCTTCACTCACTCTTGATGCTGAGTGATTCTATCAATGACCTCCACCCTTTCTTCCTCTAGCTTCATTAGGTACAAAATCCTCTTCTCGATTGGATCTTTGAATTCTCCATCTTCCACTGTGGATGCCAACTGCAAGGCGAACAACTCCAATGTAATGGGTAACATTGCTTTTGTACCATACAAAAGTATAAAAGGAAAAGTGTCAATGACTCATTTGGGAGTGATTCTATCAGCGCAAAGAGCACCATATATTTTCCTATGCTAAGCCTTTTGATTTGCATCAACTAGCTTACACACAATTGTGACTATGTTTTTGTTTGAGGATTTGGCCTATCCATTACCCTGAGGGTAATAATCTGATGAATGTGACAAGGTGATGCCATGATAAAAAAAAAAAAATTATCTCCTCTAACGAGAAACTTGTTGCATTATCAGCCATAATTTTGTGAGGCACCCCGAAGCGCAAAATGATGTTCTCCTTCAAAAAGTCACAAAACACTTCTAAGGTAGCTCGCTTGGTAGGAACCGCTTCAACCCATTTCGTGAAATAATCAATCATTGTAAGGACATAAATATGCCCCTTGCTAGAATGCATGTTGATGGGACCTATGAAATCAATACCCCATTGCTGA
Source organism: Sequoiadendron giganteum (assembly GCA_007115665.2). Lineage (NCBI taxonomy): Eukaryota > Viridiplantae > Streptophyta > Pinopsida > Cupressales > Cupressaceae > Sequoiadendron > Sequoiadendron giganteum. The sequence continues at coordinate 365,186,205 of CM021109.1, forward strand.
AATGGAGCATCAATGATAACTGGCCTGAGTGGAGTAGCTGCCAATCTAACTTTACCAGCAAACTGCTGACATGACTGACATCTATACACCCATTCGTATGCATCGCGAAACATGGTAGGCCAATAGAACTGTGCTCGCAGGATCTTGAATGCGGTAACCCTCGATGAGAAGTGACCACCGCATGCTTGATTATGAAAAGAATCCAACAATCTGTGTTGCTGGTCTCTGCTGACGCATAAAAGGAAAGTTCCATCAAGGCCACACTTGTACATAACATTATTGAAAAGCACAAAATTCTGTTCTTTCAGCTTCAAAGTTCTCTTTTGCTGTTTGTCCATGTGATGTGGACATTCTCCATAAGTTGAATAATACCACAGGGTTGTGTACCATTCTTTGGCACAATCAACTAATAGGACCAAAGGAAGGTCCTCTTCAGGTTTAGGTTTAGTTCCACCATTGCTTTTCTTCTTTTGATCTCCATCTTCTGCCAATAATTGACAAATACCTTGCCCACGAACGAGCTTGGTTGACTTTATCTCTAGATCGTACTCTTGAACTCTAGCGATCCAGTTTCCTCTTTTCGTGCCCATATCCTATTGAGTTAGCACACCTTTCATTACTGGATTGGTGACAAACACCGTATTATGTGAATTCAAGATGTAGAACCTAGAATTCTTGATAGCTCTAATGACAACATATGCATTCTTCTCAATTTGAGAATAGCACAATTCACTATCTTTAAAACTGGTACTCATGAAAGCGATTGGAGATTCTCCTTCTTCATGAAGCTTTTGAGTCAATATTGCAGACAATGTGTGTCCCGACGTATAACAATAAAGGATGAAATCCTTCTGAAAGTCAGGACAAACCAATATTGGTGCATTACCAATAGCTTCTTTGATTTTGATAAAGGCCTGTTTTCCTTTTTCTATCCATATGAACATGGACATCTTTTTCATCATAGTTGAGATCTCCTTTGTCAGCTCTGAAAAATCTGGTACAAACCTCCAGATAAAGTTGACTTTATTGAAACAAGAATGCACTTGTGTTTTGTTTGTTGGAAGAGATAGGTTCTTAATTGAATCCACCCGATTTGGGTCAATTTTGGTTCCCTCCTTGGAAATGATGTGGCCAAGTAACTTGCCCTTCGTCAGTGCAAAGATGGTATTCTTAGGATTCAATGAAATTGTGTGGTACCTGCATCTTTCAAAAACTTTCACGAGGTGGGAAAAGTGATCGCTCCGTTTATCTAAGAAAACGGTTAAATCATCTAGATAAACAACTATTATTTTATTCTTGAGATCCCCAAATGCCAAATCCATGGCTCTCTAAAAAGTAGCACTGGGGTTGATAAGGTTGAAAGGCATCCTCTCATAAGCAAACGTTCCCCATGACGTGGTGAAATCTATTTTGATCCGCTCTTCCTCTGCCATTGCAATCTGATTGTAACCGAAAAAACCATCAAGAAGTGATAGCATCTCCGATCCGATGACTGTTTGCAATGTATGCTCCATGATTGGTAAGGGGTAATTGTCCTTTAAGGATGATAGATTCAAGTTCCTGAAATCCACTCAAATTCTTATTTCACCATTCTTCTTGTGCACATGAACAATGTTAGACACCCAGGTGGAGTGATGGATTGGATAAATTATCTTTGAGTCCACCATCTTATGAATTTTCGTGTAGATAGTATCTTGAATCCACGGATTGTAATGTCTCTGCTTCTACCTGAAAGGCTTGACATCAGACTTTAGAGGAATTGTATGTGACAATTCTACGAGTGTGAAGACCTTCAAGTCTTCGTATGACCAAGAGAATACATCCTTGTATTGTTTGAACAAGGCGATAAACCTCTTAGCTTCTTCTGTAGTACAACACTTACCTAGATTAACAAACCGAGGTTTGTCTTCAGTGAGGATGTTCACTTGGGAATGTTCAGCAGAAGTACGAACACCATACATCATTTGATTTTGGATGTATCGGTCATGCCGGTCAAAAATATCCTCTAAAGATATAAAACCCTTGGGAATTTGATTTCCTTTCAATTGTATGATCGCAAATTCCGTAGCTTTAGAGTCTTCAACAATTGACTCTTTGAAAGGAGTAGAACTACCTTCAAAGAACAATTCTTTGTAGTTGTCTCCCATAATGAGAAAATCTTTGATATCATCATTGTCATCAAAGACTTTCCAGTTGTTTGCATTATCTGGTACAACTGGCCTATAGATCAGCTCAATAGCAAAAGAATTTTGACGAAATTCAGAATGCTGCATGAATAGAGTGGTCGACACTGCAAGGGCATCAACTCTTCTACTGTCCGTTCTTGGAATATATTGGATGTCAAAAGCATCGAACCATTTGATAGCATTCCAGACCCTCTGTCTATAGGATTGAAAGCGATTCTTTCTGACTTGAAACTGCTCCCTGACTTGTTTGACAATGAGCTCTGCATCTCCTTCAACTCTAAGTAATTTGATCCCCATATCCTTCGCGTTCTTCAGACCTAATAAAAGTGCCTCGTATTTTGTAGTTTTATTGGTGCATTCAAATTGCAACCTATATGCGAATGGATATAAGAAACCTTTGGGAGAGATAATCATTACTCTCGCTCCTAATCCTGATGTTGAACAACTGCCATCGAACTACATCATCCACATTTTTGATTCTTCATGTGATGTAGACGTGGAAAGTGCAAAATTCTGACAATCTTCATTGACATCAGATATCATAGCATATGTCCCAGGACTCATGTCTTGATATAACACTTGTGCATGTGGAAACTGGGACTTTACCACCGTAAACTTTGATTTCACCTCAGGTTCTATCTTGAAAGTGCCCTTCTTCAATGGAATTGTCGCGAATGACCAATCCAACTGAATTTCTCCTCCAAGGTACTTGCAGAAACTCCTACTGAGAAACATCCCGTAACTTGTAAGAATGTCAGCGATCAAGATAGTCATCATGATTTTATTTTCAAGACAAAGATGCTAGCCTTACTTGCGCATCTTTCAGTTGGCCAACCAACGACACCGACTTTGACTCAAGTGAATAACACTTTTCTTTGGTTTTGGTGCACAAAATTCCCAATGCATTCATGATCTATAAAGGCATGACGTTTTCTCGACGCTCTGCTATCTATGATGCAATTGATGAGTTTAACACCTCCTATATACAAAGATATATAGAACGGATTTGGCTTGTCTTCTGTTGGAACAGAGGATTCTAGTAATGTTAGTTGGATTGCAACCTTCTTCTTTACCACCTTGAGGATTCTATCCAACTACTATGGATGATCCTGAAGATATTCTAGTTGCAAAATTTGTACCTTCATCTTCATCATGGAAGACACAATGTCGAAGTTTTCTGAGGTTGGATCTTGAGCAACTGGCACGGTGTTTACTTGTGAAGACCTTTGATTGGAAGTGGAAGCCACTTCCTTTCCTTTTTCATCAGACTTCCACTTTTCCTCTTCTTATTTTTGTGCTTTGAAGTGTTGTGCACGTGTAAACATAGGCGATGAGATGTTCTCATGATTGAACACAAGAGAGTACTGGAAGTAGTCTTCTTCTTCTTCTTCTTCTTCTTGTTAATTAATGGGTTCTCTATCGAAGTATCCCATTACAAAGTCACCATCAAAGTTGTCCATCTGTGGTGAGATAAAATTTGTAGTTGGTGAAGGTATGAAACTTGAACTTAGAGCAGCATCAGCAAATCCCATGATTTGACTCATTCTTTGATTTTCCAGACATGTAGCTCCGGTGTGTTCAACTGTGTCATGGAAAGAGCAATAAGTTGTAGGCTTCTCAGCTTCAACATGCTATCTTGGTTGTCCTTGTAGAAACTTTGATTTGTAATTGTTGAAAGGCTGGAAGTTATTCCTCTTCGGCTGGTACGACTGCTGAGGTTGATATGGTTGTTGATATGATGGTTGTGTAGGCTTTGCTTGCTACCCTTGTGCGGGTGACTGTCTCTTGAGAATTGTTACCTCGTTCGCTACTTTCTAAAGTAGGTGATCAACAGACACTTGAACAAGCGATCTGATTGAATCATTCCTCATCTTGCCCATCGTAATCATGTTATCTTCAATTTTGATAGCTTCCTCTTGAGTGAGTTGTAGATCTACTCCTTCACTTCCCTTCAAGAGAAAGGCTATTTTTGACGGTAGTGCATTGATGAAGCTGCTCATCAAGATCTCATTAGATGGGTTTAATGTATGGGCAAGGCGTGTAACAAGGTGGTTAAACCTTGCTATGAATTCCCTCATTGGTCTAGTAGGCTCCATCTTTGAATTTGAGAGTTGTGCAAATAGTTGATGATTATCCTTGGCAGGCTTGAATCTCGCCAAGAATTTCTCACTCATGATTGCCTAGCTTGTGATAAGACTTGGTTCAAGATTATGAAACCAGTCTGATGTGTTGTTCTCTAGGGTCTCAAAAAAGAGACGAATAGCTATGTCTTCATGTGGAACATGCAAACCGGAACAAGCCGCTGTGAATGCTGAAATGTGTTCATTAGGATGTTTAGATCCATTGCCATGGAATCGAGGAAAGTGATTTCGCAATCCCTTAGGCAGCTCATGATGTCCTTGTAAGGCCAACGATCTGATGTTATTGCCCCAAGGTAGTGGGGTTGGAGGTCTTACGTTCCTTCTGTTTCGACCGTTGCCATTGTTGTTGTTGTTGTCCTTGTCGCCCATTGTGATAGGTGGGACTGGAGATTCTTCTTCTAATCCTTCTAGAAAATGCTTAGGAACCTCCTCAACGTGTGAATCTTCTTGAATGGGAGGATTGTGCCTCCTTCTGTAGTAAACTTGGTAAGCTAGGATGCTTTATTCCCACGTGGGTGGTGGAAAAATTGGTCTACCTATTGCAAGATCCGTATTTTCTTATTCTTTGTCTAGAGTAGTAGCTGCGTTTCTCCATTGAGTAGTAGATGTATGATTTTCAAAGATAATACTTCATAGGCTACTAATGATGTCTGACTGCTCACCTTGAATTATCACAAAGTTTGGCTGTATGGCAGCCGGAGTAAGTCCTGGTTGTTGAACTGGAGCAGCAGGATGCCAAATGGTCATTCCCGTGACATAAAGCGTGAAGCTTTCTTGAATGTTTTCTTGCCTCATGCCCCAATAGTCAAGGAAAGTTAAATCAAAGGCACTTAAAATGGGTTGAGTTTTTGTAGAGTTACAGTTTTGTTTTGAAGCATAGGAGTGAAAGGTCAAACAGAGCTGTAGATGCCATGAGTAGAAGGAAAAATTTGTTGATAGAGATGAATATAGAGGTTGATTCAATGAACTCAAGAGTTTGTACGAAGAAGATCCAGACTTTGCAAAAGCTTGGAAGGCTTGTTTGGAACCTGTTACATTGGATAGGACAAGATGGTTGGATTTATTAATCCAAGATGGGATGTTGTTTAGAGGAAGCCAGTTGTGCATTCCAAGGAGTTCTATGAGAGAGAATATAATAAAGGATAAGCATAGTGGAGGATTGTCTGGGAATTTCAGTCGAGATAAGACCATTGCTCTGGTTACTGAGAATTATTACTGGCCACAGTTACAATAGAATGTGAAGAAGTTTGTTCAAAGTTGCAGAGTATGTCAGATGGCGAAAGGAACAAGTCAGAATACTGGATTGTATCAACCATTACCTGTACCTGAGAGACCATGGGAGGAAATTAGTATGGATTTTTCCTTGGATTGCTGAGGACAAAAAGAGGGCATGATTCCATATTTATGGTGGTGGATAGATTTTCAAAGATGGCACATTTCATTCCATGTCATAAGACTAGTGATTCTTTTCATATTGCAGATTTATTTTCCAAAGAGGTGGTGAGACTACATGGTCTATCAAAGAGTATAGTTTCAAATAGAGATACCAAATTTGTTGGTTATTTCTGGAGAACATTATGGAAGAATTTGAATACAGATTTGAAGTTTAGTTCTGCACACCATCCACATACTGATGGACAAATGAAGGTGGTCAATAGGATTTTGGGCAACATACTAAGGTGCTTAGTGGGAATTAAACCAAAGGGATGGGATTTAATTTTACCAAAGGAAAAATTTTCTTATAACAATTCTCTCAACATGAGCACTGGTAAATCACCATTCTAGATTGTATATGGGGGTAGTCTAAGGAATACTTCTGAATTGAGAAAGATGGATAAAGGAGAGAAGAGTAGTGCTGAGGTTAAAGATTTTGTTGAGCACCTAAATAATTTAAATGACAAGGGGAAGAAGCATATCAATAAGATGAACTCTCAATATAAGGCTAAGTTAGATCAGAAAAGGAGGTATAAGGAGTTCCAGGTGGGAGATAAAGTCATGGTTCATTTGTGAAAGGAAAGGTTTCCAGTTGGTGCATACAAGTAGTTAAAGATGAAGAAGTTTGGACCATGCAAGATCCTGAAGAAGCATGATTCAAGAAATGCATATGAGGTAGACTTGCCTGATGGAATTCATATTTCACCTATGTTTAACATCTTAGATTTAATAGAATATCATGAGGGAGGAATTGATGAAGAAATAATAGAGGCACAGTGGAATATTCCAGCACCTACTTTAGAAAAGGAGGAGATAGAGGAAATTTTAGATAGTCGTGTGGGAAAAAGCACAAGAAATAAGCAATATGCAGAGTACTTGGTGAAATGGAGGGGAAGGCCTGTTGAAGACTCATCATGTTTATCTAAGTCTGAGGTTAACCATCTTGGTTTCCCTCTAACTCTTGAGAAGTGATAGGGTCACTTTTCATATTATCCCAGGTGTTTGATGTAGGAACATCCAGGGTGTAAGAGAAATCTTGCATCACCCAAAAAAATGTTGTTTCTTTTTAATAAGGGCCAAATTTTGTAGGGTTAGTATTTTAGTAAGTTTGCATTTATGCACGATTGGACATGAAATATTACACAAACCTCCAAAATGGTAAATTGAAGCCAATGGTGAAGAAATCACTTTAATACCATTTGTTATTTGAGAGATTAAAATTTCAATTTTAAAAAATCCTAGTAAAAATATTCAGAGTCAATTTTGAGGCACTTAGAGACTCCAGATGGCCAAAAAATTGGTGGAAAATGAAAGTTATGACCCCGTGAAGTTGTACTACCAAAATTAATAAAATTTCAAAATATCTTCTTGAGGAAGTTACACTTTCCAAAAGATTCTAGGGCAGTTACACCTTCCAAATAAATGATGTGAAAGGGGGGGCTACAGAGGGAGGTGAGAGCAGTGTAGTTGGTGGCTCCAATTTGTAGATTTGTAGATTTATGTAATAAAAAAAGCCCATGTGATGGAAAATATAATGTTGTAATTTCATTTTCATTTCAGTGATAATAGAAACTATTTTCTTTCCTTCTTGCATCTTGTTTGTGTATTATCTATTGTTTTTGTGAGTTTTAGATTGTAAGGGGAGTACCCTCATCATGAGTTGGTTATTTTGTACGTTGTTGGGAGCATAGCTCATTTGTGCAACTTGGGTTTTGTTTTGTGGTCCATTGGGATTTTTGCACATTCTCTACAACTCTAGAATCAACTACTCCATCATTGGTAATATTTTTATTCTTGGCCCAAATCTTGGGTTTGTCATTTGAACTAGAAGGGTTGTCTTTTGAGTTGTTTAGTTTAACGACTCCCCTTGCTATGAGAGATCTTTGAATGTGTAATCCATTTTCAATAGTCTCTTTGAAGTTATTGGGGCACAACATGGTGAGTTGGTAATTGATTTCCTCTTGGACATTGGAAACAAAGATATCCACCAGTTCTTTGTTGAGAATAGGCCACTTGCACCTACTAGCTTTATGTCTCCATCTTTGTAGGTAGGATGCAAATGATTCCCCTTGGCTTTCTTTAATATTGTAGAGGTTAGTGATGGTGACATCCTATTCTATGTTAAATGAGAAGTGGTTCAAAATTTTTTTAGTCAATTCATCAAAACTCTTAATACCTAGTGGTAGATGGGAGAACCATTCCATAGCTTGATTAGTAAGACTCTATGTAAAAAGTATTATTAGGTAGGAATCATTGTTTTGTACTTCGATGCAAGCTACCAAGAAATATCATGCATGTTCTACTAGATTTCCTTTTCCCTTGTACTTGTCGAATTTTGGTATTTCAAATTTTTTTGGGAAGGGGAGCATAGTAATAGAGAGATCAAAAAGGGAAAAGACATATGTCTTGTAGAGTGTAGGTCTTCTTTGGTTTTCCAATCTGGATGTCCAATATATTTTGATTTAGGGCTTGTAGTTGCATGCCTACCTATGTGTTTGGTACATTTGTTTGGGGAATCTATGCATAGTAGCCTTGATGTCCCAAAATGTTCGTTCACAGGTTGGGTATGGTGGAGGTACAAGACCTTGGTAACCATGTTGGGTGGAAGGAGGGTTAAGTCCTTGTATGGAAGGAGGATTAAGTCCTTTTTGATTGAAAGGAGGATTAAGTCCTTGTTGTGTGAAAGGAGGGTTAAGTCATTGTTGATTATAAAGAGGGTTAAGTCCTTATTGATGGTAAGGAGGGTTAAGTCCTTGTTGTGTGAAAGGAGGATTAAGTCCTTGTTGTGTGAAAGGAGGTTTAAGTCCTTGTTGATTGTAAGGAGGGTTAATTCCTTATTGTGTGAAAGGAGGATTAAGTACTTGTTGATTGTAAGGAGGGTTAAGTCCTTGTTGTATGAACGGAGGATTAAGTTCTTGTTGATTTTATTGATGAGGGGTACCTTGATAGTGCATTGGTGGTACACCTTGCTATGGTTGACTCTGTTGAAGGGTACTCTCGTAGTGCATTGGTGGTACACCTTATTATTGGGATGAATTGTTTTGAAGGTGTAAGAGAGGGGGACCAACCACATCAAGAAACCAAGTCACAGAGAGCTAAGAGCAAAGGGTTGTGCTAACTTACCTCACTCTAAAGGGTGGGGATTGAGAATGAAGAGCACTAAATAGTACTTTTATCACTCTTTAGATTCAAGATTCAGGTTTAGGCTAGGCAAGTTGGTTTTTGGAGTTGGTACTGCACCTCAGACAACTCTCTGTCTGAGGATGACAACGCGGTTCTCGGACGATAGTGCAGTGCGCTGGCGTCCGTATGACTAAAAAATATTAAGTACAGTAAAGACTACCTAAAAACGTACTAAAAACCTAGCTAATGATTTAGATGGAAAAAATAGAATAATAAAGTAGACGAAGTAGAGACGAAGATGATAAAGCAAATAAATGAAAGCTAGGGAAACAAAGATAATCTCATAGAAGCTCCAGTTTGCCAACTAGCTCCACGTGCATGTATCCACCTACACACAAGCAAGAGGGAAAATTGTTGGGGTTGTATAGGGGTTTTCCTCGGTCAAACCCCCATTTTGGTGTTTCCACCTCCACTGACAACCAAAAAGAAATAGATTAGAATGTGCGATAAAGGAAAGAAAAGAAAGCAAAGAACACTACAGACAATACTATGCTACTCAATCAAATCGCAAAGGAGAGGATCGAAGCATTACCACCTCCACCCAAAAGATCACTAGCCAATGGAAGGAGAATGCAAGGTATGGACTTGGAAAAGCCACCACAACTGTAGTGGTGATGAAGGGAGGTCCAACAAGACTCCAAGCCCACACTTCTATGGTCTCACACTTGCAATGTGGAGTTGATGGAGCTTCAAAGCTGCTATAATGGAGTGCTTGAATGTTGCTTGAGAGTGAAGAAGTGATTAAATGCATGGAGAAGTTGCCAAAGACTGAAGTGAATGTCTAGAGGATCAAATGAAGTGAGAATGAATGTTTTTGAAGTTGGGATGAGAGGGAATAAGGTATTTTCAATTCAATTGATCGAAGATGGACGTTACAATTCGGCCCCAATCGGGTGTGTAATGCTTCTGCAAAATTTAGACACATGAATCTGTTAGGGATGGTAACGTTCCACATAAACATCCACATGCCATACTTTCGTCCTTGACAAATATTCTCTCACTGACACACAAAATGAATGCCAAGTGGATGGAAGGCAAGTAGGTGATGTGGAATTTTTCCTTTTGATTTGATTTTCTAAGGTATGGGTATGTGAAAGGGGAATTTGCATAAGGGGTGCAAATTCGCTCCTATACATTTTGCCCCTACTTTAGTGAGCATGAGTATCAATGAGTGCTCGGTAAAGTAGATCAAAAGGCTAGAAATGTATACTTGAACCGTCAAGGAAGTGGCCACGATCTAGTGAACTCGAGAGAATATGGTAGGAAAAGGACTCCACAGGTACTCCCCCTAGGGAGTTTTAAACAAAAGAACTCCATAGCTCCGTAGAACTATGAAGTTGCACAAAATACAACGAAGACCCTCATACCAATGATGGAAAAATCCTGTAGGATGAAAGTGTTTCACAGGCCCATAGACCTGCAAGAAGGCAACCTCTAAGTTCTCTCTCATGAAGAAAGCCCAGTGAAGTAAGCACCTTATAGGCTTGTAGACCTGCAAGGAGGCATCCCCCAAGTTCTCTTTCATGAAGGAAGCCCAATGAAAAGGGGATTCTGCAGAGTTGGAATGGAAAGCGGCTTCACAAGCGCACCTGCAAAGCAACATGTTGATCCATAGATAAAACATGTCAAAAACCAAAAGAAACCACATAGACAAATAGATAGACAGTCACACAAATAGTCAAAAAGTTGAAATACTTTCAAAGGGGTCCCTCAAGAAGCCTTCAAAAGAAGAGGGGTCCACTCAAGGGACACACTGTTTGGAAGTATAAAAGAGACGTTTTTTCTCAAATCAATTAATTATCAAGGAATCCTTTTGAAAGATGTTCACTTCATCAAGGAATTCAAAAGGGAGAAAATGATCCCTCATGAGGGGAAGGTCAAGGCTTCTCTTGCGGGAAAGGATACTCCCTCCTTGGAGGAAATTTTTGAAGTTCTTTCTTTACAAACCCATGATGAAGGAAACACGTTCCATTAGGGGTCCAAGTTGAGAATGCAATTTTTTTGAAAAAGTGTGCAAGGGTTTTTGAGAAAAGATTCGTTAGTAATGAATGCATTTTCTAAAAATCAAAGTATCATAAAAGAGACGTTATCACACATACGAGGGACAACTCAAGCAAAGAAGAGAAAAATATACTAAAAGAGAAAAGGAGAAATAGCAACATCACGAACAAGAAACATAGGGGGATTTGATTTCTCGAGGTTAGATCTTCTCATGCTTATATAAATGATAGGTAATTGTGGTGCAAGGTGAAAGATCAAAAATCCCCACTAGATTAAGAGGAATGCATGGAAGAAAAAGTAAAAATAAAAAAAATTGGGTCAACATGGAAGGGAAGCCTAAATGCCCCCAAAACTTTGCATCGTCCCCAAGTTTCCGAAAATCAAGACACAAACATGGAAGAATGATGATACAGATAGAAGAAGGTTTACGACAAAAAATAACTCCTGTATCCAAGCACCAACAAGGGTGAAAGGGGTCATCTAGGAACACATAACACAAGAATGGGGGAACACATCACAACACACACACACACACACTTAATATAAGGATAAAGAAGAGTTCTCCCCTAATACTCATTGACCAAGAGGTCATCCGCTTCCCAATATAGATCATTATAAGGAGAAGGAGAATGATCCTATAGTGGTGGAATGTTAAGGGGTGGAGCTTTTGACCCTCCTACAAAAAATGCTAAGGAAGAAGCCCTTGTAAGATCTTCGCTCGGCTCTCTTGGAGCTATGGTTAGCGATTTCATGAAGATCGTCAACAAGGCCAATAATTCATCTAGAGAGTTGAACATGCACTTTACGAGAGTGCCATATGACACCTCAACATGCAAGGAAGGAAGTGCCCTATATTCACCACTAGGCTCATCAAGTGACTTAGGAGTGGTGACAAACTTAGGGGACATCATAGCTCGCTCCATCATGAGGATGTAACAAGCTAGCACAAGACCACCTTTTGGAGAAGGTGGGCTCCTCTTACACCCTTCATTATTGGAAGGGCTGAAATTCACTTCCTACTTCATTGGGGGATGTGAACTCCCCATGGATTAGACAAGAGGTGCACAGGAGGAGGAGAAAAACACGATAGGTACAACCAAAGTGTTCAACGTGTCCATGGGTTTAGGGAAAGGTGGGATGTCTGAAAGGGACATCAAAAGGGGTGGCTCAATCGAAGGAGCGATAAACACCTACACCTTTTTAGGATTAGGCGTACATGCACTCATCACGGGAGCCAGAAGAAAAATTGAGTTCTGTTGAATGGAAGAAGAGGAGAGGAGAGAGGAGGACATAGCAAGAGGCCCTGATATAGGGGCGGTTGAATCCTCTTCCTTTTTTTGCAAAGTGGCCTGCTCAACCGCCAGAGCCTTTCACCGAAACTTGTGCTCATGCATAAGACAGTTTCTATGATTCTTTGAGATAGAGGCCAAGTTCTGTGAAGGGACATAAGGCTCCTACTTAGAATTAAGGGTGTCCATCACAAATATTTTTGGTGGAGGGAAAAACTCCTAAACAAGAGTAGGAGGAAGAGATTGAGAGACAATAGGGGGAGTCGGATCTAGGGCCTTAGCAATGGGTCTCTTCTCATTCATTTCTTTAGGAGCAGGAGTGATGGGAGGTCGAGACATAGAGGAATCCCCTCGGGGACCCTTCCTTCTACCATATCGAATAGACCCAGGCTCTATGGGTAGGACATGGAGCTCAAACGCAGGATGCTAGGGATTTCACCAAGCGAGCACCATAGGATTCTCCCACAAGCGTGAAACATAAATATGATGTTGCCACAACAGGGAAAGAGGAAGCGTCAAGCTAGACAACAGAAGAGGAGGAAGATGGTGTTAGAGTAATAAGTTATATGCTTAATTAATTATATCATACTGGTTAATTAATTAAGTCACTTATTCCTTTAGTTGCTTAAGCTAAACTTAGGTGCATTAATAATTATTTATTAATTATTAAGTGTGCACACTAGGGTTTCATTTAGGGTTTCCCTTTCAGGGTTTCTTGATCTCCTTCATAAGGATTGATCTCTTTGTAATAACTGAGATTCTAATAATGCATTTTACACTTTGAGGTTTACAGAACTTCTTGTTTGTTCTGAATGTCTTTTGCATGTGACAGGTATCCATTTGCCTGTAGGTGATCTTGGTTTCTAACATGGTATCAAAGCTTCAGACCTGCTGCTACCTATTCATGATCTGAAGATATGGCCTTTTAGTGAGATTCAAGTGCAAGGGTTTCCACAAGTATCTTTTTTGCAAGATCTGGGGGTAGCCTATTTTTTGGGACACTATGGGCTCAAACGAATGTCGCCATCGCATTCGCAGCGGCCCAAAACCTTAGAAACGCTTGTCAAATCATCCATTTTGATGAAGTTGGTCTGGAAGGCAAAAACAATTGCCAGGGAGGCCGTACAGCCTCCCTAGCACGCTTCCCAATGCACAAACTTTGAATTTTTTTTGAAAAAATGCGGATTTTTGAAGACTGCTTGGCACTGCCAGAGCAAATGTTTTTCGCCACCCGCGTGCCACCTGGCGACCACCAGCGGCGCCCCTCAAATCCCCCGCCCACCTCCTTCAGCCCCCGCGGGCCCAAGCGCCACCCACCACGATCATATGGGGGACCGGGAGCTCCGTGCCCAGCCCCTGCCCCGGTCATATGGATGACCAAGGGCCGAAATTTTTTTCTGCAGGGGACCGATTTTTTGCGGCGACGACATCCAGGCCATCAAATTTATGCTCGTGAACTTCTGACGTTAGGATGACATCAGCGTCCATACAACGGTATTTTGCCCCTTTCTAACCCTAGTTTGCCTTCAAAGAGCAATTTTTTTGTTTTTGGCATAACTTGGGCATACAATATTGAAATCGGGCAAACAAGATATCGTCGGAAAGTTGGTTTCGAGTACTTTCATTTGGTGTAGTTTATTTTACAGTATTTTCCTATTTTATTGCATTTATTTCTGGTTGAAGTCAGATGTACTTTTTATGCTTTCGAGCTCATTAATCTTTGCCACAATCTCTGATTTTCACTATCTTTGCGGCGTTGGAAAGGTATTGAGGAGCTTTATATTGCTTTCCATGCACTTTTTTTTGTATCTATCCTAGGTTTTTTGTTAATCTAGATTTGGCCCGATGGTGTTTTGGAGATTACTTGGATATTTTGACAATTGGGAGAGTGCATCTTGCATCTTTGCGCTTCGTTTTGAGTAATACATCATTCAATAATTGACTACTACTTCATAGATTCCAGGGTTGTTCTCGTTTGGAGTTTTGGAGCGTTCCGTAGCATCAGGTCTACTGTTGCATCATTATGATTCCAATATGGTTTCTTGTAGATAGAAGTATCTTTCCTTGCTTGCCAGATTGCGGTTCCAGTGTTACTCTACAACATTCTTCCAATGCTTCTTTATAGCATGTCATATCATTGTAGGGGGGGTTTTGTCCCACTGGGTTTTCCTTCTCTACTACCTCTTTCTTGCATTTGTAAATGGGTACCTGATCAGGCCTAGTTGCCGAGACCCATCTTTGCTTGCATGCATCTTCTTCTAGCGTTTTAGCTTCTTCCTAAGTTCATCTTAAGGGGGGGTGTTAGAGTAATAAGTTATATGCTTAATTAATTATATCATACTGGTTAATTAATTAAGTCACTTATTCCTTTAGTTGCTTAAGCTAAACTTAGGCGCATTAATAATTATTTATTAATTATTAAGTGTGCACACTAGGGTTTCATTTAGGGTTTCCCTTTTAGGGTTTCTTGATCTCCTTCATAAGGATTGATCTCTTTGTAATAACTGAGATTCTAATAATGCATTTTACACTTTGAGGTTTACATAACTTCTTGTTTGTTCTGAATGTCTTTTGCATGTGACAGGTATCCATTTGCATGCAGGTGATCTTGGTTTCTAATAGATGGGCCTTGAGAATGATTCTCTTCTTCTCTTCTACGTGCCTTGGTAGCATCATTGTTAGATTTTAGGTAGGACTTATGCAAGACAACATAAGGAGATGGAGGGTACCTCACCTTAGGTGCTAAGCACCCTTTATTGTACTTTTGATAGAGGTCCTTCCTAGGTGGAAGGGGATGAATGGGTGTAGAACAAAAGTGATCTAAGGAATAGCTATCACATGCAACTGGTGGTTTATAATGAGTGTCATGAATCACATGGATTGAATCCCCATGAATAAACTTTAGAAATTTATGCATAACCGAGGGAATTGCATTCATAGCCACTAGCCATGGGATGCCTAGCTTCACTCTGAAGAGTTTAGACCCCGGGGTTATGTCAAACAATAGGTTTGCAAACTTATGTCCAATTAGGACTGACAAAATAATACTACCAAGGGGAGGTACATAAAGCCTATTATGCATACAAATGGTGGTCATAGGTGTGTCATACCCATCTTTATGTAGGAAGTTAATTAACATAATCTCCTCGGTTATGATATTCACCTGGGATCTTAGGTCAACAAGAAGACCTGCTACAGTGTTTCCATTGATTCGTGTAGGGGTATAAAGAGGAGTTGGTTCTCTATTGAAACCCATCGTTAGGTCCTACGAGGTGAAGGTTATAATTGGACCACTACTCACAGGCTGTGTAGAGGGGATATGAAAATGTAGGAAAGAGGCCATCACACATGCTAAACAATACTTTCACAAAGCCCCCTAAAGATTCACAATCAGACAATGACCCAACTAAGGCCTTGTTACGCAACACCTACGAAACCTTCCAACTATGCCTACTAGGGGTTGCAGATTGGATTGTAAGGAAAAAGGCCTCACAAAACTCAAACCTACAACACTCCTAGAACACGAGGAAAGGAGCTTTCAGTACTATAGGATGAAATCAAAATGGTTCATGTTGGGTTCACCAAAAGTGTAAGAGATGGGGACTAGCCACGTCAAAGCCCTAGGTCATGGAGAGATGCGAGTGGAGGGTTACCCTAACTTACCTCACTCTAAAGGATGAGGATCAAGAATGAAGTGCACTAAATAGTACTTCTATTGCTCTTCAGATCCGGGAGTCAGTATTGCACCTCAAAAAACTCTCTGTCCGAGGATTGTAGCATGGCGCGCTAATATTCGTATGACCAAAAAATAACAAGTACAATAAAGAATGCATGAAAATGTACTAACATCCTAGCTAGTTGATTTACATGAGAAAAACAAAATAAGAAAGTACAAGTAGAGACAAAGATGAAAAAGAAAATAAATGAAACCTAGGGTGACAAAGATAATCTCACAAAAGTGCCAGTTTTCCAGCTAGCTCCACGCACACGTATCCACGTACACACAAGCAAGAGGGAAAATTTTTGGGGTTGTATAGGGGTCTGCCTCAATCAAACCACATTTTTGGTGTTTCCACCTCCATGAATAGCTAGAAATCAACAGAGTAGAATATGCAATAAAGGAAATAAAATAAAGCAAAGAACACTACAAAAAGTACTATGCTAGTTAATCAAATCACAAAGGAGAGGAGTGAATCATTACCACCTCCACCCAAAATATCACTAGCCAATGGAAGGAGAATGCAAGGTATGGACTTGGAAAAGTCACCACATCCGCAATGGTGATGAACGAAGGTCTCAAAAGACTCCAAGGCCACACTTCTATGGCCTCACACTTACAATGTGGAGTTTATGGAGCTTCAAAGTTGTTGTAATGGAGTTCTTGAATGTTTCTTGAGAGTGAAGAAGTGATTGAATGTGTGGAGAAGTTGCCAGAGACTGAAGTGAATGTCTAGAGGATCAAATTAAGTGAGAATGAAAGTTTTTGAAGGTGGGATGAGAGGGAATAAATAATTTTTAAGTAGTTTGGTCAAAGAGGGACGTTAAAATTCAACCCCAACCAGGTGTGTAACGCCTCTGCCTACTTCAAATACAAGAATCCATCAGGGATGACAATGTGCTGCATAGATGTGCACGTACCATGCTTTCGTCCCCGAAAAATATTCACCGACACATAAGATGAATTCCAAATGGATGGAAGGAAGGTAGGTGATTTCACCTTTGGATTTGATTTTCTAAGGTGAGGCTATGTGAAAGGGGAATTTGCATAATGGATACAAAAGGTTACCTTGATAGTGCATTGGTGGTACACCTTGTTGTTGGGATGAATTGTTTTTAATGTTACCCTGGTAGTGCGTTGGTGGTATACCTTATTGTTGGGATGGATTGCTTTGAAGGTTACCCTGGTAGTGCATTGGTGGTACACCTTGCTTTTGGGATGAATTGGTTTGAAGGTTACCCTAGTTTTGTGTTGGTGGTACACCTTGTTTATTTGGTATGTTGGTTGAAGGATCAATAAATGTTGCATTATGTGGTATGTATTGTCCCTGTGGTGGGATATTACCTTGTTGTTCTACTGCTGGAAAATTTCCCATGTTTTGCATATTGTTTCTTTGTGGCATATATTGAGTGGGTCCCCCTTGATATTATTGGGCCACTACCACTTGTTTGATTTGGGATGATTTCCTAAACAAAGGGTTTTCCATTGGTTGTTGTTTAGGTTGATCATTGCTTTATGAGAAGATTGGTGGCATGTTTAGATTCTCCATTGGTTTGGGTATCTTTCTCAAAAATAATTTATCCCCTAAGGGAATGAGGTGAGGATCCTTAATATCTTCCACATTAAAGTCTATAGATAGATTAGCACCACTTTGTGCTAATTTGAAGAAGTAGGCATTTGAATCCTTTCTTAGAGCTTGTCCATCAGTTTAAGTACCTTAGGATTTTTGGAGTGTTGAAAGAATTATTCCTCATCTATTTCTTTCTGACTATCCACTTCTTCTATGACCATGTCCTTGAGATTTTGGTTTGACCTATCCATCATTTCTTGTTGTCTATGGATTACTTCCTCTTCACTTGGTGGTTGGTTTGGTTCCTTTCGAGGAGTTATAAGGTTGTTTGGTCTATAACCCCATGGGTCACTTCCGTCATTTGAAGTGTTTTCTGGGGGAATACTAGAGCTACTCTTATTGTCTTCCATATTTTTTTTATGTTGGGATCTCGTAGTTGTCATAAACAAGTGCCAAGACTTTGTGAAAGTAGGTGATTTCTAACTTATGGAATGAATTACTGCTTTGTTTTTGGTATTTTTTTTTGTTTTTTGAGTGTTTTTGGATTTTTTGTTTTAAAAGGATGGTATCTATTGCCATGTGGGAGGTGGTAGTATAGGCCTTTCAGCCGCAAGATCTTCTTTTTGTTCCTCTTTATATAGGATATTAGCTGTGTTTCTCCACTGAGTTGGTGTTTCCTTTCTCTCAAATATGAAACTTCTCAAACTACTGATAATGTCTAATTTTTCACCTTTAATTTGTATAAGACTTGGTTGTATGATAGGTTTCATAAGATCTGGTTGTTGAACTAGAGAAATAGGATACCAAATGGTCATAAAGTGAGTGGTGTTTTGATATGGTTTTCATGATACTCAAGACTCTAAAGTTTGAGTGATGTTTTGGATGTACGAAAATGATGTTATTTTTGGGACTCAAAATGTTGAAAAGTCAAACTGATATTTCTCTTCATTTTTTTCTAGAGGATATGTTTTGCAAATCTACTTGAACTAGCCTTGAGGTTCAAGAAAATGTTGATATCTTAGAATTTTGAGTGAAGGAATAATCCAAGTTTGTTGTTTTGATTTTGAATCCTAAAACTAGGTTGGAGTGCTTGATTCTTTTGAAAATGGATGATGGACTGATGTGAATTATGACATGTTTTGGAAGCCTAACTATTTCATTCTCAAAAATATTTCAGATTAGTCTTCTGACTTGCACCAGAAAATAGATAAAAAGTGACAATTTTAGAATAGTAGCGGTAATTTTTGTCAAAGGCAACTAGATTTATGTCAATTGCGGTCAAGTCTGAAGGAAAACTATGGTAATATTTCTAAAAACTGGCCTCTATTTCAATTTTTATGACTGGTGAATAGTGAGTGCAAAAGTGATGGTTTTGGGAAAAAGTGGCCATATTTTCATCAACTGCAGCTAAACATTGAGTCAATTGCGGTAATCTTAGGATTAGTAGCGACAAATTTGAGGACGACAGTGTTCAATTTTTGCAAAAGTGGTAGGTTTTTTTATAGTGATTGTCATAATCTAGAGAGAAAAAGTGGCAAGTTTTTGGTCAACTGCTGTAATGTTTAGGTTAGAAGCGGTAAAAATAGTAGCAATAGTGGCTTTTGTTCAATTTGTTTCTCCAGTTTTTTATTTTGGGCAGTTGTTTGGACAAGTTTGTAATATTTTGAAGTTTTGTTTGCTTTGATTTGTTTTGAGAAGTTTTGTAAGTGATATAATACAACACAACAATCAAAACTATTTGACCCTAAATGTCTATAGCTTTAAGCATGCTTCTTTCCACAAAAGCTCAAAGTTTGTGAAAGTCAAAATGCTAAAGCCATAGTTCCCAATGTTGACTTTTTTCTTAGTGTGACTTGAAATGTAAGCCTATATATTTGGAAAAAAATAGAGATATTTGTTAAAGGTATCTTTTAAGGAATGCAAAAATAGGACTCTTTTCAAAAATAGGATTCACACTAAGTCCAAAGGGTTTGATATTTGATAACCATGTTCAATGCTTGTTTTGATGTGTTCATTTTAAATCAAGCACAGTGTTTGATGTCCAAAGTAACTAAGAATTTTGGCAATTTCATGAAGACAATTTACAACCTAGAGATAAACACATTATTTTAGGTGGGCTTACCTCATGCCCCAAAGGGATGATTTTACATGCAACTAATGCAAAGTGTTTAATCTCAACCATAAATCGGACTTGGTAAGTAACTTCTCAAACATAAATTCTGATCACCACTTTCAAATAATGTTTTGGCTAAAAATGTGGCCTCTACTACATTGGATCTTAGTCATTTTCAAGGGATCCAATGCTTTGCTAGCATCCATCAAGCCACTTAAGGCTCTAACTAACTTACTTGGGGATTTATATACACAATGGTACCTCCCCTTTCATGAATGACATTTATATAAAATTAAACACCGATTAAGTCATTTGGAATTTAGCCTTGACCATTTATATAACAACCTAAGTGAAAAAATGCTTTGAGTCGCCTTTGAGTTCTCCAATGCGGGATGTGTCTCAAAGGAAAGCCCTCTAAAGGTAATGCTTTGAAAATGAAACAAGTACAAAACTCAAAATAATTTTCATCACCCAAGATCACTAAAATATGTGAGGGGAGAGGATAGACACTTAGTTTTCCAAACAGAGAAGACACAACATACAATTCATTGCAATATTCGTTTTAAGCCCCTCAGGCGACGCTATCCAAAAAAATGAATGAAGTGTGAACAAGATAGCAATTTTTTTTTAAGTGCGCCAGTTTGAAGTGTTCTGGATTTCAAGAAAGTACATAGCAGTATGCAAATCAGAACGTATTTGTCCAGTTTTAAGCACCAACTTGAGTGTTTCTAACGACCTTGTCTTAATGTGGTCAATAAAATAAAATCGTTCATTTTGTCAACATAATGAAAGCGTTGGTCAAAAGAAAGCATTCCATTTTAGAAAACCAAAATAATGTGTTGTTTTAATCTATGAAAGATTTTGCAAGTTCTTTTTAGAACACCAAATCGAAATCGCGCAAGTTGTGGGTTCATTTGTTAAGCACCAAATCGAAAAATTTCCCTAAACTAGAAAGCTTTTGAAAAAGTTCTTTTTAAAGCACCAAATTCAAAAATTTCCCTAAACTAGAAATATTTTGAAAAAGTTCTTTTTAAAGCACCAAATCGAAAGCGTGTAAGTTGTGGGGTTCATTTGTTAAGCACTAAATCGAGAAATTCCCCTAAACTATGAAGCTTTTGAAAATTTGGACTTGGACTGTTCGCCTTTTCTACAATAAAATCATTAGTTGTTCTTGTTGTAACATGTATCATATCCTTGCAAGAGCTGCACAAACAAAGTCAACAAACACAAAAAATCCAAAACTAGCACCCGTTAGCATTAGAAATAAATAAAAGTACTTGTAGATTTAAATAAAAAATAGATAGAGAAAAAACATAACTTTTAATTAAAAGTGACCCTGTTATTTTTAGAAAATGTGGTTAGAAAAGTCAAAAGTTCCACTTTCATCTGCAACTACGGTCCAAATTTTCAAAAGTGGCCCTGCTTCTGAAACAAAAGTGGTTAGAAAAGTCAAAAGTGGTTGGGAAAAGAGAAACTATGATAGAAATGAAGGAGCGACTGTGTGAGATTCTTGTAGCTTTTGAGTAAAATTTTTTCAACCGCGTTTCAAAAAAATGACAGATGTGTGTTGGAACTGGCAACTATTTAATTTAAACCCATATAAATGTTAGTGTTAAGGACCATGGTCCCACCGGGCGTGCCAAAATGTGTAAGGGAGAAATTGATAAACATAAGGAAATCAATATAAACAAATTAAACAAGATTTAACTTAAACAAAGATTTAGATTCATACCCATTACTCATGAAATGAACAATATGAGATTACTGAATTCAATGAACTAAAAACAATGCAATCAAAGAACATACAAAGAATTCAATTAATAATATCGTTACCCATCTCATGTCAAAGTGTATTCGTAATGATGTTGGATTGTTGTTGTATCAATGTGAAACCTCTCTTTATGTGTTTGAAAAAGCTCTAAATGTTCATGAATGGTGATCAAAGAGGTGTGTTAAAGCTCATAAGAAATCGAATGGCAATTTAGCATTACTTCATTGCACAAAAGATGTCAATTCTCTGATTGTTTTTGAGGATGAAGAGGATTGTTATGTAGATTTTATGTTTTGAAATGAATGTGTAAGATTAAACAATGTTGAATCAAGATCAATGGTTGAAAGTTGTTGAGAGGATTTAGATTGCTCAGTTAGCTTTTGTGATTGAATCAATTAAGGATGTTAATTGAATCAATCAAAGGAAATATATTGCCTAATCAGTGGAATTGAGGAAATCATGTTGAGCCTTTAGTGGGATTGAAGAATAGATGAATCAATTAAGAAATAGATGGATCGATTAGGAAATAAATGAAATGGTTAGCCAATTAGAGTGAACAATTAGTGGATCATGATTTTATCAATCACAAAAGTGGGTGAAGGTAATTAATTAATTAAGCTTTTTGATTTGAATGTGCAAGTCATGTTTGACTTTCACAAACAAAGTTTTATTTGTTTGTTTTGACCTTTTTGAATGACGTTTTGAACAATTTATTTAATTATTCAAGTTTAGGGGAAAGTGATTTAATTAAACTATTAAGTGATAATAATTTAATTGATTTAGGGGAATATTATAAATTAGTGATATAATTAAATAATTGATGTTATTTAATTAATCGGGAGGAATAAAGATTAGATAAATGATGAAATAGTGAATTAATTAAATAATTTAATGATTATTTAATTAATAGAGGAATTTAGGGTTTTTGATGTAAATGATGTGAAATATAGTGATATTAAGTGATAATGATGTTGATGATGAGAAAATGTCATTTAGGATGTGCGATAAACATCAGGTCATTTTAACATGTCTACAATTTGAATGTATGTACTTAAGTAGTGTAAAAGAAAAAAATGATAAATGTCACAAAATATCTATAAGAAAGGTGTGATGAAGATAACTAGATGTTCATGTTGAACACCCAAGATACTGAGAGGATGGGGTGAATCAGTATCTTCTTAAACTTATTGAACATACACCATCCAAATACTCCAATGCATATAACAGTAAGAATGAGCAAGAGCATTAGCAAAACATAAAAGCACACAACACATGAACACCAAGATTTTTACATGGAAAACCCAAAATGGGAAAAAACACGTTGAGGATTAGCTCATAGTGTAATATAACCGGTTATAAGATATTACAAAGGGTGGCTCACTGCCAAGATTCATTGTCCAAAAATGGGAGGCTCACTGCCTACACAGATACAATGTAGAAATGGCTTACAACCAGAATATGAACTGATAAAGTTACACCTAACAAGTGTTGATTCAGTTCCTTTGATGCTCAGTAAAATGAATTTACACACTTCTTCTGATAAAATCACATACCAACAGATATGTATTCACCTTGATTCATCTTTGCATGCTTATATTTTCACATTCAATATCAAAAAATATCCAATATATATATCTGACTCATCTGCAAGCATCAATTAGGTTGGCCTAATTAGATGCAATCCTCATTCACTAAAAAGATTAACTAACGACTTCAAGTTTGTATAATTTTTTTTTCCAAAAACAATTCAAGCATGTAGTATGCTATAATATGTTAGCATGGACCTAAGATAGGTCACAAATACATCCACAACACAAAATTAATTTATTATAATATCAACTATTGATTAGGTTGGCCAGGGATAGACCTAATAACAAAATACAACAACAAAATGATGCCAAATCATAATACGAGCACCTATACACATGAAATTATGTATTTACAAGCTTCTAGCAACCAAGAACCATCTCCCAAAACCACAATAGATGATATTCATCAACGGAGGATTGCAGACCAAAATGCCTATGCCAGCCTATGCTACAACCTATCAACCTTCTGTCATTCATGAATTTTGATATAAAAATCAAAACCATCTGCAATCAGGAACATAGATGTAGATATATGCAGAGTACATCACATATGAACTGCATGGATAAATCTTATCTTACTGCATATGCAGACCAAAATACCAGAGGATAATGACTATTTCTGCATACCAGTTCAGAATACTAGATCAAGCTTGAACTTATGGTGATGTAATTATAACACATATAACATGGTGACATCAATGACAACACAAAAGCTACATAATGAGATGTTCTTCTTCATTCTTCCAACAATCTCCCCCTTTGTCATTGATGGCAACATGTGCCAAAAGAATGCACAAACATCCCATGTGCAACACACTCTCCCCTTTTCTCTTCATGACATTCTCTCCCCTTTGACATGAAGGACAAAGGGCAGTCCAAAAATATGAATATATATATATATATATATATATATATATATATATATATATATATATATATATAAGGGTGGTTCAAAACATTGTATGTTCAAAAGAGAAAAAAATTCTTAACTCCCCCTTAGGAGTTTGTCTCAACAATGTGTAGACTTGAAAAAGTATTACCCAGAGGAAGGTGAGTCTTGAAGCTCCTTGAGAATACCTTTCCATGTTGAATTTCCATTCTCCCAACTCTTCTTAGCAGATATCAACATTCTATTCAAAGATTCTAACTCTATTAGGCTTTCTTCAACATCATTCGGTGTGCATGGAGTTAGGTTGATCTTTTCTAGTTTTTCTGCATTTGCCAATGCATTGACCACTGAAGTGTATTCCATTCTCACAAGGTCACCTAGCATATCGAATCTTCTAATTATGTCTTTATTATGATTCTATAGAATAAATAATTTCTTTCTGTGAGAAGTAATAGCATTCCAAGCTAACCTTTCTCTATCTTTAGATGCACTGTATGTACTAGAAACAATTACAATTGGGACTCAATGGAGTCCATAAGATCTTTGATACTCTATGCGGCATCCAACCACCTTATACAATAAGTATTTTCCTTAGAATCACAAGCCTGCACAAATTCTAGGCTCTTTTCCACATTGGTGTGTGCTAGAGCACACTTATCAAAGCCTTTTCTTTGCCATTTTCTCCTCAATTTCTTGCCTGGTCTTTTCACCAAGTTTGGAGGAATATTCCTTAAAGGAGTCCAATAGAAGTTTCAAGTTTTTTACTAGAGTGAGAGATGTATCTATTGATGTACTAGGGGTGGCCTCCTGTAAAGTTTTGAGGGTATCATCAATGAGTTATGTCCCTTTTTGGTGTGTTTCTAGAATTTATTTTCTTCTAGATGCATGCAATGCATCTCCTAACACCAATTTGTGAATGGGAGATATCTTGTCCAAATCCACACTACCTTGAACCATGGGGAGTTGTAGAAGTTTCAGAGGAATTACCGACTGGAACCTTATTTTCTTGGATAACAAATCTTTTAATACATCATCATTGGAGGATGATTCTCTAGAGGACCTTTGTGATTCAACAACTTGCCTTTTTTATTCTTCATTCTTGCTAGTAGTTTCCCAATCTCTTTTTTCTTCCTCTACTTTTTCTTCTCCTTTTTCATATTTTTCATCTTTGTCTCTTTCTTCTTCATTCCTTTCACCTTCATCTTTATCTTTTTCTCCTTCAGCTTGTCCTAGAGGGACAACATCAAGCTTCTCTGCTTCAACTTCTTCCTCCTTCTGTTTCTCTATCTCTGGAGGATCATTTATAATGCCTATTTCTGGAAGGATATCTGTATCACCTATTTTCAGAGGAATATCTTCCTTTACCTTTGTAGAATCCTCTTCCCCTGATTTTGGTGCAGAACTAGATGGGAGTACATCAAACATACCATATTTCTCACCCATACCCCTGATTGCTTGTGCGGTTCCTTTCTTTATTTTCTTTATTTGATTTTTATCTTTCATCATCAAAGTATTTCCCTTTTCTTCATCTGAAACATCTTTGAGCACACCTTCTTCAAGGTTTCCATATCATTTGTGGTCAGAGAAGACCCAATTTCCTCAAATGCCTCATTTCTTATCTTTTCCTCCAAATCAACAACCTCTGATCTTCTTTTCATCAGGGCACCCCACAATTTATTAGGTACATTGGACTTAACATAGTCCCAACTAACTTTCAAAGTAATAACATATTGAATAATAGCTAAAATCAATGTTTTCTTGACCTCTCTACCTACTTGAGTGTAAATTTCTATTTTAGGCTACAACATACCTTTAAAATGTACTAAGTTATTAACCAATACCTCTAATCTAAGAGGGGAACCAGGTCTTACCGGTGAGGCTTTTGGTTCTTCTTGTCCTGGAGATGCCTCTTCTGACTTCTTTGCCTTCTTCAAGTCTGGTTTGGTGTGCACATGAACACCAAATGCCCATTCTTCTTCCTCTTTGGAGGATGACATATAATGATATCTTTTAGTCCCAACACTTACTTCTTGTGAAGCACCTTCAACAGAGGGCATGTTCCCTTTCTTCTTTCTTACCAATTTGGCTTCAAGGTCTTCCTCCTCTTCTTCTTGCTCTTCGGTGATGCTGAGGTTTTTCTCCCTTGTCACCTTTTCCTTTCTACCTCTTTTGAATGGTTCCATCAGAGGAGTCTCTTTCCTTTTTCTTGATCTTGTAGAAGGTTCAAAAGGAGCCATGCCTTTTCCTTGACCAAGAGCACTGGGATCTACCTTTACCGATTTAGGAGAAGAAGTTGGTTTTGAAGGAGTAGTCCTACTAGATCTCCTTAGTCCTGATGATTCTCTAGTCATCTACTCTCCCTTGGATCTTCCCTATGCAATCTCTTCATTAGTGAAGCCAACCTTTCTAAGTATTTTCTCTAAATTCTTTCTTATCACATGCATCTTATGCTTCATGTGAATTTCCATAGATTTTTCTTCATATATTCCCACTCTTTGTATATTGGGATCTTTGAGATTTTCAATAAAACTTGTAAATAGCTTTCTTCTTCATCCTTTATAACTTCATAACCCAAATGGTTGGATCGAGACAGTCCGGGGTTCAACTGCTTCAATCATGCACTCATTTGAGGAGACATGAATATGATGTCATCCTTGTATTTTTCAACAATTTTCCTTGGGATCCTTTCTCGTTCATTCATGTTTCTTTTGAATACAACAAAGAATATTGTCAGAGCATTGTCTCGACTCTTTAGATCACCCAAGCTGTGCATGTAATAAAAAATTTGATGTACAATAGGTCTTGATGTATCCCATATTACCACATCAATTCTTTCGAGAAGTTGTCTAAGAAAGTAGAACAATAGACAAACAATCAAGGAACCAAACTTAAATGCATATTTCTTCTCCTTTGTCATCTCCATATTTTCAAACAATTGCTACCAAAGAAGTTCACAAAGATCATATTCTACTCCATTTGCTACCATGTCATATCCGATGCATATAGCTGTAGCAGAAATAAAGTTTTCCCTATTTGTGAAGTAGATCTTGTGATCGATCATTATGGCTGCATACTTCACAGTAGGATTGGTAATAGGTTTTGTTGCAAGAGCTCTCCTGTCAAGTGTTGCTCTGGTGGGTTCCTGAACCACTTCATTTTTCATAGACTTCAACACCGGTACGAGTCTGGTATCATAGAGTTTGGTAACAACCTTGATCACTTCTTTGGTTATTAGGTGAGGTTTGTCAATCCACAAAAACTTATCATGAATTCTGATAAGAGAAGGTTTAACATACTTGTCATCAAGAGTGGAACTTAAGTTAGGAAATTGATTCCACTGATCCAACTTCTTCGCACCAATATTTGCATATTCTGGTTCTATCAAGAAATCATCTCTGGTGAGCTCATTGTGCCACATATTTATCAATTTGCTGTGATTATACTCCTTAGTCTTGACATGAATGTACATTCTAGTGTCTTCAGTGGGCATGATGCTGTGAGGAATCGATGAGAAGGCACCCAAAAGGTTTTCTTATAATACCTTCATGGAATACTTCTTGTAGGAAGGTCCAGGTATTTTTGAAATGTTTACAACTACAAGAGCTGCCATCTTTTCACCCACTGAGCTCTAATGATTTCAAAAAGAAGATTCACACAAACCCATAATAACACATAAGAGTAAAATACCTTTTTCTTTTGCGAGAACCAAAACTAGGGTTTTACTCAACTCACTCTTCAAATCGCCTCAAGATTGCTCCAAATCGCTCTCCACTTTCTTCAATTGCACAAGTGATCAAAAGATCTTACAAATTTTCTTTATAGATCAATGAGCTACCCTAATTTGTATTAAATGTGGTAGAACTCAAAAAGCTGATAAAAACTCTTCTTTATTACACTGAAAAACCCTAATTTCCTCTACAAAAGATCATTCTTGCAAATTTTTTTCCTATCCTTTTGCATAAGCTATGTTTATTTATTATTTACAACATATATTAATTCCAATATCTGACACACTAGATATCTAGGGGGTTGAATACTTTTATGTTAATGCTCCCCCTAAGACCATGCTGGGTCTAATTACCAGAGGGATTGTCTGCACTAGATGAGGGCACAAAATCACTTGATGTTACTGGCTCTTCTTTCTTCTTCCATATCTTGTTCATTTCTTGGTTAACCTCATTCCTGTCAATTGTCTTCACTGGTTCATTCTTCTTTACCAGATTATATTTCTTTCCTCCTTTACTTCCGCATACTTTTGAAATGTGTATGAGCTGCTGTAATTATAGAAAACAACATTTTTCTGATTTATTTGACCTCCATTAATCCTTGATCTGCATTGGTTTGATTTGTGTTCAAAATTATTACATGCATAGCAATAGGCAACAAAATATTGATTCATTCTACCTCCTTTAAACCAATTCATCATCTAAGTTATACATTCACTAGCTCTATGTCTAAGTTTCTTGCATGTAAAACATTGTCTGGAGAAGGATCTAGCATACTGGTTTATTCTACTTCTACACTCTATTTCCTTGTGACCAAATTTATTGCATGAAAAAAAAAAAAACCATTTAAAGATGGGTACCTTTGAGCATTTAGCTGTCTGATAGGCGGTCTTCTAGCAAACCTTCTTGGATTTCTTGTCTATTTTCCTTTATCTTGAGTCTTTTGATTGTCCATTGTGTTTGGGGTTTGCATAACCTTTGAGCATTGACCTACTTCCAGTCCCAAACCACCTTTGTATTTAGTTGGTTTATGTCCTGTAATCAACTCATCGAGCTTGGTGGAGCTTGTTTTGAACTTATCTTCATAGACTCTTGCTTTTTCTAGATATACTCTTGGATTTACCACTTTTTGTTCAAGCCTTGAGAATTCATTAGTCTTGCTTTGAACCACTGTATTCAAATAATCTTCAATTCTCTTCTTTTCCTCCACTTGCACTTTCAATCCAACGATATCTTCATTTTCTTGTTTTAATTGCTCGCTTACTTCTCTATGTATTTCTTTGAATTTATTCAATTAGAATTAGAATTTATTGATGCATTCATTTGCCTCATCAAGATTTTCTTTTAGATCTCTATTTTCATTTTTAGCTTTGTCAAGAACATCAAGAGTTGTCTAGAGTTATTTATCATCCATTTGTCCCATCTTTTAAATCTTCCTCAAGCTATTAGGCTTCTTACGTGGAAACCCAAAATGGGAAAAACCATGGTGAGGATTAGCTCACAATATAATATAATCGGTTATAAGATGTTACAAAGGGTGACTCACTGCCAGGACTCACTATCCAAAAATGGGAGGCTCACTACCTACATAGATAAAATGTAGAAATGACTTATAGCCAGAATATGAACTTATAAAGTTACACCTAACAAGTGCTGATTTAGTTCCTTTGACACTTAGTAAATTGACTGTGCACACTTCTTCTGATAAAATCAGATACTAGTAGATATGTATTCACCTTGATTCATCTTCGCATGATTATCTTTTCATATTCAATCTCAAAAACTATCCAATATATATATTTAAATCATCCACAAGCATCAGTTAGGTCCGCCTAATTAGATGCAACCCTCATTCACCAAAAAGATTAAATGTTGGCTTCAAGTTTGTACAATTTTTTTTTTCAAAATCAATTCAAGTGTGTAGTATGCTACAAAATATCGACATGGACCTAAGATAGGTCACAAATACGTACACAACACAAAATTAATTCATCAACGGAGGATTGTGGACCCA
Source organism: Sequoiadendron giganteum (assembly GCA_007115665.2). NCBI lineage: Eukaryota > Viridiplantae > Streptophyta > Pinopsida > Cupressales > Cupressaceae > Sequoiadendron > Sequoiadendron giganteum. The sequence goes on from CM021109.1 coordinate 365,215,828, forward strand.
AATTCCTATGCCAGTCTATGCTACAACCTTTCAACCTTCTGTCATTCATGACTTCTGATATAAAGATCAAAACCATCTGCAATCAGGAACATAGATGTAGATATATGTAGAGTACATCACATATGAACGACAAAGATAAATCTTATCTGTACTGCATATGTGGACCAAAATACCAGAGGATAATGACTATTTCTGCATACCGGTTCAGAATACCAGATCGAGCTTGAACTTATGGTGATGCAATTATAACTCATATAACATGGTGACATCAATGACAACACAAAAGATGCATAATGAGATGTTATTCTTCATTCTTCCAAAAATTCCAACTATCGTGTTTGGAGGGTTGTCAAAAAAGAAAATTTTATTGGTTAAAAGGGAATTTGAAGTCTTTCAAAATAAACTTTCAAAATAAAAATAAATAAAATATAATTTCGAGGAAATTATAGGAAATAAAGGAATAATTTATTAAAGGGGAAATTTTTTGTTGGAGTGTGAGGAATTTATAAAGGAAATGGTTGAGTATTTCAGTGCACAAAGGAAAGAGTTTGTGAACTCTTTGATTTTGGAAAAAATAAAGAATGATATTTATAATTTGTGAGTTAGAGTATACTTCTTTATGTTGTTGATTGTTTAGACATTTTGTTTTTAGTTGTTTCTTTGAATCTTTGTCATATGCTTAACTATAGTTACTTTCCTTTATCTTATATACACTTTTATGCATATGGGAGATGGTTATGTGAATTCATTCTCTTTCAGTGTAGTTATCTTTTTAGTTTCCAATTTAATTTTCCTTCCTTTCCTACGTTTTGGTTAAAAGCATACCCATTAAAACCCCAATTTAATCATTCAAGGGAGTTGTACCTCTAAAATTTAGAGGAAGATCGCTAATCCAATAGCGATTTATCCAAGTATTGGTTCATTTGTTGTTGTTCACTAGGAAATTCAGGGTCATTTCTCAAGGAAAACTGTAATGAAAAATCTGCTTATCAACAAGTATCAAGGATATACTAGATTATCTCTTGGGATACTACTTGATCATTTTTTACTTGAGTAGGTATTCTATATTTATTTTGATTCATCAATTCCCTTATTGGTTAAATTCTTAATTTCCCTAGGGACTAGGTATAATATTTTGGTATATCATTACTATTTATAGGTAGGGACACAACCTTGCACCTAGACCTATAAACTTCTTTTACATAAATGGATTTTGCACAAGGGCCCTTATATTATTTAAGATTCTTATATAGTTGGTGTTTTAATCTTAGTTGTCTCTCTCTCTTTTTCCCTCTATAAATATTGGGGACAACATTTTTCTTGTAGATCATAATAGGAGCCTTGATTATTGGATATTTACTTGAGTGATTACAACCATTATCAAGTTTTTTATTCCCTCTTCAAAAGGTGTTTCCCTTTTATAATTTTGTTGCATCATCTCTTTGATATTAGAAAAATCATATTGGTTTGATGCATCTATATAGTCATAATGTAAAAATAACTATCAAACTATTTAATTTAATACCCATCCTTCTAATCTAATTCCTTATTACATTATTCCTCCTTTTTATAGTAATGTAACAACTACTCCCTATTGGATAGGTGTATTCAACATGTAATAGGTCTCACATTGGAGGAAATAATCTTACATGCTTATGAAACGAAGAAAAATATATTATATAGGTTCACCACAATGTGGGATTGATGAACCAAATGAGGGACCTATCTTTCTTATTTCATTAGGAAATGAGACCCACATAATGAAATGATTATCAATCCTTAGGTGAATCAAGTCAAAGTGGGAATATTTAGATTTCCTTATGCTTGAAGGACAGGGGTCAAGGTCCAACAACACTTTGGGGAGAAAAACTAAAAATAGCAAATCAACACCAAAATGTAATATAACACTTGAAACAACAATATTAAGCTCAATACTGATAGAACCAAAAGTTAAAATTGCAGATTAGAGAAGGGAAGAATGATGTTTACTAGTCACCAAAAGTGCTTTCCCAAAGCATATTTGGGACTCATTTTCCCAGGGGCGAATGGGTCCACTATCAGGGTTTTTCTTTAGCTTTTAGGAGCCTTTGATACATATTTGAATCTTCCAATTTATCTAGATTTTACAGTCAAAATGTTAGAAATGGATTCAGGATCTTAGTTTTTGTGGGATGATAATAATTTTGACAACTTTGACAGCTTTTTAAATCTTGCACTTTAGAAGGTCTTCAAGATTTCTTCAACCTAAATTTGCAAACACAAATAAAAGAGAGAAAAATGTTTGTTTTTGGTGAATAGGGGTTTGACTTGGTCAAACCCTGTTTTGGTAATCAAACCTTGAATTGAAATGAAATATGAAAAGAGGGAATGAAGAATGAAAAAATCTATTTTACCACTGAACAAACCATTCATTGCAACCTTGATAATGAAGATCTTAGGAAATCTACAACTTGCATGAGATGGCTGAATTGGATGTGGATCTTGACAATTGAATCTTCCTTAAAATAATGCTTTGAATGCTTGATTTGATCATGAAACCTACATCACAATGTTAGATCCAAAACACGCATTATGCAAGAAGACTTTGACGTGATTATTAGATCCAACAAAACTCTAGTATCTCTGCCCTTGAATGCCTTTGATCATAAAATTTGCTATAATTTTTCTGACTTCAAATTGTAAGGTGAGACATAGTGAAATAACCTTGTATTTATAGGTATGTATCCTTAATTTCCCAAAATTCAAATATTGCAAGCCGACATTGAATTATAGATTTTAAATCATCAAATTACCACCAAAAACATAATTTAAATTTAGGTCCTAAGGTTTAGGGAAGATCCATTCACCCATGGGTGAATGGGTCCCAGGTCCATAAACATAGGACACACATTGCTCATTGTGAAGTGTTATGTTTAGACATTAACAAATGTTGGATTTCCCCTTCAAAAAATGTAATTAAATAGGTTTGGAAAATGAATTAAAAGGTGAATTAAGGCATAATTAAGCTCAATTAATTAAGAGGTCCCAAATAAGTGTGAAAATATAATAAGACACATTTAACAACACTAAATTAAGGTAATTTTAAGTCCAATTTAAAATAGGAGGGACCAAACAAGTGAGAAAATGTAAAGGGTTACATTTTTCTACACTATATTTAGCCCCCACTTTAGTGAGAGGATGACCCTATGTCAAACTCACACTAAAGTAGACAATCAAGACATATGTATGCAATTACATAATGACAAGATATTCAATCATACAATGCCAAAGACTCAAAGAAAGAGAAAAAAAGAAAAGAAACAAAGTTTGGATCAAGCCTCGAATGTCCAACACGATGTGGAACATGCTTGAATTGTTTGTCCAAAAGAATTTACAAGTGGAACCCCACTGTCCACTATGCAAACATCAACACGCTCACACGGGCTAGTGAAACTTTGGTTTTCCACTAGGTGAGCCTCCAAGGGTGGCAAATGAGAGAATATTATTAATCTACCATACCATACCAAAGTTATACCTTTGATAACTTCAATAAGGCACCAAAAAAAATGAAATTCAAGCTCCATAAGGCTTATCAAGTTGCATTATTCTAAACACTTATGAACAAACAAGGCTCCATTGACAAGCAAAGTGTGTTATGCTTGGTGGCCATAAAAAGGGGTTGAAACTTCAGGCTTCATAAGGCTTAGAAAGTTGTGTTATGATAAACACTTATGAAAAAAAATGTAAATAGGACAAGTCATGTTCAACGGGGTTTTGTTTAGTTCATGTAAGGTCTCCTCTTAGGGAACATTGTGACTAATGTCTCTAAGAGAGGAAAAGTCTAGGATAAAAGATTCACAACTTAGGGAATGAAACACATAGCATCACCACTAAAAGGAAAGTTGTATACCAAGAAGGGTCACACTCTTGGAGGACATCAAACCCAATGACACCACCAAGAAGAAGACACATCAAAATAAGTAAGAAGGTTGCAAAATAAAACATGAGGAATAGTCCAAAATCCTCCAAAAATGATAATGCCAATGTATGCCCCAACTTTAAAGAAATTGCTAACACCATGTTGTGAGAAATTACTTTAAAGTAGCAATTGATAAATGATAACAATAAAGAAGAAATGAGAGCTTATTTGGAAAACCCTATGCCAAGTCATATGTTTCCAAATGGAGCTACATCATGAAAAAGAGAGGTGTTGCCCCCAAAATGAAATCCCAACACATAAGGGATCCATGGATTCAGAGTCAACATATGTATTTTCTACAATGATATTATAAAGCTCAGAAATGTCATCATTCCCCAAATAACTCATGTAACTTGAAGAATGACACATAAAGAATGAAAACAAATAAAAATCCTTTTGGATCAACATGAAAGAAACCTAAATGTCTCGACGCCTTGTGTCATCTCCAAAAGGAAAGCATAAGACAAAAGAAAAGGTAAATTCTTATGAAATATAGAAGAATGAAGGTACAAATAGAGGAATGAACATGAAGAGATACATCAAACTAAATAATACAGGGGGATCACATTACACACATACAATCAAAAAAAGAACATGCAAAAGAAAACAAAGGAAAGACTAGTAAGGCACATGTGATTCAACCTATAACAGGTCGTCTATGTCCCAATCTTGTTTATAATATGAAAAAGGAAAACAACTAGCCAAAGGGACAACATCAAGTGCAAAACTAGGACAATCACTAAGCTGAACAAGTGATGGAACACTATTTTTAGGAGGATCATCATGATTATTATCATTTAAGCTCATGGAAGAGGAAAACAATAAATTTAAATCTTTATGTACTTCCTCATCAATTTTTGTAGTTTCATTATCATCATCCAAGTTAATCACAACAAAAGGTATAATGATAATATCCATAGAAGATGCTTGTTATTTTTGAGATTTAGGACTTTCTTGTTTCGGGAAAGGAGAAGAGTCATCATGCATTGCTTGAGGTAAGTTTGGATTTTTATTTTCTATGTTGTTCTTTTCTTCTTTAGCTTGTAACAAACTAGCAATAACACGATGTCTATGCCTACACTCTCTATCATTTCAGTTTCTTCTTGTTCGATTTTCAATTTGTGATTGTGTAAGGGTTGGTTTATCAACCACAAGTTTCTTTTCTTCCCTTAAGGGAGAAATGAAAGGAACCATGGGAGGTTGTTTAACCACTTTCTCTTTAGCTTTTGTAAGCTTGTTTTATTTTAGGAGGTACAACGAGACTTATTTGGTTATCTCATGGTCTCTTATAGGAAATAGGTGGAGAATTGTCTAGGTTTTGGTCTTGGTTATAGGAAGAGCTTTTGGTTTAATCATGGTTTCATCTAGGATTGGAGTCTCAATAATGGGTTGAGGCATGTTGCTAAGGGATAATTTTGTTATACACTTTGCCTTAAAATTTTGATAGGATTTGAAAAAGAAGTCCTCATGAGGACTAATAGGCTCCATAGGTTTGGGCCAAAAGAAATCCAATGAGAAATTCCCATGGTAAGACACAATATTAAAGCCACTATGGTGCACAGTAAAGATATCATTGCCAAATGGAAAATTTAAGCATTTATGCACAACTGATGGGGCAAAATTCATGGAGAGAAGCCGTGGATAGCCTAAATTCACATGAAATTGGTATGACGATGGGATGATGGAAAATGATACATGTAATGTTTTTCAGTCCAACTTTCAAAGGAAGGGTTATCGAACTTGTCGTGGGGAAAGCAAAATCATTATGCATTTTGATCCATGCTTTTTATTTTTCATAAGTATCTTGATAACGCTAATGCACAATATGAATTCTTTAGTGATCACATTCTCTACACAAATGAGATTAATTAATATCCCATTAGTAGGCTTGTCATTGATTCTTCCAACTATGTAAAGAGGACCATCGAGTGCATGTTTAATTATTTAATTTTGTGAGAAAGAAATGTCAAGCGACATCTTCGTTAGGCCCTTACGATGTTGAACTTCAATGGGTCCAATCATATTTTTTAATTTCTTTGTTTTTTCATCATTCATGTCAACATTCATCACATCATTCTTTGTTTCACTAGCTTTGACAAAGGTAATGTTTGTTGGAAACACAAGGGAAGACAACTGAGAGGGGGGGGGGGCGGGGTGAATCAATTGTCACAAAAATTACACTCATTAAACTTATTCTTAGATCTGATAATTAAACATGAAAGAAAAAACCATCACCATATCAGAAACACACATAACGCCAATATTTTTGTGTGGAAACCCTATTAGGGGAAAAACCACGGTGGAGGTTAATCCACAAGTTTATCCTCTGTTAAAAGTATAGTAAATGGGGAATTCACATGCATTTAGGCACACTGCCTAGAGCTCACTGCTCAAATACAAAAAGACTTACTGCCCAAAGGAAGACACACTGTCTTACAGTCACATTCGGATTACATCTATCTGAGAGATTTTGAACTGAGAAGATAGCATCTTCTAATGCCTGATTACAGTTCTGGTTAAGCACATGAACACTCTTTTTTCTTCTCTTCTTCACACTTTACTTCTACCTTTGAAAGATCTGAAATTTATTCACATATATAACTCACACATCTCACTTCTTGCATGCCTCAATTGGTCTAAACAATCGGTTATATATCCGCATCTAAGGATAAAATCGACTACATGTCAGCCCAACAAGATATAAAATGTGTACAAATCGTCGGCCCGAATTAATAGAAAAATATCAATGTGAATCAACCAATGTTGGCCAAAACATAGTAGGGACCCAAAACAACATGCCTCAAACATGAAACACCTTAAAAAAATTTCCTCGAAGATCCACAACATGCTACAATCACTTTGTTGTCCATGAACATGAAAAACATGAACCCGCAACAGAAAATCACCAATCGCTAGCACACCAATCGATGAAAACCAACAACATAGATAGAGCATGATCTAGAAACATCCACAAGCATCATGAATCACCACAGAAGAATTCAAAACAACTCATATTACTAGAATCACATCATCTTCTTTCAGGAACACCAACTAAAGCAACAAAACAACTCTCATAACACAGATACTCATAACTTGATAAAATATTCATGCAAACCTCTAAAATTTTTGGTGAATAAACTAGATATACCTGTGAACAAACCCTTTAATCCACAACTTCTCATCATCAATATACTGAACTATCCATCATATTGAACTTCACTGCTTCACTGACAACCTTTAACTTATTTTATTACAATTTTCTCAATATCCTCGACATATACAGACTTAAAGACATTAATGCCAATAGTTTTGACATCAATGACAACCAAATATCAGCAGTATCAAATAATCTCCCCCTTTGGAATTGATGGCAACACATGATGTGAAAATCACCGTCAATGGAAATTTCTCTTAGTACTTTCTCCCCCTTAGATTTTGACTATTTTCTTTCCTATTTTTTCACATGACTCTTCTTCCCCTTTGACATCAATGAAAAAGGTACACATTATATTTCTCCACACAAGCTCTAAACCACATATCTAAACATTTGAATACTCCCCCTGAGTAGCAACCACCATAACATCAATCCGAATCTCAAGATATGACTATGAAATGCACAGAATCACAACAAAAAATCACCAATCACGAGCACAACAATCGATGTGAACCAAAAAAATAGATAGAGTATGATCTAGAAACATCCACAAGCATCATGAATCACCATAGAAGCATTCACAACAACTCAAATTACCAGAATCACATCATCTTCTTTTAGTAACACCAACGAAAGCAACAAAACAACTCTTAGAACATAGATACTCATAACTTGATAAAATATTCATGCGAACCTTTGGAACTTTCGGTGGATAAACTAGATATACCTGTCAACAAACCCTTTAATCTACAACTTCTCACCATCAATATACTGAACTTCATTGCTTCACTGACAACCTTTAACTTATTTTATTACAATTTTCTCAATATGCTTGACATATATAGACTTAGAGACATTAATGCCAATATGTTGAAATCAATGACAACCACATATCAGTAATATCCAACAATGTTATGATTTGGAATAGGATTAGTAAATATTTTCAAATTTTGATTAGGAGGGGCTGTAGACTTATTACCTTGATCATTGAAACCACCAATTTGAATATGATTAGAATCAATGAGGTCTTGCACAAGATGTTTAAGATGCATACAATATTTTGTATCATATCCATTTTGTTAGTGGAAATGGAAATATGGATTTGGTTTATAGTTAAAAGGTAGAGGCTGAGTACGATCAGGAGCTCTAACAGGAGGTGAGGAAATTAGGTTCTTGTTTAAGAGCTACAACATGGTATTATGAAGGGTGTCAAGTAGAGGTGTGAATTATTTGTTTCTATCAGCAAATGTGTATGAATTTTTTGTCTTTATAACAACCACTTGGTTATCAACATGTTGAGTTGGTTGAGGGGGATTAAGTTGTAAAAAGCCCTTATGTTGTTTCTTGAGTGGTTGATAGTTATTATGCGACATGGATTCCAATTTTTCAAGACAACTAGAGGGATTTTTTACTTCACAAATACGAAGTGAATTTTGATAATCATAGAGGGTGGTACACAACTGTGTGAAGGAGGGAAACTTCAACATCTCAAGCTTAGTTTGGAATTTTTTTTGTAAATTGGAAATAGAAATTATTTGAAGGTCATCATTGAGAATCCTAATTTTTATTTGTGAGTAAAGAGATTGGTATTGTGATATGAAATCAATGATATTTTCATCATCCTTTTGTTTGCATGTCATTAAAATAGCCAAGGTCATCTTAAGATATTTTGAAATGATTGTAGAAGGCATCAATGATTTCATTGAATGAACATATTGAATTATTCGGTAAGGAGCGGAACCATTCCAAAGTAGTATCCTTCAAGGATATGGGGAAGATTTTAGCCAAGAGTTTATCCTAAAAAATGAAGTCACTACATAAGGCTATATATGCAAAAACATGGCTAACAGGATCTCCTTACCACCATATTTCTCATATCTAGGGATCTCTATACCTTGTGGCATTTGTGTTCTCAATATCTCTAAGGACAAGGGATTTCTTTTGACATACTATGAAGGTTTGCCATTTTTATTTTGACTTAATATAGTAATTTGTTGTTGTGGGGATGAAACATTTTGTAAGAGTGTATTAAGGACAAGATCATTGTGAATGTTGTGTGATGGAGGTGTATAAGGTGGAGATGTATATGTATGTGGAGGGCAAGCGACTTGTAATTTTGTGAGAGGGAATGGATTAAGAGATATGAGATTTAAATGCACAAAGCTAAAGGGAGTCCCAATGGAAATACCTAAGTGTTGACATTGCTAGTAGGTTGTATGGTTGTTGTAATAGTTGGATTGGTGTATTTTGGAATATAGGTTATGGTTGTGGAAGTAGGAATTGGATTTCCACCTTGACTTTGAGTATACCCAAAATTTTAAGCACAAATACCTAGGGCGGAACATGTTTATCAATGAAATGAGCTAAGCTACAAAAATCTCTATCCCTTGTTCATTTTCAATTATTCTCCTCACATTATCTATCATAAGGACCACATTAGGATCATTGCAATCAAAACTCACAAAATCTTGCAATTTATCAAGTTCTTCATCCATTCTTCTAAGGGTTTTAGGAGGGATACTAGTGATCATTGTATTAACATCAATCACATTAGGGGTAGGTAGGGAGGTCATGGGAAATGAAGTGTTAAGGTTATGATCCATAGGGGTCGACTAGTGTCAACACTATGAGTGAAAGAGTTAGAAAACCTAAGATCCGCGACAAATGGTGTATCGCAAGATGACATGAGTCTTGAACTACGTCTCACGGTAGTATTATAAATAGGACACCAAGTTGTAAAGTTCATAAAGGCTTCACACACCTGGTATGCACCCAAAATGGATAAAAATTAAAATGCAAATGAAATAGCCTAGAATATAAAGTGCAATGCAATAAGCAATTTTTAGATTTCAAACAAGATAATTTTTTGATTATGTTATGAAAAATCCTAAAAATAATGTCTTTTAAATGAAATTTTGAACTCAAAGAATGCACTTAATTTGACAAATGAAGCTTAATATGATCAATTTGAGAGAACAAAAATTCTACATACTATAACAAAAAACTAAAAACAAAAAAAAGAAGCAGAAATAGAGATTTTAATGCCCAAAAATACTAGAAAAATCCCTAATCAGGGACTCATTTTCCCATGGGTGAATGGGTCCTAGCTCAGGGTTTTGAAAAATGAATTTACAGATTTCTGAGTTGATTCTTATGATTTTTAGATTCTGGACTGAGACAAGTGATTATAGTTTCAATTTTCTGTAAAATTAAGTCTAAATGTAAATGCAAAATAGTGCTAAATGACAAAATGGAGACCTAATTTGAAATGCAATTTTGATTCAATTTTCAAATGAAAATGAATGATGATGCAATATTATGTAAACACTATACAAAATGGCTGATTTTTTTGAATTTTCCAGATTTTAAAGAATGCAAAAATGTAAACCTAATACCCTAAATGAGATGCAAAATAATACAAGTTAAGAGCCCTAAATGAGATGTAAATCATTACAATGAAATTCAAATGAAGGAAAAACCTAGATCTAGGGCTGAATTGGATTCCAAAATCAGAAAGATACAATGCTCAAGTGTTAGGTTCACCAAAATAAAATGAAAAAAAAAGGCTATATAGGTTCACCACAATGTGGGATTGATGAACCAAATGAGGGACCTATCTTTCTTATTTAATTAGGAAATGAGACCAACACAATGAAATGATTATCAACCCTTAGGTGAATCAAGTCAAAGTGGGAATCTTCAAATTTCCTTATGCTTGAAGGACTTGGGTCAAGGTCAAACAACACTTTGGGGAGAAAAACTAAAAATAGCAAATCAACACTAAAATACTATCAAACACTTGAAACAACAATATTAAGCTCAATATTGATAGAACCAAAAGTTAAATTTTAGATCAAAGAAGGGAAGAATGATGTCTACCATTCACCAAAAGTGCTTTCCTGAAGTAGATTTGAGACTCATTTGCCCAGGGGCGAATGGGTCCACTATTGGGGTTTTTTGTAGCTTTTAGGAGCCTCTAAGATAAATTTGTATCTTCCAATTTGTCCAGATTTTATAGTCGAAATAGTAGAAATGGATTTGGGATCTTAGTTTTTGTGGGATGACAACAATTTTGACAACTTTTGCAACTTTGACAACTTTGTAAATCTTGCACTTTAGAAGATCTTCAAGCTTTCTTCAACCTAAATCTGCAAACACAAATACAAGAGAGAAAAATGTTTTTTTTTAGTGAATAATGGTTTTCCTTGGTCAAAACCTATTGTGGTAATCAAACCTTGAATTGAAATGAAACATGAAAAGAGGGAATGAAGAATGAACAAAGCTTTGTTGCCACTCAACAAACCCTTAATTGAAACTTTGATAATGGAGATCTTAGGAAATATACAACTTGCATGAGATGGCTGAACTGGATGTGGATCTTGACACTTGAATCTTCCTTGAAATAATGCTTTGAATGCTTGATTTGATCATGAAACCTACATCACAATGTTAGATCCAAAAACATGCATGATGCAAGAATACTTTGACATTATGATTGGATATTGAATGTTGCAACAAAACTCTGATATTTCTGCCCTTGAATTCCTTTGATCATAAAATTTTCTATAATTTTTCTTACTTCAAATTGCTAGGTGAAACATAGTGAAATAACCTTGTATTTATAGGTATGTATCCTTAATTTCCCAAAATTCAAATATGACAAGCCAACATTGAATTATAGATTTGAAATCATTAAAATACCACCAAAAACATAATTTAAATTTAGGTCCTAAGGTTTAGGGAGGACCCATTCACCCATGGGCGAATGGATCCCAAGTCCATAAACCTAGGACACACATTTCTCACTATGAAGTGTTATGTTTAGGTATTAGTAAATGTCAGGTTTCCCCTTTGGAAAATGTAATTAAATAGGCTTGGAAAATGAATTAAAGGACCAATTAAGGCATAACTATGCTCAATTAATTAAGAGGGTCCAAATAAGTGTGTAAATGTAATAAGGTACATTTAACAACACTAAATTAAGGAAATTTTAAGTCCAATTTAAAATAAGAGGGCCCAAATAAGTGAGAAAATGTAAACGGTTATTATTTTCTACACTACAACTTATAACACTTCCTTTCCATGGATCTATAATTTCCTTCCCATGAGACCTATAATCAAGATGCCTTTGTGTTCAACTTGTTGGTGCTTAATTTTTTGGGTTCCCCAATCCCCAAAGCCAAGTTTTTTCTAAGTACTAGAGGTGTCAAACCCAAGGAAAAAGACTTTAAACTTATAATTAGGTTGGGAAACTATGGAATCATTTACTAAGGTGGGTAAGACCTCTTTGAATTTAGGTTCTACCAAGCCAAGGGGGATTCCCTAAGGTGATGTGATAGGTATAATGATAAGAAATGGATATATACCTTGACACAAACCATAATGCAAATATAATCCTATTTATTTGTCAGTGAAACATAAAAATGTGGTGACCTTAAATTTAATATCTAAAACTTAAGGACAATTGGGAGCCATCATTTCTGTAATTTCATTAGGATGCAAATCAACAAGGTGCATAGATTGACTTACAACCTCCTGGGCGAGTCAATCATACTTGAATATACATCTTTTTAAGGATGGAAGTGGATTGGAAATGATTTAGAATGATTAACTTAATTAGATGAAATGACCTAATATAATAAATACAATTTCTTGAAGATAAAAAAATGAAAAAATAGATCTTTGCAAGTGGATTTTGAAAGTGCAGACTAATGTGTACCTATCACCAAAAGTTGGATTTGAGGGTTGTAGTAGGAATGGGTTGCCCTTGGGTGATTGGGTCTTTCTTAGGGTATCTTCCTCAATTTTTGGGGTCCTTTGGTGCTACATTTTAGCTTCAATTTTCCACTTGCCCCACTATCATAATATTGTAAAATATTCTATAATTGAGTTTTAGTGTCTTGAAAACTTTTATGACAATGGATTTAACAATGTAAAGTGGACCTTCAAACTCTCTTCAATCTTCTTTAGACTTGTAACCTACACATTCACAAAGAAGGAAGGTGTTGTGTCATATAAGGGCTTGCTCAATCTAACCTCCTGTAAGTGTTCCCACTTCCACAATGTCATGCCAATGATAAATGATAATGGAAAGGAAGGAATGATGAAATCACAATACACTACAACTCACCACCCTTTAATGGCTGCCTTGAAAGACTGAAGACATACCCATCACCTCAAGGATTTGGATCTTGCTTGATAGATTTTCTTGAATGCTTTAGATACCTACAAAAATATGTTATCCTTCATAAAATAATGGAAACATGATAAAAAAATCTCACAAACACTTTGACATGATGCTTGGATCTTGAATTGCTGCAATAAAACTCTAAAATATTGCTCTTACTTGCTCTTGACAATAATTCTTGCTCATGAAAATCTTCTTATTGCTTCCTAGTTTCAAAATGGTGAAATGACTAGGTATTTATAGGAGTTTATTTAATTTATAAAAAATTAGATCTCAATAGCCGACATTTACAAGTTGAATTTTGAATGTTAAATACGTCCAAAAATATATTTAAAATAGTTCTTGGCTAAGAAGGGGGACTTAGTTACCCATGGGTGACTGGGTCCTAGCCCAAATTTCTATAACACTCAATGTCAAGGGAAACATATGAAGTGAATGTATTTATTCAATGCTTGGTGTTTATTGAAAAATGGGACAAATGGGCTCCAAAATACATAATTTTAAGTAATTTGGGGGTCAATTAAGCTCAATAATTTAGGGGGGTCCAAAACATAGTGTGAAATTGTAAGTGTATAATTTTCTACACTATATTTAGCCCCCACTTTAGTGAGAGTATGAACTTACGCTTAGACTCACACTAAAGTCTAAAAATATGTCAAGAGGGGTCTGATTGTCCAAATGTTATAGAGATAGGATGGCAAAGGATTTAGGGGGAGAGCTCAAGCCCCCAGGATCCAATATCCCATGGAAAACCAACGTGAGCATAAAGGAACACATATACATATGTATGATATGTAGCAAGAAAACATACACAAACATACATGTTGGAAAACATGAAACATACACAATGAAAACACATGATACAACACAACTAATGGATAATGATGAAATGAAAATAAACATGATGTAAAAAAAATGTAAACACAAAGAAGACACATGCAAAATAAATATCAATAAAAATACAAGGTTAGTACTAAAAGATTCGAGTCGGTAAAGTAAAGAGACCTTAGTCTTAAATTGTCTCAAATACCAAACATCATCCATCGAATAAATGAATGCTCCATGAGGACTGAATTCATACACATCACTCATGGAATACATGGCTCCATTGTAAAGCAAAGTTTATTATGCTAGGTGGCCATGTTAAAAGTGTTCGTGATTCACACCATAGAAAAGTTTGATATTTTCTAGGTGAACCATAAACAAGGAAGGCATACAAGCTAGTGAAACCCGGTATTCAATAGGTAAGCCCCCAAGACAAGTATGAAAAAAACACACTAGGTCTACATGGTGTGTAACCATAACATGGTAACAAAGATGAGAAATACACTAGGTCTACAAGTGTGTACTCATAACAAGGTGAAAAAATGGGAAGAACACAATAGGTCTACAAGTGTGTACCCATGTCAACCACACTAAGAGTTGCACTTCCCGATGACTTTGATAAGGTGCCACAAAATTACCAATGCTACACTAAGTTCAACTCTCATGAACAAAGTGAAGCGAAAAATGCCAAACATGGATGGCAAGACATATTATGCTAGGTTCCATGAAATACAAAGGTTTGTACATGGCTATTAAGAGGTATTATGCTAGGTTCCATGAATATGACAAGGTTTAATGTCACAGGGGACAAATAAAGACAAATATTAAACAACAAAAGGGCATTTCTCAATACATGAAGGTCACACCTGAGTGAACATCACACATGAAACCATGACCAAAAAGGTCACACTTTTATGGGACATCAAGCCTAATATCACCACAAAGGAGACACACCACATGGATTAAGAAGGCCACACTTTGATTGATAAGGTCACACTTCCTAGGAGATGTATGTTATCACCACTAAGAAGGGACCATTTCACCCGCAAAAAATGAGTGGGGGACTATATCCCCCCCCTTAAAATATTAGTTTACTTGCTACATTAACGCTTAAGGAGATAAAGAGGGCTCCCAAGAAGGAATACACCTAGGGGAAGGCTACCTAACCCCTTTACTCCCAAGTGTAGGGACAAAGATGAGTCTAGATGATGATATGTTATCCTTGTGAAATGAAATATGATGGAATAAAGCTAAGTTTATACCCCCATGCATGGTAGTGAATATGTTATGATACTACAACTACCACATGACAAGGAGCAACAACTAATGCTATTGATGATGACGAGTAGGTAAAGTATCATTCACACCCAAAAATTCCCCCAGGAACTCATCATTTTAAAAAATATCTAATGACATATTCCCACATGTATTGTCCATCAGTTCAGGATGCACCATGGTTAAATCTGTCTTAGGAAAATCTTGTGTGATGGTATTGATATTAAGTGAATGTTGCTTTGATGATTTCGTTTCATTTGAAGGACAATAACAAAAAAATCTTGTTGTCTCTTGCGTGTTAAGCTCTATAGGGACACAAATTACATTTTATTTTATTACACATCCTTTTCCATTATAACCAAATTATTTTAGAAGTTGATAACCTCTTCCATAAAGTTTTTCCATTTATTTTTAAGAAGGTGGTTTTTCATAGTCACTTTCATCATATGTGGATGTGTAATTTGTATTTTCTTCCTTGCTAGAAGTTATGAACTCTTGTGTCTTGGATGTTTCAATGTCAGATTGTGTTGATACCATCACAACTTCTTTCTACTTTTATAATTTTTGTGTAATCTTGTATTCTCCCATGAATGTAGGTGTAAAATCTAATGACCCCCAATCGTCATCCAACAACTTTTTCATTGATGAGAGAGGCTTATCCTCAACTTGTAAAGGATTTAATTTTGTAGTTGGTGTCAATGTTCTAAGAAAATCCTTTGTTCCTGGTTCAATTTGTAAACATTGTTTAAATTTAGGGTCAACTTAACCATGTAGACCTTGTTTTTGCAAGTATATTTCAATATATGGTGTAGCATTGAAGACAATACATTCATTTCATGAATCCATGGTCTACCCAAGAGAAGATTATATGAAAGATACTAGGGCATGAAATGGATAGTAGTTTTTAAAGTAATGTATCCGACTTTGACAAGTAATGTTATCACACCCATCAATTGTTTCCCCACATTGTCAAAACCATGAATAGACAAATCAGCTGGTTGGATTTTAGTTTTATCTAATCTAACTATATCTAAAAGGTTCACACTACAAACATTGTATTAACCATTGTCAATAAGGGTATGCCTAATACCAACCTTGTTAATAACAACCAATATCATTAAATCATCATTTTGTTTTTGTGTTGCTGAAGGAGGTAATTCACTTTGATGAAAGACAATGTCCAAATTAGGTTGATTCATATTCTCAATCAAAGCTTCCACATCAATTGGTTGTACACTAGGAGGGAACAAATTTTTTTATAAAGAATTTTGAAGAATTGCATGATAAACTGGTGATGATTGAATTAAATCCCACATGGATATCTTAGTAGGAGCATTATAGAGTTGATCAACAAGATCAAATCCTTTACCACTATCTAGAATGTTAGGTGCGAGTGGGAGATAAAGAGGAATGGGAGTTGATGTTTTCTTTGGTTTCTCATTGTTCCTAGTATTATATGTGTGAGCTACAATATGATAACTTGGTTGTTGTGACACATGATTACTAGTAAGTTGCTTTACAAATCTTAGGATATGCCCATGAGGTTTAAGAGTTCCTATAATGAAAGGTTACTTAGGAGGTCTAATGAATAGAGGAATCTTAGGAGGTCCAAAAGGATTTTTAGGAGGTCCAATAATCAAGGGATATCCTAATGGTAAATTATGCATTCATAACCTCAATGGATTTGACTTCTTGTTTATTTTCTTCTATCAAGGGGGAATCTAATATCACCTTAACATCTTCATATAAGAAAGGAATCCTACTATATTTTGAATAAAGGTATCAATGATGTAATCATCTTATTCAATAATATCCTCCCAAGTGGGAGAAGAATTGGGAGAGGGACACCAAGATTCTCATGACTCTCGATGATTGGATCTTCTAACACCAAGATACCTTCATTACAAGTAGGAGAGGTATCAGGAGAAGGAAAACTATTATTTTCATGGTTGTCTATGATTGCATAATCTTTTCCAAAAATATCCTCCTAAGTAGGGGAGGTAGGGGAGAGAAGAAAACAATATTCTCATGAAAATAATTAGATCTTCTAACACCAAGATATCTTCTTCACAAATAGGAGAGATATGAGGAGAATAATAAATGTGATTGTCATGATTTTCAAGGATTTTATTTTATTTCACAAATATAACCTCACACATAGGAGATTTAGTGGGAGAGAGATCAATGAAAAACAACAAAAGGGGGGCAATAAATTCATTTTCATATGCTTGCAATAAAAGTTCCTTAAAATGCTCAACAAGATATGAGAATAGAACCTTAATTATGATAACACAAGATTTATGCAATGAGAAAATGATGTTAACAATTGTCCTATAGATTTGAAATTCAACAATTTTCCCAAATTTGTAACAAATCAAGCAAATTGACACCTTTCTTGCATATGCAATACCATTGTTTTAGAATTTTAGAATAGACTTCTATAAGCAGAATAGAGTGAAACTACAGAGACAAAAATATGTGCAGAAGTTGTTTGAGATACCTATACAAGGAAAAGGTTTCCCAAGGGAATCTAAGTCCCTGATAAAGGTTTTGAAAACTAAAAATTTGATTTTTTATGTTGTTGTTTAATGTTTCTTTCTCCAGTTGCAAACAGGTTAAACAAATGACATGTTTCCATATTTTTCTCGATTTAGGACAATGTAATGCAAAATGCAAGTGTGCAACAAAGGTGAAAATGTTTGGACAAGTTTTGAATGCAAATTTTGGATCTAAAATGCAATAATTGACTGATTCTAAGATGCCACAACCTAAAAATGACGATTTTAATGCAATTTTGAAATCAAATAATGCAATATTTTCTAATTTAGGGTAATGTGATTCAAATCCAAATAGGCAACAATATAGAACAATTTTGAATGCAATTTTCAGATCTAATATGCAATTATTGACTAATTTGAAGATGCAAAATTCTGAAATGATCATTTGATGCAAATTTGAAATAAAACTATGCAATTTTTGACCTAAAATGAAAGATGCAATTTACATTCAATGAATAATTTTAAATTTTAACCACTAAATAAACACAATAATCTAAATGACTGAAATACACTGTAATGCAAGCTATGATGTAATATGTATGCAATATTTTTGGATTTTTATGATGCAATATGCAACCCTAAATGAAAAACACAATGATGCAAAACCTAGAAGAGAAATGAGAAACACAATGATGCAAAACCTAGATCTAGGGTTTGAAAGACTACCAAATTAGAAAGCTATGATGTCAAATGTCGGGTTCACCAAAATGAAACATAAAAGTGTGGTGACCTTAAATTTAATATCTAAAACTTAAGGTCAATTGGGAGCCATCATTTCTATAATTTCATTAGGATGAAAATCAACAAGGTGCATAGATTGAATTATAGCCTCCTAGGTGAGTCAATCAGACCTAGATCTACATCTTTTTAAGGATGGGAGTGGATTAGAAATGATTTAGAATAATTAACTTAATTAGACTAAATTACCTAATATGATAAATGTAATTTCCCAAAGATAAAAAAAGTGGAAACAAAACTCTGCAAGTGGATCTAAAAAGTGCAGACTGATGTGTACTTGTCACCAAAAGTTGGATTTGAATGTTGTAGCAGGATTGGGTGAGCCTTGGGTGACTGGGTCTTGTTAGGGTGTCTTCTTAAATTGTTGGGGTCCTCTCATGCTGGATCTAAGATTTTATTTTCCACTTGTCCCACTATTGAAATATCATCAATAAATTATGTAATTGAGTTTCCATGTCTCAACAAATTTAATGATATAAATTCAATAATGTAAAGTGGACCTTCAAACTCTCTTCAATCTTCTTCAAATGTATAACTTGCACATTCACAAAGAGGGAAGATGTTGTGCCATATAGGGGCTTTCTGTAGTCAAATCTCATGTAAGTGTTCTCACTTCCACAATGGATTATGCCAATGATAAATGATAATGGAAAGGAAGGAATGATGAAATCACAATGCACTACAACTCACCACCCTTTAATAGTTTCGTTGAAGGATTGAAGAAATACCCATCACCTCAAGGATTTGGATCTTTCTTGATATATTTTCTTGAATGCTTTGGAGACATACAAAAAGATGCTAGATTTCATGTTATAATGACAACATGATAACACAAACTCACAAACACTTTGACATGATGCTTGGATCTTGAATTTCTGTAATAATGCTCTTGACTTGCTCTTGAAAATAGCGCTTTCTCATGAAAATATCCTTCTTGCTTTCTAGTTTCAAAATGGTGAAATGAATAGGTATTTATAGTTATTTATTTAATTTCTTGAAAATTAGATCCTGATAGTTGACATTTACAAGTTAAGTTTTGAATGTCAAATTTCCTCCAAAAACATATTTAAAAATAGGTCCTAGCTAAGAAGGGGGACTTAGTCACCCATGGGTGACTGGGTCCTAGCCCAAATTTCTAGGTTACTCAATGTCAAGGGAAACATATGAATTGGATGCATTTATTCAATTCTTGGTGTTTATTGAAATTGGAACAAATGGGCTTTGGATATTTACATACTTTTAGGCAATTTGGGGGTCAGTTAAGTTGAATAATTTAGGGGGGGTCAAAACATAGTGTGAAATTGTAAGTGTATAGATTTTTTAACACTACAATCACTAAGTATCTATATGTTAGTTTAACAATGCAAGGTTCTAAACCTCCATATAGAAGATGGACAACTATGAAGAATATTTAAGAATGTGGCTATGATGACCCCTAATATTGTTATGTACATCTAGACATGGAAGTTAGTAAAATATAATCAACACATAAAGTGTGTTAGTGTGATGGAAGGTTGAGGATGAATTAGATGGATACCATATATCCAATTGGGAAGTAGAGTCTTAAGTTTCATACAAACAAATAGATGCAATAACTAAAATCCACTTTGTGATACCTTTATGAAGATACTATTGAATAATATATCTTTGAACATAAGTATAAGCTAGGATCTACAGATGCAAGTAGGAAGATAAATGAAATTACATAATATCAAAATGAACATGACTTAGTAATCTAAATAAATCCATATATTCCTAATGCTTATCTAAATATAATTTGTAAAATATTTACAAGGGATTTACATTCATTTCAATGACAAATTAGTTAGAGTTAACATTCAAATCACCAAAATTTGATTAAGAAGACCTATTAAATCTTCAAGAATATACACAATACACAAGGAGACATTCAAAATATATAGGATATAGATGTTTAAACTCATTCTCCTAGGATTAAAATATTACATATTACACCCATGGGATGAAACCTATAACATTATGTCTAGACACTTAAAATATTCCCTAGGCCTACTCCCCATCACCTAGTCCTAATCGACCAATATTATCACCTAGTCTAGTCCCCTTCACCTAAAGTACATCACTTAATTAAATAATCATACTTTCCGTCTCATCACAATAAATAAATAAATGATTCCCATATACACCCATTTTCAATCTCACACATGGCTAAATGAGCCTATATTCCCTCAACACATTCCAAGAATAAAGGGCACCTAATAAAACTTTGCCTTATGGTCACATTATTATCTCAACACATTTCAAGAATAAAGGGCACCTAAGAACACTTGTCCCTGTGATTCCCTTATTCTATCTACACAACTCAAAATTATAGCCTTTTTAGGTGCACATGTCCCTTATTTTCTTTATTCTCACAACTACTTACTAAATTTGGAAAGATCATCCTAGCAATTCATAATCTAACCATCTTCATCTCCACCCTTCGTCTTCTCCTTGATCCCAAGGAATTTCTCTCAACCATTCTCCCCCATTGACGTCATAATTAGATATTGACCATTCATTCCTCCCAAAAGTCTATAAATTTAGGCACTCTATCCTTCATTCCAAATCCATTATCACTTATGCTAGGTACATGCTATCAAATTGGTATCTTGAAGCAAAAGAGCATCCACATATCACTATTCAAGGAGAAAATAATTCAAAAAAGGAGGATATGGTAATATATGAATTTGCTTTTTTATGTTATTGTTTTGTTTGTACTCTCTTGTTGAGCTCTATCTAGAGGTTTTTATTTTTTTGAAATAGGAACTTACATGCTTGTTTGCTTTCATTTCAGTTTCAAATCATAGGCATTACACTTTGGTGACTCTACTAGGAATGATCCCCCTTATATCACTCTATTTAAATTTATTATGTCTTGTGGTTGGTTTTCAATAACTATTTTTACAAATTTTTGAGTGGTTCCACCAATCAAGTTTCCACATGTGTGTCGTAGAGATGAAAATGTTTCACAATTGTGTCTGAAGTGGCTAAGAGACAAAATTTGACATAAAATACTAGTTATTTTGCTAAAAAAATCTAGAGGTGTTTACAGGATCACTCAAGGGTACATCCATATGGAATCCGTATGATTGTACAATACCATTGTATGAAAAATATCATACAATTATGCAAGGTTTGTTTGTGGGATATAGACAATCGGACAAAAATATATAATCATAAATTTTCTATATATACAGGCATGAAGGTATATGCACAATGCTTAAATTATATATAGATTTTTTTGTAAGATACACAATATATAAACCCTACAGGGGCATATATACAACACAAAAACATTCACTTAATGGTTTAAAATCTAGGTGCAGAGGTGGAGAAATATGCAAGGTATATACATAGTACACACTCGATTATATATGCATTGTCTAGTTTTTTTGATAGGTACACAAAATATTTTTACTCAAGACATAGACATATTGTATGAAATCCCAAATAGAAGATATATACATAGTCAACAAAGGTCCATGTGATAAGGTTCACAGGTCAAACAAATATATCATTAAAAATGCACTTTAAATTTGTTTAGAATTTGTAGAAAACTATTTAAAACCCATTCCAAAAGATCAATGGAAAATCCATTTAAAGTGTAATGAAATAACTTGCACAATAGAGAAATATGATAGAAAATATGCTGCAAATACTTGATAATAACTGAGAATAATAAGCCACTTCGAGGGGGAAAACCTCCAAATATCTCTAATGAGAACAAAATTCACAATCTAATGATTAAATAAGACTCAAAAGCTCCTATATACACCTTATTTATGCCTAGGATATCACCCATGCAAACTTAGATAACCCTACATAAGCCCTAGACCGACCTAATTAACTAAATAACAATATAATAATAATAATATGACTTAATTAGTAGTTAAGATATCCACAAGATGAGTATTCATAACTCAATGTACTCCAATATTAAGGGTGTAGCATGCCCCCTCTTCAGAGAAGCATTGCCATCAATGCTGAGCAATTTTAGATGCTTTTGAATGAACTCCTCATCCTCCCATGTGGCATATTTAATTGGTAAGTTATTCCATTAGATGAGATACTGAGTGATTTTTTTAGTCCTTAGCTTCCTTGTACGCATATGAAGAATAAAATTTGGCTCCAATATGATTCTTTCTTCTTCCTTGAGCTTTGATAATATTATTTGAGTAGGGATATTATTCCCGATTACCTTCTTCAAACAAGAAACATAAAAAATGGATGTATCTTTGTTGATGATAATTCAAGCTTGTAGGCAACACTACCTATCTTTTGCATGATTTTATATGGGCCATAATATTTTGGAGACAACTTGTTATTCTTTGACTATTGCTTCAGTGACATTTTCTTGTAAGGTTGCAATCTCAAGAAAACCCAATCCACAGCTTCAAAACTTCTTTCACTATGATGCTGGCCCACCTACTTCTTCATTCAATTTTGTGCCATGGATAAATTTTCTATAAGTCTTGAAAGTACTTGTTGTTGATGAAGCATGTGGTCCTCCACAATGTGAAATCTTGGTGACACCTTTAATAATGGTTTTATAGGAGGATGATATCCATACAATACCATAAATAGAGACATTTTTGATGAACTTTGGAAGGAAGTGTTATACCTATGTAATGATAATAATGGGGAATAATTTAAACAACATATTATAGCAATTAGGGTTGAAAACCATCAAACACTTAGAATTAAGAGATCAATTAAACCCATTAACCAATGAAGTTGAATGCAATTGATCAAATGAATAAAACACAAATCAATAACACAATTCATATAAAGATCAAATTGCTCAAAGAAACATATAAGCCTAGTACTCAATTATTTAATTATGAGAACTTGATATGTGGATTGCTCAATTGTACATAAACCATGTTACAAAAGCTTGTTGATGAATATATTGACTCACAATGATAGCTCAAATTCTAAAATAAATGAATGCTCAAGGTCATGAAGATTGTGAATGGATTTTAAAAGAGGAGAAGGCTTATTTTATAAAATTCTTGAAGGTTTGATCAACGGTGGAGATTGAAGGATAAAGATCAATGGATGAGATCAAATAAAGAGATCAAGGGTGGAGGTTGAATGAGAGATTCAGTTAATTGAAGATGATCCCTTGATTTAAGGAAGATATTTTGGAGGGAAGATATTTTGAAAAGAGAATATTCTATTTAAAAAAATAGAATATGCCATATGCAAGTTGGAGAAAAATTAGTAATTAAATAATTAAGAAATTATTTAATTGTGAGGGATGAGAGGAAATTAAGATTTTATTGATTAAATAATTAAAAATTATCTAATTAGATGGGATTGAAGAAAATTAGTATTAATTAAATAATCAAAATTATTTAATTAAGTGAAAAGGAGGGAAATTTGAATTTAATTAAATAATTCAAAATTATTTATTCAAGGTGATTTAGAGGAAAATGATAAATTATGACAAATTTTGATGGATTAATCAAATAATATTAGTGGTTTAATTAATAGAAGAAAATAAGAAATTTTATCAAATAATTAGAATTATTTAATTAAAATTGATTAATTAGAAGATAATGAGGAAATAATGAGAAATAGTGAGAAATAGTGAATTATGAGCGTGTGATATGCTTAGACAATTTTAGGTGTCTACATTTTTCCCCTCTTTGAGACAATATACATGTTGTGTTGTTTCAAATACCTGCTACTGATTTGGAATTTTTTTTGATGCCCCACCATGCCCCAAAAAATAAAGGAATGATGGGAGGATGGTAGGGTACCCCTTGAGAGGTCAGCTGAAAAAATAAATTTTCAAGTCAGACTCACAATAAGATAGGTTTGGTGAAGAAAAGGAGGAAAAAAATTGGGCCTAGGGGATGAGGAAACTGATCAGAAGGATTAGGGATGATGAGAAGTAGGATGAAGGGGGTGGGAGGGATGAAAAACAAGGTTTAGGGGACCATATATATGCATTTGGGGTCCATTTATACCTCATTTTCATTTTCATAGTTATAGATTTCCACAACTCATAGCTAAATTCATTCATAGAGAAATTGCAAAGATGGCCCTGGTTCCACATGCTGCACACCACACAGACACAATCTGTTAGTTCCAATGGCCCACCAGAGCATATCCCTTGATACATATATAAGCCTATTTTTATTTCACTTAGTTTTATGTGTCCTAAATGCTAAGAGAAACTAGGCAATCAAATATGTCAAGTTACAATCATCACTTCTAAAACCTATCGTGACACATTTGCACCTTGATGTGATGCTTTTGATTTTCCTGTGATGCTTTTAAAAAATAAAGTCATCTCTAAATTTTGGTTTTCTTCTAATTGGTATAAATTAACACATTTGACAAAGGACTTGCTTATGAAATTGTAAAGCGGTGCTTTTGAAAAAAAAGACCGCTTTTGATTTAGAGATTTATAGACTTAGACATTTTTCAAATTTTCAACAAATTGATGTTGTGAGTGTTATGCTTGCAGGCTATATTTGATCCCATCTTGTCATAGGAGTGAAAACCTAGGGTTCTTAGATAGATGGTTCATCTAAGCAAGGTGGACATGAAGTTCCTTGGCACAATCAAATTATATCACATTTCTTATATGTTGGAGATCCAAGCACATCGGGCCTTCATGACCGCGATTGTGGAGAGGTGGCACTCTGAAACATCTTCATTTTCACTACCAATAGGTGAGGCTACTATCACTCTTGAGGATGTGTGGCTCATCATAAGGGTTTCAATTCATGGAGTGAGGGTTTCATATGAGCCTAATTCAGCTATTGAGGCATTGGAGCGAGTTCTACTAGATGATGAGATTGAGATCAATGATAGATAGATTGATCTTTGATAGTACATCAAGGTTATGGAAGACATTATCATAGTAGTATTTGGACTCATCCACAAGAAGATCAAGTCCGATCAATGATCTAAAGGATTTTTGGTTGGGAGGGGCTGAGTTCTAGGTAGGATGATGGAGGATGATAGAGTCTATGCATGGGGGCCATGCATCTTAGCCCATATCTACCACAACATGCATTAGGTGGTCTATCAATCAACTGATAGTTTATTTGTAGGTGTGACACTACTCCATATTTGGGCATGAGAGTACATAGTAGTCACTAGACCTATTGGGGAGGCATTTTGAGTAGCATGTGATCCCTTTTCTTATCAATATGACACTTATCTTATGTAGCATCAACTCAAAGACCTTGATTACTAGTGGAGGAGTAATGATGAGATTAATGAGCTCAGATGGTAGCCATGGCTTCACCGTGAGGCATGGGATGACAATGGTGTTCACTTACCATATTGTAGATAGACCTAATGGCTTATCAGGAGGACTCCATACATCCTAGAGCAGTACTTTCCAAATAGGGTGAGATGAAAATTTGGGTATGTACAATATGTACCAACCTTGGATTATCATGTATTGTTTGTGAGGACATATTGAGAGATCATTGAGTGGGGGCCCATGCTGGTGCCTCATGTAGAATTTATCAATTTTCTTCACTTGGCATAGGTAGAATGGATATGGGTGGATGGAGCTAAGGACCTTGGTGTTACTACAAAATATGTTGCTTGGTGGATTCCTCTGAGACCATTGAGATTCACTCATCTCGATAGTAAAGTAGTGGGAGTTAAGAGGAGGAGGATGGATGCAGATATAGGGAGAGCCCATATATAGTGGAAAGAGTAGAGGTTGAGATCCTTATAGGTGTAGGTGGAGGATAACAGGTTGGGGTACCAGCGGTGGTACTCAGAGGAGAGAGAGAGAGAGAGAGAAAATAGGTGAAGATGAGGAGATGCCCAAGGGAGTGGATCTTGATGATGTTAGGCTTTGAGTTGCCCTCAAAGAGTGAGAATAGTCTTGATAAGAGGGATGGATACAAAGTAGAGAGATAGAATTGGTGTTCAACTAGCCTAGAGGACCATGAAGATGGATTCAATGATAGAACACTATTAGCAGGCAGAGGCATAGGTGGTACATGTCACCATAAAGTGAGATGGGGAGCAAAGAAGGAGGCTGCAAGATAAGGGCCATGATCCCAATGACAAATCATATGATAAAGGTGAGGAAAATCACCCAGGAGGCTACCTACTACAAGAAATTATATGAGGTAGTGGTACCAATAGGTGGGAGAGAACCTCAATTCTTGACCAAGAGTGTAGTGGTGGTAGGTAGCAGATCCGAGGGAGGATTTGTTGGTTTTCCTTCCTAGGTATAGTAGTCATATCAGTAACCAAAAAGGTTAGGGGATCATGGATCCAAAGGGAAAACATATGGGGTGTAGTAGCCTCCAACATAGCATGCACCTCCTCCTCCTCCTCATTCTCCTGGTTGGGAGGAGAGGGAGAGTTCTATGTGATTATCTTTGTATATATGATGTACATATATTTTTATGTAGACACACTTTTGATGATGTATATATGTATTAATGACTCTTGATAGCCAGTTGTACACACATTTATTGTATAGAATTTTGTATTATGACACATATTTTTATGATATATGAGATGAGACTTTTTAAGACTATGATTATGAATTATGTGATGATGTTATGGAAAATTATGGACATATGTAATTTCTATATAATTCTTATATGATTCTATTATGTGATGATATAGGATGCATGGATGCAATGATATGATCTAATGATTTGATGCTCATGGATTATGATGTCATGATATTAGGATATGGATTATGCGATGATGTGGTATTAGAATGGTACTAATGATTTGTGGATGCATGATGTATAATGTGATAGTATGATCTTTGGATATATGTTGCTAATGATGTTTTATCGATGCAGGATGTGATGGATATTTTCATGCATGTCATGATACTTGGATATAATTGTTAGTATGATGAGTAGGATAAAATTGTTAGTATGATTAGTATGATAGAAGAAAAGATAGATGATTAGATAGATAGATAGAATAAAACCCGATGAATGAATGATGTTGATAAAATATTAAGAAATCTATGATTATTGGATGGATTTTATTATTTTATTGGATATATGATGAGATAGGATAGATGGTTTTGATTTTTATTTAGGTTATGCTAAAGAATGTAGAGCAATCCTTATTTTGATATAGAAAGTAGACACTATGCACCAAGGTATGAAGAACCAAGGTGGCGTCGTATCTATTACATGGAATTTGAATCTATAAAGAAAACAAGTATCCCTTTTCATACCTGACATGCAAAAACCTTGTTTGATCATGTGAGATAATGAAGCCTTGAAACAAGTTATGCCTATGCACAAAAGGTATAAAGAACCTGATATGCAAAGGTCATTGTATTGCTTGAAACTATCCCTACACACAAGGAAATTATTCACCATGGTCATATTACAAGAGCATACTACAAACATAATAAACGAAGCAATGAATATGCCCCATTACATACCCCTCTAGAAACACAAATATATTGAAGATCAAGGTGGCTTCAAGTAAGCGATGGAGTGAGACAAAAGATAAAATCAAAAGGAAAGACCGACTGACAAAAATATATCAATACCATCATATCTCTTATCAAAGAGATTGTAATTTGTTGATCCATGATCGGTGCCTATTGTAGGAATGATATATCCGTTAAGGAAACAATTGTGGATCTTGAATTAGATGCTTTAGGCCATTGACATGTAGGTAGTTGGTGTGTTTTGACAATGATCGTTACTTGCAAATTTTCATGAATTTTTGTGTTTCAATGATTGCCATATTTTCTTTTGTTTACTTTGTCAAAGATGAGTGTGAATATAGGTTTATTATGGATGAACATGTTTATTATGGATGGGTGAGTTATGATGATTTATTTTTGGAATTTTTAAATGTTTTAAAAATTTTTGGACTATTTGAGGCTGTATTTGGATTTTTGAATATTTTTGGATTATGTGTTTATTTGAATGTTTTTAGATTTTCTTTTTATTTGAATATTTTTTGGATTTTCTATTTATTCAAATAACAAGCCATGCTAGGGGTGTTTATGGAGATATGGTAGATGGATGAATGAAGTGCATTTTATTATGGATAATATGGGAAAGACCTTTGATAGATGGTGGATGGTTCTTATTTACACACGAGGCCCGTTTGCCAAGTTTTCACCAAAGTACTTGTCCAAAGCACCACCAGAGTGGTTTTCACTAGAGGATTATTTTTCTCTTTACTATTTTGTCCTTTATTTTATTTTATTTTTTGATATTTTCCATTTTTTTATTTTTTGAATAAAATACCGCCAATGGGTTAAGTATAGAATTGTTTGAGGTGTCTGCTATTGATAGGATCTTGCAAGGGGTCACCTTCAGGTGTTGCTAATTGATAAGATCTAGATCCATAGATAGTGGTAACAATGAACAGTCCTAACCAATTAGGTTCAAATTTGCCTTTGCTATCCTGATCCAATTGGTTCTCTTTAAGGACTAGATCTACCACTTGGAATTTTCTACCCTTGATATTCTTGTTGTAGATTTATAAAAGATGATTCTGATAGGCTTGAAGATGGTTAAGTACTTGAAGGTTTCTTTCATCTAGCAACTCTAGATCATTTAGTTTGGACACCCAATTTTCTTAATCATAAATAAGGTGTTGCAACGAGATCCTTACTGATGAAAGCTCAAACTCAATAGGTAAGATGGATTTGGTACCATAGACCAAGGAGTATGGTGTGACACCAATAGGTGTTCTGATACTAGTTTGGTAGGCCTATAAGGTAGGATTGATTTGTAAGTTCTAGTCACAATAAATATCATTTACAATATTTTTTAGGATTTTCAAGATTGATTTTTTAGATGCTTTGGCTTGGTTGTTCCTTTGAGGATAGTAGGGTGTGGAGAAATGATGTTGGATATGGAATTGAGCAAAAATATCCCAAACACCTTGGTTCTTAAAAAGTGTTTCATTATTCGTAATGATAGCTTGAGGGACACCATACCAAAAAATTAGGTAGTTTGAAATGAACTTGGAAATTTTCTTGTTAGTAATATAAGTTAGAGGAATAACTTTGATCCACTTTTTGAAATACTTGGTGGTAGTGATGATAAAATTATGGCCATTATAAGATGTAGGGGAAATATTTTGTATGAGGTTGAGCCCCCATTATGAAAAAGGCCAAGGTGTAGTTATGGGTTACAATTCTTGCACTAGAGTGTGAATGAGGTCACCATGTTGTTGACATTATAGACATTTCTTCACAAACTAATTTACCTCGTGTTCCATTGTTGATCAATAGCATCTAGTTCTCAACTTCTTGGTAAGGATAGGGACACTTGAGTGAGACTCACACATTCCTTTATGCACATCTTGTAAGGAAGTTGTAGCTTCTTCCGAGTTAAGCATCTAAGTAGTTCGCCATCAAGACTCTTCCTATAAAGGGTATCACTAATAATGACAAAGTGGGATGATCATCCAATAAAGGTTTTTTTAAGGTTGGTAGTGAGATTGGGTGGGATGATATCATTTTATAGATATTGGTAGATGTCATGGTACTAAGGGGAATTAGAACCAACAATTTCACACATGAATTCTGATTAAAGAACTTCAAATGTTGGTACCAATAGTTTCTCAACAAAAACTTACACTTGTGACTATTATGCGACATATCTAATAGAGACCTAGTTGTCATCATAAATTCTACTGCTTTGTTATTAATCTTGCAAATTGGCTTAAGGTAATGATAGTAAAGTATTCCTTAAAACTATCTACTATTCTTTTGTATGATATCAATTTTTCATCTTTGGTCTAATATTCATTGTTGACTTGTCTCACTAATATCACCAAAAACCTATAATTATTTGATCTTCCATTGTATAGCCATTCTCAACCCTATTATGAGAGCTTTGCATTCAACTATATTGTTGGTACATAAAAAAGCTAACTGATATGACATAGGTATGTAGTCACCTTGTGGGTTGATGAAGAGGATTGCAACTGCTAAACCATGTTGAGTATGAGAGCCATAAAAATATAGTTTCGTTTGATTGATGGGAGTAATGGTGAATATTGATTCATCTAGGAAATCGGATATAAGAGGATTCTCATCATATATCAATGCTTCTACTAGTTAATTTATGATTACTTGTCCTTTGATTTATTTTTTATCCACGTATTCTATATCAAATTCACTAAGAATCATAACCCATTTAGCCTATGAGGGTTACATTAGAGAATAGATACTTTAGTGGATCCACTTTTGGAATGAGCTTAACTTGCCTATTGAGCATATAATGTCACAATAATTGGGAGGAAAAAACTACCACTAAACAAGCCCTCTCAATAGGTGTGTAGTTAAGCTCGTAGCCTACTAGAGTTTGGCTAATATAGTGAACTACTCTCTCTTTTATTGACTCATCATGTTGTGCAAGAAGAGCTCCTAATGTTGTTGTAGTTATTGAGATGTACAAAATCAAGGGTTTGTTTGGAATTGGTGGCATTAATACAGTAGGTGATGCAAGATAATCCTTTATATGTTGAAAGGATTGTTAGAATTTTTGATCCCATTTAAATATTACATCCTTGTAAAGGAGATGTGTGAATGGGTGACATTTTTCCTACTAACTATGCTATGAATATCTCAATAGACTATAATTTACCTTGTAGACTACAAAGTTGCTTCATTGTTTTTGGTGGAGGCATATCAATGGTTGCCTTGAATTTGGTGGGGTCCACTTCAATTCCTCTTTGAGATACTATGTTTTTGAAAGTGACTCCAAAGAAATATTTCTTTGCGTTTTGCCTAACTTGATATTTTTCCAGCTTGTCAAAAATTGAGCTAGCACTTCAAGATGACCTTTTCTTGTCACAAATTTAGCTAAAATATCATCCATGTAATCTTCCATGATGGTTTGGAACATGTAATGAAAAATCACCGTCATGGCTCTTTAATATGTCGCTCCTACGTTTTTAATACCTAAAGGTAGGTGATCCCACAATATTGGTTTATAATTTTTGGCCAAACTGGACATTGAATTGATTTTTTTAACTAAATCTTCACTTTTGGGCTCTTGTAGCTGCTAAACCATGAGGAATTTGAAGATGATGCGAACTAGTGATTTGTGAAATTTTGTCTATATATTCTAAATATATTTTTTGAATTTTTTTTGAATCATATTGCATTTCTTTTTCCATCTCCTTCAAAAACTAGTTTTTATCAGGAAACACCATTTTTAAGGAGTGATGCTCACCGTAAAAAACATACATTTTTTTCTATGAAGGATAAAACTCTATTTTTTTTGAATTCAACTTTGTAACTACGATACCTAATAAGTTAATTTGGTTTCATAGTGTTTTATTGAATATTTTTTTCTTAATCAAGTTTTGAAGTCAAACCAATTACAATTCAGACATAGGTGGACTGCAAACAACATAACTTTTTTTGTATGTATTGAAATTCAAATTTTTTATTACTAGATTAAGGACATCAATACCTAGCCCAAACTTATTTTTCATATTTTTTTTTGATAATCTACTTTTTTTCCACATGTGCAGAACAAAGGGCTTGATTTTCGATGAAAAACCTAAGTGTAATTAAACTAAAAAAATACATAATAAAACCAAAACATATTAAAATTATATTTGATGGATAGCTCATTTTGAGGACTACCATAATTTAGTTGGGTCTATGAATTCTCCTCCATTTTCATCCTCATCCCGAGCTTCGAAGGGAAAAAATTTGTAGAAATTTGGTGGAAGAGGGGAAGAAGGGCAAAAAAGGGGGTTCGAACGGACCCTGGTTCAAGTGAACCCACCCTTTTATTGAATTTTCCATTGTCTTCATTATAAAATAATTCCAAAAAGTGGGTCCCATCATTTAATAGGGTTCTCTCAAATTGGGGTCCATTTGAACACCCCAGTTCGTGCGAACCCCTAAAAAGCAATTTTTTTCATAGGAGTATTTTTGCAATTTTCCTTCCTCACCAGAATTGTAAACCAGTATTGTGGGATCACCCAGGCATAAAATTCCAACAATAGTTACCCCATGGGCATGTGAATGTTGTCTTGTGTTGGAATTCTTGTGTTATTGAGATCTTGTTATATTAAAAAAAACTATCCATAAGAGATAAGATATCTTGTCCTGCTATAATGTCCACTATCATGTTGATATTCAGTAATGGGAAGTCATCTTTAGGAAATAATTTGTTAACGTATCTAAAATCTACATATCCATATGCTCCCAGTGGGTTTGGAAATTGGTACTATATTGGAAACCCACTTAGGATAGTCAACAGGTCTAATGAAACTGATATCCAACAATTTTTGTAGTTCAATATTTCCAAGCAATGCTATTTGAGGATACATCTTTCATAGATTTTGTTTGACTAGTTTTACATCACAATACACTGTTAGATGATGAAATATCTTGTCCTGCTATAAGGTCCACTATCATGTTGATATTCAGTAATGGGAAGTCATCTTTAGGAAATAATTTGTTAAGGTATCTAAAATCTACATATCCATATGCCCCCAGTGGGTTTGGAGATTGGTACTATATTGGAAACCCACTTAGGATATTCAACAGGTCTAATGAAACTGATATCCAACAATTTTTGTAGTTCAATATTTCCAAGCAATGCTATCTGAGGATGCATCTTTCATAGCTTTTGTTTGACTAGTTTTACATCACAATACACTATTAGATGATGAAATATCTTGTCCTGCTATAAGGTCCACTATCATGTTGATATTCAGTAATGGGAAGTCATCTTTAGGAAATAATTTGTTAAGGTATCTAAAATCTACATATCCATATGCCCCCAGTGGGTTTGGAAATTGGTACTATATTGGAAACCCACTTAGGATAGTCAACAGGTCTAATGAAACTGATATCCAACAATTTTTGTAGTTCAATATTTCCAAGCAATGCTATCTAAGGATGCATCTTTCATAGCTTTTGTTTGACTAGTTTTACATCACAATACACTGTTAGATGATGAACTACTAAGGATGTTTCTAATCCTGACATATCTACATAAGACCTGATAAAATTTATCTTTTGTTCCCCCATAAATGCTACAAAATTTTGTTGTTTGTCAAGATCTAAAGATCTTGCATGAAATGTTATATGAGGGTATTCATCTATCCGAACATTGATTTTTTGTGCTTTCTCGATAAGTATTGCCGATTTTTCTTTATATTTATTTATACTTGGGAAATCAAATCCTTCATCCTTGAGCACTTGAGTGAGGTTTTCACTATCAGATACATCCTTTATTTTTATTTTTTCTTGATCCGAAAGTGACACATTGTTAGGATAGGTGAAATTATAATTGCTATCCTAAGTTGATAATTGTGTTCTCCATGTTCTTTGGAAAGTGTTCTAGAGGAAAAAGGGTCAAAATATTATTATTTATTTTCCTATGACAAATTATAATTGCATTCAAAGAGGTGGACCAACTACGATGATGGTTACAGAGAATCCCGAGAGTATATTCATTTTGGCCATCCAACTTCTAGGTGGGGACCACCTAGAAGTGCATGATCTTGCATGTTATTTTCATGTTATCTTAGGTTGAGCACCTAAGCTTGTATGTTCTAGGTTTGAGCTATTAGATCCCTCAAAGAGTTATGGAGCACTTGGTATTGACCAATTTTCATTGGCTATGGGTTAGGTGCCCATGTGAGCATTTAATATATTTCACCATGTCTTTGGGCTGTCCTCTAAGGGGGCATGTATTTTTCTAGGTGGTTTTACTTGTTGTTTTGGGATACTATTTATGGTATTATCTCCCACAAACTTATATATTGGAGCATTGAGATGGTGGTTTGCAAAGTTTATTTGCAAGTTGTTAGAGTAACAAAGTGCTATCAAAATTTAGAGAGGAATGTTGTATTGATGTACTTCCTTGAAGATTAATAAAATCATTGCATCTCTTTGGGTGCAGAATTTTTTCCTGCAAGGGTTTCTCCATGTATATCTTGTGTCACTTGTGATTTTCAACTTGTGGTATTGCTGATTTGCTTTCATGTTTGCAATGGCTAATCACATATCATACTATTGGTAACCTTGAATGCATAATTTTAGATTTACAAACACATACTTAAGTTCATATTGTTGCAAATTTTACCTTGAATTTCCAACTTTTGGTATCAGAGCTAATGGTTCTATTGAGAGACATACACCTTTCTCTTAAGTGTTGAAGGTGTTTTGGTTGCAATGTGAGCTTGTGCATTGTGGGTTTTGTAGATTTGTGAAGAGGATTGAAAACCATGGCTTCTACCTCCCATCTAGATATTGAGAAATTCAATGGAACTGGTTACAAGGTGTGGAAGTTGAAGATGGAGGATCTCCTTGAAAATAGAGATTAGTGGTTGGCAGTTTCAAATGAAAAGAAACCAGAATCAACATCTGATGAAGGTTTGAAGAAAATGGAAAAAAAGGCATGAGGAACCATTTAGTTGTGTCTTGCAGATCCCATCTTTCTAAATGTTTTAGAAGAATCTACCACATTCAAGTTGTGGAGGAGGATAAGTGAAATTTAAAAAATTAAAAAGTCTAACAAATAAATTGTATCTCAAAAGACATGTGTATTATTTGAAAATTAAGGATGGTGTTTCTATTGCAGAACATTCCAATGATTTTAATATGATTATAATTCAACATGCATATGTAGATGTTAAGATAGAAGAAGAAGATAAACGAAATTTGTTGCTTTGTTCTTTACTCGAATCTTGGGAAAATCTAATTGTTTCTATAAGTGGCGGTGGTACATAACTGAAGATGGATAGTATCATTGCTATAATTATTTCAAAAGAGATGAGAAGAAAGTCTATGAATGCGGCCTCCCAATATTCCTTGCACGTGCGAGGAAGGTCCAAAGAAAAAGGAGGGAATAAAGGGGACAAAAAGTGAGACAAGTATAAAGGATGTTCTAAAACCCACAGGAAGAGTAGAGTAAAGTGTTGGAATTGTGGTAAGAGAGGGCATGTGAAGGAGTGGAGAAATAAGAAAAAGAGTTTGGATAATTTCACGAAAAAGTCCTCAGAAGATGGTGATTCTAATGCTTTGTTTATTTCTACTAACATTGCTAGTAATGATGCTTGTCTTATTGATTTAGGTTGCTCTTATCATATGACTCCTCACAAGGAGTGGTTTACTTCATATTCAACTTATGATGGGGGATAATTTTTCCTTGGTGATAATAACACGAAGAAGATTGTTGGTAAGGGAACGGTTGGTAAGAGGAAGTTTGGTAATTACTAAAGGATCTCATATTGGGACTTTTTTAGTCTTAATGCCTCCAATTTTTGTAACTCCACCAATGTAAATAGAACTAAAAATGCATGTATGTTGTGGCACCATAGATTGAGTCATATAATTGCAAAGGGGCATAAGACCATTTTGAATAAAAAATTGGTTGACGATATTTTTGGTTATTCTATTAGCGAAAATGATTTTTGTGAGCATTGTGTGTTTGGTAAACATAATAGATCATCATTTACTAGTAGAAATAATAAAGCTAAGAGATTATTATAGATCATTCATTTAGATGTGTTTGGACCAGTGGATGTTGACTCTTTTGGAAAATCTCATTATGCTACTTTCATTGATGATGTCTCAAGATACACTTGGATTTATTTTATGCATGAAAAATATAAGGTTTCACTAAGTTTAAGGAATTTAAAGCCTTAGTTGAGAAGCATACATATTATAAGATAAGGGTGTTGAGATATAAAAATTGGGTGAATATTGTTCTAGGGAATTTGATGAGTTCTACAAGCATGCAGGTATTGTTCAACAAAAGACTACACCATATACACCCCAACAAAATAGGGTAGTAGAAAGAATGAACTGAATCTTGATGGAAAGAGCTAGGAGCATGTTGAGTGGTGCTAAGCTTGATAAATTCTTTTGGGAAAAATATATAAGCACTACATGTTATTTGGTTAATAGATCTCCTTGTTCGACTCTTGTTGATAAAAATCCTTATGAAGTGTGGATAGGTAGAAATCCTCCTGCTTCACATTTAAGGGTATTTTTTTGTGAGAATTTTGTTCATGTGCCTCAAGAGAAGCATTCTAAATTGGATCCAAAAGCACAAAAAATGCATCTTTGTTGGTTACGGTGAGAATGTAAAAGGTTATAATCTTTGGAATCCACTAACCCATAAAATGGTCTTCTCTAGAGATGTGATTTTCAAGGAGTTTAGAGCATACTGATGTGAAGAACAACCAAAAGAGAAAGATAAGACAAAAATAGTGCACTTTGAGACAAATATTGAGAAGAAGGAAGATGCACATGTGGAAGAAAAATTAGATGGATTTGAGGATGGTGAAGAAGAAGAGGGTTTAGAGAGTTCAGATGATGTGCAGGATGAACATATAGAAGAAGAAGATAAACAAGAGCTCTTTACTCCTACCTTTAGAAGATCCACAAGATAAAGTAATCTAGTTGATAGGTATAGCCCATCTAATTACCATTATGCATTTTATTTGTTGAGTACTGACGATGAACCTAGATCCTACAAGAAGGCTCTTTATTTAGAAGAAAGTGAGTCTTGGATGTAGGCCATGTAAGAGGAGATGATGTCTTTGGATAGTTGTGATACCTATGATCTTGTGAGTTTTCCCAAAGGAAGAAATCACATTGGTTGCAAGTGGGTATTTAAAAATAAATTTGGTGCAGACGGTTGGTTAGAGTGGTACAATGCTAGATTGGTGGGAAAGGACTACTCCCAAAGAGAGGGAGTTGATTTCAGTGAAATTTTCTCTCTCGTTGCTAAGTTAACTTATATTAGATTTCTATTATCTATTGCTACTGCTTATGATTTTGAAATAGAGAAAATGGATGTTAAAGATGATTTCTTGAACGAGGATATTGAGGAAGAGATTTATATGTGACAACCTGATGGTTTTGTTGTGAAAGGATAATAACACTTGGTTTGCAGGTTAAAAAGATCTTTATATGGTTTGAAACAATCACCCAAGATGTATTAGAAGTTTAATACATTTTCTTGAATTTGGATTTTGTTAGAAGTGAAGAGGATCATTTTGTTTACATTGAGGTTATTGATGATCATATACTAGTCATTGTCTTGTATGTTGATGACATGTTGTTTATGGGTAACAACACGGTGATGATTAGGGAGCTTAAGACTCAGATTTTTGGCACATTTGATATGAAATATTTTGGGGCTGAAAATATATCCTTGGGATGGGATTAGTAGGAAAATATCACAAA
Organism: Sequoiadendron giganteum; assembly: GCA_007115665.2. Taxonomy (NCBI): domain Eukaryota; kingdom Viridiplantae; phylum Streptophyta; class Pinopsida; order Cupressales; family Cupressaceae; genus Sequoiadendron; species Sequoiadendron giganteum. The sequence continues at coordinate 365,253,715 of CM021109.1, forward strand.
AATATTTGGTTAAGTTAGAGTAAGTATCTTGATACCATTTTGCAAAGGTTTAGTATGCATGACTACAAACTAGTTAATATTCCATTTCTGGTTGTTACTAAGTTGAGTTTAGATATGTTTCCTAATTTTTATGATGATTTTAAAGAGATGTATAATGTTACTTATGATAGTACTATTGGTAGTTTGATGTATGCAATGGTTTACACCAAACTGGATATAGCCCAAGCAATGGGAGTTTTGAGTAGGTTTATCTCTAACCCTGGTAGAGAACATTGGAATTTTGTTAAGGGGGTGTTTAGATATTTGTGTGGTACTTTATATTATTGTTTGATTTATCATAGCATTGATGATGTGATTAAGTCATTGGAAATATAGGGTTTTGTTGACACAGATTGGGAAGGTGACTTGGACAATTGAAGGTCCACTAGTGGCTATGTTTTTAATTTATTTGGAGGTGCAGCAAGTTGGACGAGTAAAAGAAAACCTATTGTTGAATTTTCCACCATTGAACCAGAGTATATGTCTACTACAAATGCCTCTAAGGAGGCGGTTTGGTTACAAATACTTGGTAATGGTATTGGTTTTGATTGTAGGATAGTGAGAATTGGATGTAACAGTCAAAGTGCCATATGTTTAGCCAAAAATCCTATGTATCATGCAATTACTAAGAATTTTTATGTTCAATATCACTTTGTGTGAGAGATGGTTGAGAATGGTAAGGTCTTAATTGAGAAGGTTGACATGTTGGATAATGTTGTAGATTCTCTCACAAAGCCAATGACCATGGATAAGTTCTCTTGGTGCAGGAAGGCCATGGGCCTTGATCATTGTACTTGATTATATTTTATTTTATATCTCATGGATGTTATTGTAATTTATAATGTCAAGCAAGGAATGTTAGGATAGGTGACATTATAATTTTTATCTTAAGTTGATAATTGTGTGTCTTGACATTCTTTGGAAATTTTTCTAGAGGACATGAGGGGAAAAACATTTATTATTTATTTTACCATGAAAAATTGTAATGGCATTCAAAGAAGTGGACCCACTACAATGACGGTTACAAACCATCCCAAGAGCATATTCCTTTTTGGCATCCAACTTTTGGGTGGGGACCACCTAGAAGTGCATTCTCTTGCATGTTATTTGCATATTATTCTGGGTTGGGTGCTCAAGGTTGCATGTTCTGGGTTTGATCTGTCAGAGCCATCAGAGAGTTATGGAGCACTCACTATTGACCAATTTTCATTGGGTATGGGTTAGGTGACTATGTGAAGGCCATGCGAGCATTTAATATTTTTCACCATGTCTCTGGTCTGTCCACTAAGGGGGGCATGGGTTTTACAAGTGGTTTTACTTGTTGTTTCAAGATACCATTTATGGTATTCTCTCCCACAAACTTCTATATATTGGAGCATTGAGATGGGGTTTGTAGATTTTTTTTGTAGGTTGTCAAAATAACAAAGTGTTGTCAGAATTTAGAGAGGATTGTTGTATTGATGTAATTCCTTAAAGATTAATACAAGCATTGCATCTCTTTAGGTGTGGATTTTTTCACACAAGGGTTTCTCCATGTATATCTTATGCCACTTGTGATTCTCAAATTGTGGTATTGTTGATTTGCTTTCATGTTTGCAATTGCTAATCACATATCATAATATTGGTAATCTTGAATGTATAATTTCAGATTTACAAACACATACTTAAGTTCATATTGTTGCAAGTTTTACCTTGAATTTCAACACACATTGTGGTTTTCACTAGGGGATCTATTTTTTATTTTATGACTAAAGGATTCAAGTCTCCCCTGTAGTATGATTTTATATCAAGTTCTATGTCAAAAATTTCTTTATGATCTCCCAAAAGTATGCTATCCTGAGTCCCATGAACTTAGTAATAGCTTCATTGTTTTTAAATATATCCAAAATAAGAGATTTTTGTTGGTCCCAATTGATAAGTTGAGGGTAGACAAGCTGGAGGCTATTTTATTTTGTATGGGCTGTGAATGATAGGGTTATGATGGTGTAGATGGATGCATTTTTTGAATAGATCAGTAATACACATAGGAGATTCATCAATAGTGTTATTATTAGGTGGACTAACCATAAGAGAAATTATAACTTCATCACTAAATATACCTTTGACATTAGGGGTGAAATTTTCTTGAGAACCATATCCAAGACCTTGATATTTTTATCCCTTTTCTAAAAGAATAGGTTCTCTTATACCTTGTTGATGTAGACTAAGAACACCATAGCCTGTAAATCCCATGTTCATTATCATTTGGAAGCCTTTACTATTTTGATCAATAGGAAGAGGAGCTTCTTATTGTTTGTCTTGATACAATTATTTAGAAAAAATCCTTCATCTATAAAATCTTTATTGAGTTCACCCCACTTGAGAAGACCATGTGTTCAAACTTGATGATGGTAGAGGTTTTGTTAATATTCTTTGGTTTTCCATGCGTATTTAGAGAAGATGGAAATTTTCCTACATATAAGGACCCTTTGATGTTGTAGTATCTACGACCATTGTCTCAACTTGGACCTTGATTTTGGGAATTGGTTGATGAGATGTAGAGGAAGAGGCTAATGTCAACGGATCAATATAGGAAGTTGAATATGAGGCTACATAATTTTTGGGAGCTTGGAGTAACTTTTGGTATTTCTATTCCAAGTTCTTGAAATAATGAAATGGTTCAAGATCACCATAAATGGTAACCTTGGTCTTGTTATACAAGAAATTTATGAAAATTGATGATAAGAAGATGGGATGACTTGCATGGAATGTATCTATGGGTGTCCTAGGAGAATGTTATAGGGTAGATCAAGGTCCAATACTTGACATGTGGTTTTGATGATCCCAAGACCAACCTAAATAGGCAATCTTATTATTCCCTCTAATTCTATTTCATTATCATCATAGGATCTAATAGTGATTCATTTATGAATCTTAATAACTTCTTTAGAGTATCCCACATATAAAACAAGTTGTAGGTACAAATATTTATGCCCTAATCCACCATTTATCAAAACTCTCTTTATTTTGTGCTTATGGAAAAAAAATTCGAGATGGAGAGCATGGTTATGATAGGTATGAGTAGGAAGATATTTTTCATTAAATATCTAGTGATGAGTGGATACGATATTCCACACCATGGATTGGAATCATTTTGTATCTATATCGGTGGGTATAGAGGATTGTAGGAGAGCCTTATCTAATAATTTCTTGTGTGTTGGGGAAATTATCAAAATCTCTAAGATAGAAATTTTTGTGGGAGTCCTTTTGAGATGATTAATTAGACTATAATTGGTTGGGTGCACTTTCATTACAACTTTGGATTATGGGAGAGTTGCTTGAATAGTAACCTTCCCTCATTGTGTTGTGACTCCACACTCAGGATTTTTACCATGGATGGTGATGATGGATATTTGGTTGCTAGAATCTTGAGTATGTCCTATGATATTATCATATAAATGACCCACTTTATTATATTATCTTGTCCTACCGACTTCCTTTTCCTTACCATGATTGGGGATCAAATCCTTTTATATCCCTAGATCATTATTCCTAGATGTTTTGAGGCATTGGTCAATGTTTACTTCCCCTTGGTCAATGAGATCTTGAATTAATTTATTAAGTCTCATGAAATTAGATGTCTTATTCCCTTTGTTCTATAGTATTCACAGTAGTTATTGTTTTTATACCATGATAGTTTGAATTTTGGTTCATCATATTACCAAAGCTTGGGAAGCTTGATGAGGTTTGATTGAATCAATTTGTTTAAAACCATTTCTAGAGGTTCCCTTAAGGGAGTGTATTTGCGTTGAGTTGTATTATTGGGTCTTGGTGGTTGTCCTCTTGGAGTATTTGTGTTTTAAACATTTTGCTTATTGTTTGATTGGGGTTGCATGTTTTGCACAAATTTTGTGTCTACCATGTCATCATTTGTAATGTTTTTGTTTTGGCCCATAGGCATGGTTTTTCATCATATCTTGAAGGGTTATCCTTATTGTCTTTGTAAATTTTGACTATCCCTTTAGCAATGAGATCCATTTTTATTGTTAGACCTTTTTCTATGAGTTATTCAAATTTATTGGCACATTGTATGCGTAGGTGAAAATTGATTTTTGTGTTGAGATTTTGAACAAAAATGTACATAATTTTCTTTTTCAAAATGGACCATTTACATTTACTAAATTTATGTCTCCATCTTTGTAAAAAAGATATAGATGTTTCTCCTTGGTTTTGTTTTGTGATGTACAAGTCAGTCATAGTAACCTCATGTTGATTAGGAAAATTAGGTAAATGTCTTAGGTGATGATATTGGTTGATTAGGGTTAGGTGATGGATGAATAGGGAATATTTTAGGTTTCTAAACATCCTCCCTCCTATTATTCTCTTTTCTCCTCTCTCATTCGTCGCTATTCTATCTTCTAACCTCCTCATTTATCTTATATGTCTTCTATCTGTAAATGATGTTCCATCATGACTCTATGATTAATCATATTTATACATAATTATAAAATGTATAGAGCCATGTGTGGATGGTGGAATAATATCAATAAATTTTGAAATGAAAATAAATCAATAATAAACCCACTTCAATAATCAAATAGCCTACCCCAATGAAGCGTGTGCACAAACATGAAAGCAAGTCAAATTAAACTACTTTACTTCCACCAATGTGCCTAGTCTCACTCTATTATATAATGTGATTATGCTAATTCAATAGTATGTGGATTGCTCATAAAACCTTAGCATAATATTGATAGCAAAAATAATGAAAAAATGAGTATAATATGGATGCAAGATTCATCAAAAAACATGGAGAGATTGAATGGATAAAATATGGATGTTTTATAGCTTTTATTAATATCATATCCATGGTACATGATGTTTGAGATGTTCGATGTATGATTATGTTTGAGATCATGAGGATTATGTACATGGCATGTGTCATGATGAGGGGCTATGATGAGAAGTGATTGCATAAATTAGATGACTGACTACATGGGTGGATGAAATGGAAGCAATTGAGAGTGAACTAGGGTTGATTTTTAGTCATCTCACTAAATTTATAGATGGAGGAATAGAAATAGAATGATATAATTAGGAAATAAATAAAATATCAATTTTAATTATTTTTAGAGGAATGAAAGAGTTAAATTAAATAATTTATTTAATTTTTAGAGAAAATATTAGCTAATTAAATAATTTTATGTTGGATGAGAGGAATGCTTGATTTATTAAATAATTAAAAATTATTTAATTAATAATGATGAGGGAAAATGATGAAATAATTGAATAATTAAATTGAGGGAAATATGTTAGCTTAATCAAATAATTAAAAATTGTTTAATTAATAGTGATGAAGTGGTTGATGAGGGATGATGACGAGAAATGATGATGTTTTGGAAGAAATGAGTTAGTCATTTTATGTGTCTGCATTTTTCCCCTCTTTGAGACAATATGCCCTGCATAATTGTTTCAAAGATATGCTATTGGTATGAAAATTATCGGTGATGGTGTTTCATAGCGTTCCCTAATGGAATGAGGAATGAATATTGGATGGTAGGTTTCCCCCTCGAGAGTGGTAGGTTTACCCTTGAGAGATCAACAAAAATAAATAAATTCTAGATCGAGCTCATGACAAGTAAACATGATAGGTTTAGTAAATAAGAGGATAAAAAATAGGGTCGAGTTGGCCAATGAACGAGTTTGAGTGAGATAGGTTATGAGGAAAATAGATTGGGGGAAGTTAGGTGAGAGAAATTAGGGTTTGGATGTTGAAATATATGCATGGAGAGGTCATTTTTGAGTCATTTTCACCCTCCTAGTTCTTGATATTTAGAGCCACTAGAGTGATCAGAGTGTGAAGAAATTGTAGAGATGGTAGGGATTTTGAGTGCTCTACACTACGCAAAGATAGTTTTTCAACACTAGTATAAAATTAGAGCACCTATGGCGGTATGGATATAACCCTTAAGTTGTTAGGTCTAGGCCTAGGTGTTATAAATGCTAGGTCAAACTAGGGCATCAAATGTGTCAAAGCATAGAATGACACATATGAAATCTACTATCATTCATTTGATTCACGTAATTTCTCATTTGATAGTAAAGCTATGTATTTGAAACTAGTTTGGTGTATTTGAACAAAAAGTTCATATATGATGAATATGTTCACAACTGATTTAGCCCATTTGATGTCAATTTGGTGCATTTAAAAAATAGTTCTCATTTGATGTTAAAATGACACATTTTCCAATATGTGTTGCATATAATATTTTGTAGTCTGGTGTTTTTTATTTAAGGGGTAGTTGAGTTAGGTTTTATTTATTTATTTTGGATATGATTGACATTGCATGTGCTATTTTTGCAAGTTGTACTAGATTTGATCATGTCTAGAGAATGCCATCCCATTACTTTATATTTGAGTGCTAGGTTGGATGAGATGGACTATACATTTTTGGAAGTTTTTGGATTGTGGCATATCACATTAATGCCAAATATTCACACTCATAGGGCCATGATGACAACCCAGGTTGAAAAATGGTACAATGAGAGGTCGGATTTCATTCTACCTACTAGAGAGATCACCATTACTTTAGAGGAAATTTGGAGGATCCTTAGGATCCCCATCAATGGTGAGAGGGTGGTGTATGATACTTGAAGACATTTAAAAATTATCTGAATACAACAAACATTTCATAATTCATTATTTTTCATCATTATTCATCATTTTCATTATTATTCCTCTAATTCATTGTTTTCCTCTATTAATTGAATAATTTTTAATTATTTGATTAATTCATCCTTTTCCTCTTTCCATATTAATTAAATAAATTTGATTATTTAATTAATCCTAATTTTATTTTTCATGATCTAAAAATCTGATCGTTAAACTGAAAGTAAGCAACAATCATCAAGCATTCACAATCAAAAGATCATAACAATAGAGAAAATAAGGAAAACTGATTCAAACAAGATGCAAACTTGCAAACATTGAAACACACAATTCATCTTAGCATAGCTCCATTGATCTCCTCTATTCACCTTGGAGAATGGAGTTGAAATATTTCTCTCAGATTTTTTAATAAGAACAATAATAATAAAGCACTATTGCAATTTGAGTAAAATTTCATTGCACGATTTGAGATGAAAAAAGAGTGATAGGATGGTTGCATTTATAGATTTTTGGTGGTATTGATCAATGGTCGAGATCAAAGGAGAGATTGATAAATATAAACGATGGAGGATTGATGAGAGGATTTGATTGATTGTTAATTGACTGCATGATTTCAGATAACTAATTGCATGATTTAGTTAAGAGGATTGAATGGAGTGATAACTTAGATTGACAGGTTGTTGACATGATTGATTGATCAATTAACTATTTTGACAGATTAGTGAACTCAAAGTGAGTGGGAGTGAAACATAATTGATGGATTAGTGGATAGAATTAATTTCTTAGTGAACATGTTTCATAGATGAGTGGATTGATTAAATTGATTAGTGGATTGAGAGTAAGTCTCAATCGAGAGGTGAGGTGGAATTTGCATGATAATTTAATAATTAAATAAATTTAAATATTATTTACACATGCAAGGTGGAATTTAATAAATAAAATAAATGATTTTATTTATTTTTGGGGAAATGGATAATGTTGAGAATTTAATGGATAAATTAAATAATTAAAATAATTATTTAATTTAGGAAATAGATAATGTATAATTAATTTGAGAAGAATATGGATAATTAGTGAGTTAATTAAATAAATACAAATTATTTAATTAATCAAGGAAGAATGAATAATAATATGAAAATTAATTAATATAAAATTATTTAATTAATTATGTAATAAAAATTAGTAATAATTAAACAATTAAAAGTTATTTAGTTATTGGAGATGATATAAGATTAATTAAATAATAAAATTATTTAATTAAAATTAGAAGAATAATTAGTGAAATGTAATGTTAGGAAATGTTAGTCAAATTTTAAGTGTCTACATTTTACCCCTCTCTGAGACAACATGTTTTTATAGTGTTGTTTCAAAGATAGTGTGAAAGAGTTTTATGACATGTCCCAGTCTACCCTGGCAAATGAAATGGAGTTGGTATGCCCCCACAAGAGTTTGGAATTTTTTTTTTTTTATTAAAAATAATTTTATTGAAAACTCATGAAAATAGATGAATTTAATGGAGGATGACAAAAATGGTTAAATTAATAAAATGATATGAATTTATGTGATGGGGTCTACTAAAAATAATAGAAATAGGTTAGGGGATGGTAGGAATGGGAAAATGGGAAAATTAGGGTTAGGTGGGGGCAGGGTATGAAAGGTGGGTGGGGGTGATTTTCTCCTCATTTGCACTCTTTGAGTTTTGAAAATTAGAGCTCTAGATTTTTTGTGAGAGGGAAGATGGTTGATCATCACATGGAGTGGGTGTGATCATTTGGTCGATAGGATGGCCTGCCAATTGAGGTAGGTTTTCTTATTTTTTTGTCAATTGCATGATTTTATGCATGAATTAGTTAGGGTTTCACAAGGGTTTTCCTAGGGTTTTGAGCTAGGGTTTTGGAAAAAATTACAAACCCTAGGGCATGCAATTGATGAATGGATGACCATAATTGATGAGGAAAGGACACATTTATTTTTATGGGGCAGAAATGCCATGCTAGGGTGCATTTTCAAGAAAGTTGTGCAATTATTGGGCACAATTGTACAAGGGTAGGTCTTAAGTGCGCAAGGTTAGGGCACAATTGATGATTATTTATGCAAAAATACTCATAAAAAGAGTACACTTAATGTATGTTTAGGTGCAAATGGTCATGACTGAAGCATAAATCCTATAAATTTTGGCACATATGATGTGATTAATGTGTAAATGTGAAAAATGTTGCCAGAAGTTCTTATGTCATGGGTGCATATGCACATGTATAGGGCACATTTTCCTATGAGTAATACACAAATGCATATAAGTGAGATAAAAATGGTGCAAGTGAATATGGAAATGGCACAAGTGTGTCGTGGGGTGGTGTATGTGTGTCATGAGGTCATGGGGTCTACGTCTGTAAAAATATGTCGATATGTGTATGAATCATTTGTGAATGAAATTAAGTAGAAATTGATTGATAGAGATAGATTGATGTAGGTATGTATGAAAAGTGTTTAATGAGGTGGGTTATATGGAAATGGGTGAATATGTTAAAAGAGGGGGGTGAAATGTACTAGTAAGGTAAGGGGAATAGGTATGTAAGGTGTTAGCATATGTTAATAAACATAACACTTAGGTTTAAAGCATATGTGTGTTAATGGATAGGTTTATTTTTAGGAAGGGATGAGGGAGAAGTAAATGAACATGGTGTTGATGTGTATGGATGTGGCTCATGGATGGGGTGGGAGATGGGGTATATTAGCACATGTTAATTTTGATTAGGTTGATGTTAGAAATGTCTCAAAGGGTGGGGGTTTATGCAAGTGATAAAAATTAGGATAACTAATTTGTCTTGTTGTGCGTAGGGTGGGTGTGATTCATTGATGTCTCATGAGAGGCATCCAAATGCACTGAGGCTAAGGTGGCACATTAGTGAGGATGAGTAAAAATGTTTAGGAGAAGTTGATCTATACTATATCACCTTTATGTTGGAGGTTTGAGTGCATAGGGCGATGATGATGAAATTGTCTGAGAGATGGTACAACGAGTGGAGCTCATTTTTATTACCAATGGGGGAGGCAATGATCACCCTCAAGGATAAGTGGAGGATTTTATAGATCCCAATCCATGGGGAGTGGGTGGTATATGATACCAATATTGGGGAGTCGGTACTTGGTCGAGTGTTTATGATGAATGATCTAAGAATAAAGGATTATGAGATTAGTTTGAGGTAAATGGAGGCTCATTTTGATACCTTACCTATGTTATTGGTGGCAATGATTAATGATGTGTTAGTCCTTGATAGGAGGAGTCATGAATTTCCTATCAAGTATGGGGGAGTGATTGAGTGTATGATTGATGATAGCATTGTACCATGTGTATTGGTGATTTGGTATCATTAGATGCATCAGGTGGTATATATATATGAGGCTAATATAGGATTTGGAGAGACATTTCTTCACATATGGGCATTTGAGCACATAAAAATTATACGTTTAATTGCGTAGCGAGTATGGTTACCCAAATTACCTTATGCATACGATTATCAACATGAATTTACATATCATTGGTTAAAAGATGTTCCTTATTATTGACGGGTCATAGATGATATGGTGAGTTTTATATGGAGACCATGGAGATGGTGTGAGGCTTGGCTACATGATGGGGAGCATCTCCTATATTTTTGGCAGAGGTTTTATTTGATTGGGAAGATGAATTAGATCATTGAGTTGTATTTACCAGATAGGTATGTAGATGATTTGGGGGGCAACAAGATGTACCATTTGATGAGGCAATATTTATGCATACCTTGAGAGAGGTAGTGTATTGGGGACCCATGGTTAGTGTAGAGACAATTATTAGATACTTTGAGGGGTTGGTACCAATGTAATGGGTGTCACGATCATATGCTATGGATGCAAGGACTACACAATCATATGATAGACGGTGGGTGGAGATGATACCTACATGATTGAAAAATCTTGTAGGTGGTGATGATGTAGAGGAGAGGAGGAGAGATAGGTGAGTGCATCATAGAGTCATTCATTGAGATGATGTAAATGGTGATGATGATGGGGGAGATTGAGGATCAGGACCTAGTGTTCAACCAATTATGGTGCCCCCATTTTTTGTGTAATAGGTAGAACAACCACCATCATTAGGAAAGAAAGAAGTATAGTATCCACTAGTGGAGATTGAGGTAGTGCACTCTCCATTAGTAGGGGAGGAGATCATAGGTCATGATGAGGATAGTTAGGTTACAACCTTGGAGGTTGATGTATAGAGTTTATAAGAGCAGTTGGCAATGGCACATGTGGAGTTGGTATGTGCACAGGGTCAGGTACAGGGGTTATGAGAATAAGTGCATGGATTGTAGGGTTAGGTATAGGGGTTATAGGAATAGGTGCATGGATTGTAGGGTTAGGTGCAGGGTTTGAAAATAGAGAGAGATGCAATAGTTATTCCATCTCAACGAGTAGAGAAGTTATTCTTGAGGATTCAAGATATTGCACAAGGTCCTTCAATAGCTATGGTTTAAAATATTGAGCGGTATGCATAGGAGGCTATGTACTATAGGTATCTATATGAGGGAGTAGTACCACCACATTAGTGAGATCCTAGCTTTACATGGAGTAGATCAGATAGATCTAGATCTCAAAGATAAGTGAGTGAGGGGGTGATGGTACCACCACCTCCTAGATCATTTCTAGGAAAAAGTAGAGAGCAAGGAGAGAGAGGGTCACAAGAACTTTCTCCTACCTATTTTGAGGGAGGGAGCTCTCTATAAATTCAGTCATTTAGATGATGCACTGATTTTGTAGACACAAAATGATTTTTAGCCTGCGGGTATGATATATTTTATATTTATATATGATGATCCCTTTGGAAGTCTTTGGCTCGCCATGCATCATGACACATTATTTTTAATATATATGTGATGATTTTATGATCCTATTTTATTTATGCTATGTGATGATATTTATTATATAATTTAATTTATGTTATGTGATGATGTTTACAATGCATAGGCTAGATGTTATCATAAATTAATGCTATGTTGACCTATATGATTCTATATGATTTATGTGATGTGGATTATATATATGTGATGTTGATTGTTTTTATGATATGTAGTGTATGGTTCCTAAAATATGTGTATGCAGGATGTATGGATTGTGGTTTCTATGATATGTATTATGTTTTGTTTTTGGTTATGTCATGATACATGCATGGATGGATGTTAATATGATAGAAGAAGATAAGGAAATTTATCATTATTGATTGGTGTCACACAATATAATGCATGATGAATGAAAAGGAAATAGATAGATATGAGATAGATGGATTAGTGTAGATGTAGATGGTTATGAAGAATGATAGATATTGTTCTTTCTATTTTGTGCTATTTTTATCATTATAGAGTGTTTTATTATGTAGCAATCAAAGGTATGTGCACCAAGGTATGTGTGGATATTTAATATACCCCCATGCTCCCTTCGGGTTATTTTTGATGTCTTTCCTGACTTCTGACCACTCCCGATGATTTTTGAAAGCCTCCCAATAGTCTTTCGACGCTCTCAAGTAAATGTCGCCATGTGTCACCAAAGTGCTCATCAAAGTGGAGCTTCCCTTCCCTTCTATTTGGGGTTGGATGATGTGATGTATGTGTAAGAAGATCAGGATCGAAACTTCTACCAACCCCTACTCCCTAGGCAACACTTGTAGTACCCTGATCATGGCTAGTAGCATCATGATGATGCAAATAATCCTGTAAAAACAACACATATTTTAGTTCATGACATAAAAGAGTACAAAATATAAAACCATGAATGAAATTATGTTATAATTAAAGATCTCATGAAAACTTTCTCGCAAGTTCTATGCTCTCTCAGTCAATATTTTAACCCTTTCTCTTATCTCATCTGTTTGAGGCACTATGAATATCAACTTAAGGATTTATTCATTGCATTTTTTTTGGGTCTTCCTCATCATATCCATAGGGTTTGTGGAATATGCGATGTCATCATCACATAATAGTGACTGCACCTCCCCATGGATGCTCTCCTCTACTAGTGTTGTTGCCTTTCCCCAAACAACTGACTGTGACAAGAATATTAAAAACATTACCAAAATTAACCCAATAAACTTATGAAAAAAACATAATAATAAAACATTTTGCTCGTATCTAATTTGTACAATTACAATGAGGTAAACCTGTCAGGTAGAAACACTTGAAGATGCATTGTGATCTATGCTTTGGGTCAGAGCCTTCTCCATAGGATCAATGTCCCGTTGTGACAAAAATTAAATATAAAAAAACATTACCGAAATGAAACCAATAGACTTACTAAAAAAAACATAATAATAAAATGGTGTATTGGATTCATTAATTATTGGAGGTTGGGTGAAATGGTATATAGTACATACCACCCCCATAGTAACTATGTTTGTATCTATGCGATTCAAATTGTAATCGATTAGAAACTCTTCCCCTGAACTTATTAATTTTATCACACATACGAATACATGGTTTCCCTCGCATGCCTCAAATATGCAATTGGGTTTCCTATTTGTTGACCCAGGTCATGTATTGTTTATAAACCATGCAATATTCCCTAATGCTTTTGGCCTTTCGTCAATGTACATAGCCAATCCTTTATTTTGATCCTTATCTTTTAGCTGTATATAATTTGCTAACAGTGCATACCCATGCATACTTCATGTATATCGAACCAACTACATCCAATCTTTGTAACTATAACAGGGTATGACAAACTCCATCAATTCGGTAACTTTTTCATAACAGACCTTTATGTCATCCATGCAAAATAGGCCCAAACCATGTAATGATGATGGTGCTATGTGATATATCCTCTTGTTGACACAAAAATCAGTCTTTATTGGAGGAAGTTCCTTGGGTACCCATTGTTTCCGTAGATGTTTGTACCTCAAGGGCACCTCGATGTCGCCTACGCTCTCATCATCATAAGAAAATGACTCCCCTTCAACAAGAAAAAATTCCATGCATTTACAGAATTTTCTTCTAATCTTTTGACCTCTAGTTGATGTCCCTATTTTAGCCCTACTACATGTCTCGCTTTCCTCTTCTCTTCCTGAATTTCCCTCGCTCGAGGAATACAGATCTGAAAAATACCTATTTGGTGGTACCTGCACTCATAAGGATGTTGGATGAATTTTTTTCATGGTGATGTGATCCCAAGGTGACATTATGATTAATATCATTTCATCGCTAGAATTTGACAGGTTATAAGGTAATCAAGTCTTGATAGATTGCAACTTATTGTTACTACCGTCCAAATGTGTCCATCACAAATTAAGTCAATGTATGAAGGAGACTGTCCCTTGCAATTAGTGACTTTAAAATGTCATTATTTTATAACCTAACACAAACATGGAGATTGGGAGATGCAGTTCACAGTAGCTGAGGCTATGGAAGCCTAAAAAACCTAGACTCAGTGTTAAATTTTGCTACATGAATAATGTATGGCAATGTTCCAAGGATTTTTGCATGAAAATTGAGGGGAAAAGGTAATGAATGATAGTCATTATCAGTCTCACAGTCTCACAGTATTAATCCAAGTTATTTGATTCACTAGACTTCTACTTAACATTTTAACTCCCAAACTTTGTAACGAGTGTTAAATGTGACTATGGTCCACCAGTTACACAACCAAGGCCTCCAATGTATTCTATAATTGTAATCAAAGGAATTTTTCTCTTCATTCAATTAAATAAAATTGAAGGGAAACACCACCAAGTGGTTTAAGTTGTCTTGAAAATGATGAATTAGAACACTAATAGACATAATTCAGGTGCACGTGTGAGGTGGTTCAACAGTCAACTAGTGATAAACTCCATATGTCTAAGTGGTTAACGAGGAGGGAGTGTGTACTAGGCTTGGTTAAGTCATCATAATTTTATGCTTAGGCAATAAAAATTGTTTAAGTCATCTTAAATCTTCCTATGTCTAATTGCTAGGAGACTTTTGGTATGTTTTAAGGTAGGATGAGTGGTTGCATCAATGTTCTAGTTCTCTATGAAAAGGTTTAAACATCTTCAAATAGTGAAAGTTAGTGCTCATAGTCATTTGAAACAACAACATTTTGATTATGTATGATGGTAGGATTTGATAACTTAAAATAATTGGCTACCCAACAAACTTAAAGTTAAAAGAAACTTTTTCAGTTTAAGGGGTTAGCACTTTCTTTCATCTTTGCATATTGGTTTGATGCTTCAAATGATGCATTTCTTATCCTACTTCTATCATATTGTATTCCAATCCCATTGCAAAGAAAAAAGGTTAAACATTTACCAAACTGCCATTCTTAGCTTTGAAGTTGTTGGCCTTGCATACTTGTTTTGTTGAGTCACAAGTTTGCATGATAAGAAAGGAAGAATGAAATTTTAAATTTTAAATGTTGTTAAGACCCTATCTTTGAGTTGCTCCACTTTTGTGCCCAAGCAACCATATTATTTTTTGGTGAATGGGGGTCAATAATATGTTCTACAATCAATGGAAGACGGCTCCATGCGATACATGCATAGCTCATTGGGGAGTCTTTGGTGCAGGAGCACCTACACCTTATGTTCACAACTGGAGCATTAGAGGTTGATCATAGGAGTGTCTAGGGAGGTTTGCAAATTTGTTTGATGTTTTAATAAGGTCTAAAAGACCATTTATTGTTTCATAGATCCATATTGTAAACAAGATCAAATATGTGAAGAAATTGTCAATGATGGTCAAATATTGTCAATGTAGGTAGAATAGGTTTTCTTCCAGGGAGTCATGTATTCAAGGTGAATAAGGTCTAACAAGACCATTTTAAATATGTTGAGGGTGCTTGAAAGTCATCTATTTGATAATGTGTTTTAGTGCAGAATGGTTTTATCTTCAAAGGAAGTCAATTGTGTGTGCCTAAATGCTCAATGAGGGAGAATATCATAAAGAAGAAACACAGTGGGAGCCTTGGAGGTCATTTTGGTCTTGATAAGACCTTAGAAAAAGTGAGGAGGTTATATTATTGGCAAGGCCGCAATTGGATGTGAGAAATTATGTGGAAGGATGCACAATATTCCAAAGAGCAAAGGGAACTTCATCAAATGCAGGGCTCTATCAACCACTCTCCATTCCCAATAGGCCTTGGGAGAGTGTAAGTATGGATTTTGTATTGGGGATTCCTAGAACCCAAAGAGGTTTTGATAATGTTTTTGTTGTGGTTGATAGGTTTAGCAAGATGGATCATTTTCTTCCTTGTAAATGTACCAATGATGCATCTCATATAGCAGGTCTCTTCTTTAAGGAGGTTGTTAGGATACATGGTCTCCATCCTCATTTTGTAAGCTTGGTGCACCTTGGAAAATTAAGGAATAATATTTCCATGATGCAACCAGGAATCTGAGGGGATTTACCTTGATAATTGGAATGGTTTTAGATGCCTTTGACACATCTTGAAGGCTCTTTGTGGTCGAGTTGGTGAAAGTTGCACAAATTGCCTTAACTAGGCAATTAGAGGTCAAAACATGAGTTAGTTGGTTTCCAACGTCCTTATTTTCAAAATGTAGTTAGTGGATGTTGGAGGGAGGTTGTGAGACCTTAAATATGCCTCTCTTGTTAATGGTAAGGTTGTTGATGGAGAAAGTAAGAAGTTTTCAATAAAGAAATTGTTGTTTTCCTGAGTTTTTGTGCAAAAATTGCTGATCTTGTACTTGGTACGGCTTATAGATTTACTTTCACACTTAAAGGATATAATGGTTTTAAATAGGGTTGAATTAGCTTCCTTTTGGAATTGGAGTGGATATTTTTCATCAAGGGACAAGGGATATATTTGCATTTTCCTATTGAGTGGTATGAAAGCCCTCAAAACCAAGGTTTGAGTGAAAAATGGTCATTTCTTCCATTCCCATGTTGTAATATTGCCCAATCTTGGTGGGATGGAATATCTTGGTGTTTATTTTCATGATTTTATGGTATTGGAGAATGGAAAGCTATGTGGAGGAATTTTTGCAATGTTCTAGGCTTGGCATCCTCATGTGACAGGCCTAGATTGTGAAGCAAAAAGTGGATTTTTGCTTAACTAGGGTGATTTTGGTACTGAATATACTTAGAAATGATGGAAATACATGTGAATAACCTTTAGGAGTTTGATTTAAGGCTTTGGGGTGAAGGGGAGATCCTAGATTGTCATTTGTCCTGTTGTAGCCAACCAATTAGGCTTCTTGGAGCAGCGTTGTTTTGGGCCATTATACCTTTTCCACTCACTATCATAAAGGGAGACTTTGGGGACTTGTAGGGGCATATCATATGTTTCTAATTACAGTGGTTTGGGCCTGATACAAGTTCATATGTGGATTTTATTTTGACTATCCTCCCGGGCAGGGTTACAAGCCTTGTAGGAATAAAGAGACCTAGTGGTTAGAGGGATGAGAAAATAGAGTTTCCTAAGTGAAAATTTGAGTGTTATGGTTTTGTTTATTCCTATTGGACATGTTCCAGGTGGATAAAAATCCTCTTGGTTTTTGGAGTCTAAGAACCTTAGGTGTGTTGGGTTTCATCCTTGAAGGAATAGTGGAGTTGATGACTCCTCATAAGAGTATTTGAGAGAAGCATTGTAAGAAGTGTCTTTGCCATTTGTGGTTGGTTGTTTTCCTTCCCTACCACTCTGCATCAGTTATGGACATTGGTTGAATGTTCTATAAATGAATATCATGAATTTCAAGCTTTCTATGGGTCTAAAACATGTTCTATAAATCATGGGAAGGGTCAATCAAGTAGGGAGTCTTTTGTAATTGAATGTCTATGAATGTTTACAAATTTTCAAGGGAACTTTGAGCCCAATGACCGGTTCTCTATTGCCACATTTTCTTGCCCAATGTAGAAAGAGGTACATTAATTCATGATAACATTCTAATGCATTGCAAACTATTTCAAACTAGTCTTTTCTTATTACATGTGGATTGTTGTTGTTTTAAAATGGATAATAGAAGAATGTTTAGTTGTAGATGTCTTCTATTTTTATTTGTATATACATATTCAAGTTAGTTATGTTGATGGTTTTCAATCCTATTCTTTTCCCCTTCTCAATGTTTACTCAATTTTCCAATGGAGTAGGTACTAGTACAATTGGTGAAAGGCTAAAAGAAATTAGTTTTAAAATCTATATTATTAGCATATGAGTTTTTGTTAGGTTTTGGTACATCCACATGATCAAACATTGTAAATTGTGTCATATCTTATGCAAGTTGAAACTAATAAAGAATTTAATGATCATGGTTATGTGTTTCTCTCTCGCACATGTATGAATTGTTAAGTGGATACACTTGTAGGAATATTACATTGTTTTTTATCTTAGGTTTAAGTGCAAGATAATGTTCTATTTTCTTGTTAGAGGTTTTGATGGTCCAATTGCAAATAATGTTAACATGAAACTAGTGAAAAATCTTAGGGATTCATAACACATTGGGTTAACAAATAATGACAAAGTTTACACAATTCTTATAGCTTCAAACTAGCATGCTCATTGTCATTTCTTTGCAAAATCCAAACCCTACTAATAATTTGCAAATGGAAGCTAACTTCACATAGATAAACCTACTAATAATTTGCAAATGGAAGCTAACTTCAATGGTAGAGGCATCTGCAACTCTAAGTGGGCAGGTAAGTAGCTACGTTTTAATGAAAATTTCAGGTTAAAGAGAATGGGGGTGCCAAATATCACTTACAGTACTTATTGTCCCTTGGTCATCAATTTTCCCTGAGTGCCCTCAACCTTGTCCCTCTGCTTTCCTCCTGCCCTGCTGCACACTAAGCTATGTGTGCTCTTGTGTGCATGTATTGATATGTAGGGTTTTCGCTCCTCCAAACTCTTCATGGTCATTGGTATTGACCTTTCACTTCTCCAATTTGAAGCGCGAGCTACTGCAACCTGAAAATAAGGTTTTGATGAAGGTTTTAGAGTGTGTTAATTAAAATTAAAATTATGGGCGTGCCATTTAGGTTTTCATATTATACATAGTTAAGTATATATTAGCTATATTTTACTTAATAAACAATATAATTATTCTATTTATTATAATTATATATTATATTATTTAAATATACATATAAAATTATTATATACATATAATAGTTAATAATTAATAATTATAATTTATTATAATTATATATTATATTATTTAAATATACATTATAAAATATTATATACTATTATATTAAAATTATTAAATACATATAAAATTATTATAATTAATAATTAATAATAAGTATATTTTAATATAATACAAAATATAATCAATATAATATATATTTTTAATATAATAGTAATATAAGATTAAATTATATATAATATAATTATATTAATTATTATATAATAGTATATATAGGCTTTTACTTGATATTTTAGAGGATTTTACCATTACACTACAATTGGTTTACCATTAAATGGTAGTTGAAACTTGTTTTCCAACGACACAATAGTGGTTTCTAGGCATGAGATTTGTTTCAAGCTCAAATCTCAAAATATATGTAGTTTTTGTTAGCAAGGCCCAAAAATTTAGTTATCATTGCTGGCGTGAACATGTATTTTATAATAATATTTTAATTTTATGTCTTAATCACACCTAGTTAGTTAATTATATTGAGGGAAACCTTTAGTTATCTGAATTCATGTGCATATACATAGGGGCCCTTATATATAATATAGGAAAGGGTGAGATAAGCTAGGGTAGACGAGAGACCCTCATGTGAATATGAAACTTATTAGGACACTTGTCACATTCACATGTGTGATTCTCACCTACTCCAAATACCTTCTTGTCTCATCGTTGACTACATACAAAATCATCTCTATGTACATTTGTATCACATCAATACTGGAAATTTATCATTTTTTTTACTTATCTCTCATGTGGAAGTATTCTTGCTCATATGAAGTTATTTTACAAACATCAACATGATATCAAATCTAGGAAATTACAAGTCCCTCTCTCTTTTTTAGGATATTTTTCCATGATAGTTTTTGGGTGTATATTCCTAGCCTAAATTTCAAATCAATGTTGAGTCCAAAAGGCTCAAATTTTCCAAAATCAAATTGTAATATTCATAGGGTTTAGATCTATTTCAAGAATGGATACCTTTTTTGGCTTCCTAGTCCATATGGTGTATGTGTTTTTGTACATCTATGTTGATGTTGTGCCATTTTTGCATCCTTTTGTGTCACTCGCATATTTCCTTGGACGTAGATGTAACCAACACACATATATGGTGTACAAAGAAGTGATTTTATTTTTTAAGGTTTTATTTAATATCTTTTATATAGGGTATGAAATGACCCATATAGCACCATACTTATCTTAGGTGTAAATAGGGTTCCCCATTGGGCATAGGACCCCCTATATTCCCTTGTCATAACCATATGTACTTCACAATTTTTTTGACATATTTGTGGTTGTAGGGTATGCCACACTACGAGTAGGTTTACTTAAAATTATTAGTGTTATTATCTTATGTGGTAGATCTTATTTTATAGTCCCCATGATAGAAGCCCATGTAGTCATAATATTTAAGGCCTAGCACATAAGAACTAAATATTTTTTGAACACCACTTGGGACTACCACCAACATTGGAAATCCTTAGTCATCTCTACTCTACTAGGTATCTTAACCATTTTGTCACTCCACTAGTGAACAAGGCCACCTAAAAGCACCATCCTTATATACCATAGGGGCCCTTTTTCATCCCTTTGAGGCTATTTCTTTCAAAATCACACAAAATTTTCCTATGATCTCATATTTTATACTTCTTATTAAAAAGATATTTTTGAGCTCTAAAGTATGATCCACATATTTTTACTACTTTTATTAATCTAGGTAATAGTAATTTCTATTTGAACTATCTTATTATTTTTTTTTGTGATTCTCATAACCTTCATCCATGAGTCAAAATTGGCTAACTTCTTTAAATTGATTAGAAAATACAAGGAATCTACTTGTAACCTCCATTTTTTGTTTGACAAACCTATTTTCCTATAAATTATATATTTTTTTATGTTATTAATGGTTGATTTTTTATTTTCCATTGTTAAAATTTACCATGTGTATTAATTCATTTGAGAGGCTAAAAGGAAAAAAATTAAGTGCACATTGCCCTTTTCTCTCTCTTGGTATTTGTTTTCCTAATAGATGAATCTAGGGCTATTGAGATGCTATCCCTACATAGCTATCACACAAAAATTAAAGATTGAAAAAAGCCTAAGGTTCTATGGTAAATGTTAGCTATCGAACCACTTATATGTATTAACAAGTTTTAAAAAAATATTTACAAAAAAAATGGTGAAGCCATGGGTTTGATTAAATTACATGATTTAGGTAACTTTTTTTTTATATTGTGGAGTGCACAACACCTCAAAAGGTAAATGATTATTTTCATGATCTATTTGGTAGCATTAATGAGTTTTATGCATTACAATTAGAAGAAAATTTAATATATATTTCTCATGATGTTCATTGTTTGATTGGGATTTATTTAAAAATTTCAAGTTATTGTTATTGAATTGAAGGATAGTTTAAAAGAAAAAATCAATAAGGAATGTATCTTCTTGAATTTTTCTAAGGTAAAGGGCCCTTTTTAGGTGTTCTCCTCTACCTTTGACTCACTGACTCACCACGAATGGAATATGAAATAACTTTAAGATTACCACCCTAGATACTTTCTATGAGAACCTTAATAGGAAGCATTCCAAACTTAGATAATTGGGTGCTCTTCCTAGTTGTAGGTCAAGCATTAATGGATCAATATTCCAATAGAAAAGGTAAAAATAGGTAAAATATTTAAAAAAAAATACTTTATGTTGTAACTCTCCATCCAAAAATATATGTAATTAAAATAAATAATCCACACCTCCCACTTTTAAGACTAGTGAGTCTTTCTCCAAGACAAGGAAGAAGTCAAGTGACATGTGAAATTATTGTGGAAAACTTAGGCATGTTAAATCTAGGTGTTGGAAGAGGGTAGAGACATTAGAGTAAGTCATGTAGTTGAAAAATATTTCTATCTCCAAACCTTCTTCCACTTATAAAGGGTATTCCCTTTCTTCTTGGGCTTTACATAGACCATTTTCTAGCTAGATACTTGATTTAGGTGCTTCACATAATATGAATCATCTTATTTCTTCACTTTCTAATAGTAACACTTCTTAGTAAATAGTTGAAAAATCTCCACAAGTTTTAGTTTTAGGATCAAGAAATATATAGTTGGTAGATGGTTGCATCAATGATGTTCTCTTTGTTCCTAATATTTCTACTAACCTTATTTATATTTATTATATTTTTCATTTTAGTGATGGGAATATTATAGAGTTTTCTCAGAATGATGGGAATATTTAAGTGATTTCTAGTTAAGTTTTATTTTAGAACTAGAATGGTAGAGATAAGATAGAATAATATAGCCATTGGTTGAAAAGTCATTTAAGAACCTTAAATTCATACCTTAAACCTACAAGATAAACCTTATAACACAAATCAATGCAAGATGATATCATTGGATGAGTATTAGTTGGCTAGTATATTATTACTAGATCAATCAAGAGAAAATTGATAGCTAAGTACTTGAATTTTATTTTATTAACACTTGATAACTATAAGATTATAGAGGTATTATGTTTCTCAATTGAAGTAAAGAAAGTGGTTGAAATGGAAGTAAAATATTTTAGAAACTCATAAATGATACATATATAGATATATCTTCTTTATATTATCCCTGTAATTATTTATGTATCTTCAAATATAACAAATTAAAGGGAATCCAATGTGTATCATCTAATAATAACTTATAGAAAATATCAAAAAGATCAATAATAAAAAAATATATATTAACTAAGAAGCCATACAAGCATACAATAGTATATGTTGGTAAAACTATAATATATACAAGAAAGAAATATATGCATACAATGTCACATGTAAATCATGAATTAATTATGTAATGGCATAAAAATTAAAAACATCATGAATTAATTGTGTAACCAAATAAGTCAAATATAATTCTATCAAGAAATCATTATCAAATAGATAATATAATCGCATAACTCATACATTTCAATGTCATTGATATTATTCTTCATCCAACTCTTTGTCTATATCATCCAATCTAGGTTCGACATTGTAAGGATTGGTCATATCATCATCATAGTCATTGATATCAGATTCGATAATGTCATCATCCATACAGATATCATCTTCATGAACATTAACTCCTACATCATCATGATCTAGTTCCTCTTCTTTGACATCTTCATTAGGCACATCATCAACTAACTGTTGATCTTGATCATCATCTACATCATCTTCTAGTTCTTCGGTATCTTCTTCTTCCACCACATTATACTTTATCGGCCTTCCTCTTGGATCCTTTCTAACAAAAAATGACCAACCCGATTTACCTGGAACCTCTGAGTAAAACACCTGCTCACATTGGATTGGAAGAACATAGGGCTCATTTCCAGCTGGCTCGATCAACCTTGTATTAACCATGGTAAATCCATTATCATGTTCAATAATAGTTCTCTCGGGATTATTTTCATTCAATCGTAGCATGTACCATTGGACGACGAACAAAACTGATTTGGAGGACTTAAAGTCACACTCAAGTATATCATCCAAAATCCCATAGTATCAATTTTCTGAGACTTATGGATGTATGTCGCTTCTAGATGAAACATTAGTCACTTGGAAGACTACAGTTATCCTAGAATCACATTTTTTCTTTGTGTCAGAAATTTATGACCATTGTACCACATAGCCTTGTGTTGTTTCACTTGCAATATGTCAAACATGTAAAAATTATTGCATTGTCAGTTGATAAACATATTTATTCTTGGCCGAATATATGCAAAGAAAAAAAACTCAACATATATATACATCAATATAATTGAAAATAATTAAATAATATGGGTGATTAATATATTTATAGGTACCTGTTTATCTCTTAAACCATATGCTAAATTAGTTTCCCTTGGTGTAAAATTGGAATCTCCATTACGATGAGCTTCTTTAACCAATGAAGCCACACCTTCCCATGTTAATGTGCGACCAGATTATTGACATCGTTCAATATATACTATCATCCAATCAAGATTGTTTGCAACATACAAATGTAGTGCATCCCACTTTCGACCAACTGTATAAAAAAATTTAGAAATTCACAAATGATGTATAATTAGTTAATTACCATGGTATACAACCTTAATTTATAATTGATGTATATTGAAGATTAATCCATGACCATCTTATAATTACCTCTCAATTTCCTCAATCTTCCTTTCCCCATCAAGTACTCCCCTTTGAATTTGTTAATGGAGTTGGGATCCCAAATGCAATCTACATGGATATTTACTGCAAACTTAGGAAGATATTCAGTAATGTACACCATGGTCTGGTATACCATATATCCCTCCACCATAGAACCCTCAGGATGTGCTCTTTATCTAACCAAAGCCTTCAAAAATTTCAAGTGCCTCTCAAATGGCCACATTGACCTTGTGTGTATAGGTCCACACAATTCAATCTCCTCAACTTGGTGTATGAGGTAGTGTTCTTGTGCATTGAAAAATGTCAAACGTAGACACTTTTGTATTTCACCCATTAGACGAAGAATTTTTCTCTTCCAATAGTTTATATCTTTTTTATGGATTTCTTTAGATGACAACCATCTACAAGTGATTCAAGGTGCAAATATATTAACGATATTTAACAAAAATATACAATATATTACATAACAAGTAAAACAAATGGAACATATAAGATCTATACAACAAATTGAACAAATATCTCTACTTACCTCATGTATTTTCCAAGATCATATATAACTTGCTTGACATTGTTGTCAAAGTTGTCTGGGAGAGATAGAGGTAGAACACACTACAACAATTATAAAATGATCTTTTCATTATTTTTCCAAAATTAGTAAACATAATACACTGAAAATTACATGCAGTATACATATATATATATATAATATACCTGAATAATTACCTTAATGAAGGTATGCCAATCATGTGTTTTCATCCCTGACCCAAATTCACCTTTCTTTGTTATGATATTATTTATGTTTGCAACAAATCCTGTGGGAAATTGAATTTTCCATATGACTTGTTTTATAGCATTGCTTTGCTGCTCCGTTAATAACCAAGGAAGGGAGCTTATATTAATTTGGTCTCCATCACTATTTAATTGAATGACATTTTTCATTGCATGATTGGCTTCCTGAATGCCACTACAAATATTGATAGTTTTTTCTTTGTCATGCCTTCCATCCAATATTTTCCATAATGTTTCTATTATATTCTTTCCAATATGCATTGTATCAAACAAATGCACAATTTGTAGCTACTCATAGTAGGGAAACCTACTAAATTGTCTAGGATAACTTTTCAATCCCTGTGGAAGCCGACCATTAATGTCTTGACGACCTTCATGAAGCATATAAGTTAAAAAAATTAACAACGACAATCATTGTCAATTACAACATGAGTAAACAAAACACAATATAAAAATATAAATTCCAAACATATCATTTATGATAGATAAACAATTTGATCCGATGTATAACCTTGATGATTAATTATATTATATTTCAACTTCCATAGGCGAGGTGTCATTCTTCGTGGTTTTGATGTAGTCTCTTCTTTCCCATTGAAAATATATTTTTCAGTAGTTCGATACTTATGATTTTTGTGGAGGAAGTGCCTATACTCATCAAACACTTACTTTCCTAAACTTGTTGTACGATGAGATTTCATCTTTGGACCATAAACTGGACATGCAAATTTTCCCTTTGTTTGAAGACCTCCAAGATCATATATAATTGGATTAAATATGCCAATTTTTATAATTATATATAATGCATATATTATTTAAAAAACATGCATGATATCTACTTCATAAAATTAAATATCATTAAAGTGCAGTCGAACATTATAACATACCACAAAAATGTGTTAGCCCTAGGGCATCATGAATTTTCCATACAAGCATTGCATGGAATTGAAATTGTTTTTGTCCTATTGGGCTAGAGACATCATACATAGTGATGCCATTCCATAACTTTAGCAACTCGACGATAAGAGGCTTGATATATACATTCATATATTTAACTTGGTACTTACCTAGTTGAATGAACATAAACATTACATAATTATTATAACCATTTTACTGCAATATATATAAATTAATGTACATGACTATTAAATGAAAAAAATATAAGTCATTATGCAACAAATAAGACAAATGAGATGCTACTACATTAAAGAAAATTGATGTAAACAAATACCTGGAACAATCATTTCCAACATTATGTGCTCCCTGTTTATTGACATCCATGGAGGAATGTTATTGTTGATAACAAAAATAGGTCACACCGAGTAAATAGATCTCAGCCCTCCAAATGGATTGACACCGTCCACTGCCAATGAAAGCCTAAGATTACGAGGTTCTTCTTTAAAGTGTGGCCATTTTTTCTCCATGTCCCTAAATGTAGAACCATCTATAGGAATTCAAAGAATGTCATCTCCACTTCTATTTCGTGCATGGTAATCCATAAATTGCGCTAAGCTTTCACACCTAAATAATCGTTGCATACATGGAATAATGGGAATATAAAGAAGAACCTTGCGAGGAACCTTTTTTGTTAGTTGATTTGTTCGATATCTGATATGACATTCTGGGCATTCTGTTGCAAATTCATGTTGTTTATGATATATAATATGATCATTGGGACATGCATCTATTGCTTGATACTCCATTCCAATATCTTTCATAATGGTAGATAAATATCAATATGAGCAAGGTAAAATATTTGATGGTGGTAACAAAAATTCACCTATCAATCTACAACAAAAAATAATTTTGTTAATATAGAAAATTAATGGTACATATTTCATCCTTTATTTACTAGTGATGAAATAACAACAATTAAACTAGATGAAAAAAGATGACATATATGACATACCTTAACATCTATGAGATTGCTATGTTGGATAAACCATTCATAACCTTCAAGTTCACTAGCAACAATACAACATAGAGAAGAGTTGTTTGGGAGCCTTCATAAAGGGGATCATATGCCTTCTCAAGTACAGGTAAATTATGGACATCATCAAAGTCATCTTGATCATCATGATTAGCTGCGCGAATAAATGTGTCATGGATCAATGTATTTGTACCATCATCTTCAACTGTGTTTTCTAGCAAATGATCATCTTATTCCATAGGATCATTAATTTCATCTTAGATATTCACAACTCCATGTTCCTCCGCTTGTAAAACCACATTCTCTAGGCCATGATAATCCATATCATGTGCCCTAGGGCGCCCCACCTTTATAAAAATGATCAACACAAATAAACCATTATCATGATCAAGTGATTTTTTATATATATAAAAAATGTTAAAATGCTATAAACATTTACAAATTCAATCAATATAAAGACATATAATGAACAACTTACCAATGGAAGATAATCATGCCCCCCTTCAGAGTGACCATGCTGCCTGCAATGTTTCTCAGCTGTTGTGATTAAAAGTCTTCTCATCTTTAAGCCCTTGCAATTACTGCAAGGACAATAACATTTCCCATCACCCTTTCTTTTAAATCTAGCCCACATTTCATTTTTTTGCACTAATATTATCTAAAATTTTCTTTACCAAGCTTGAATATTTAGGTCTTCAAAAAATATCAAACTCACACTCCAATAATTTTTAATCATAGACAGGTAACAAAAACTAATAATATTCTGCACCAAATTAAAAAAATTCGGCCTATAACCTCCACAAACTGTCACTCACAAGTGTCACAAATTCGCAAGTAGGGAAAATTCGCAAACATTGTCGCAAGTATGAATAAAATGTTGAAATAACTTGTATTTATTAAAATTTGTGCCTGACGTTCATTGAAATTTTGACGAAACTCACTGTTCGTCGCAAATTCAACAAAACTCATTGTTCATCAAAATTTCGACGAACGTCGGGCACAAATTTTTTAGAAAAATTAAAAAGTACACATATCCGATGATTCATCTAATTGAACAAATTTCGTTAGAAATTTTCGTCGTATTTTGTAGTCAAATGAGTTAGTGGAGGTAGGAGAAGATCAAAAGGGAAAATTAACGAAAGTGGATCAAACTCTGTATATAATGAAATACAAGTATCAGGGAGACCCGATGATCTCCAAATTCACCTCTTGACTGATAAAGATCATAGACACGACTTTGGGACACATTGATTTAAAAACTTTCAAGAAGGATAACTTCTTAGATGGAGCTAGTCCAAGGGCTAAGAAGATAGTAGCTTTGAGATTTTCCCATGTTGCTTCTTTGACTCAAGATGATGATTCTCCTAAAACAAATCAGATTAGATACAAATCCATGATTGGTGGATTGCTCTATTTGACTCAAACTAGACCTGATATCATGAGTTTCGTATGCATTGTTTCAAGATTTCAAGATGATCCTAAAGAATCTCATGTGACAGTTGTAAAGAGGATTTTCAGGTACTTGAAGGGGACAATTAATTTTGGCCTATGGTATCCTAAAGAAGATGACCTTACTTTGAGTGCTTTTACTGATGCTGATTGGGAAGGAGATGTGGATGACATAAAGAGTACTAGTGGTGGATTTTTCTTGGGAAAGAAGTTGATTTCATGGTTAAGTAAGAAGCAAAATGTCATTTCCTTATCTACTACAGAGGCAGAATACATTGTTGCTGCTAACAATTGTACTCAAGTATTATGGATGATGCAAATGTTGAAAGATATCAAAGTTGTATATGATGAACCTATTTCCATATTCTGTGATAATTCAAGTGCAATTAACATTTCTAAGAATCCGGTGTTGCATTAAAAAACCAAGCATATATCTATCAAGTTTCACTTTTTGAGAGAGAAGGTGAGTGAAAAGGAAGTAAGATTGGAGTATGTGCCTACTAAGGAAAAAATTGCAGATATTTTTACCAAGACCTTGCCTAAGGGTAATTTTGAGTATCTCAGAGGGAAGCTAGGGGTGATTACCCCTCCTAATCAGAATTAAGAGGAAATGACTTGCATCAGTCTGTGCATTTCATAGTCAGACCTTGTGATCCAGATTGATGTTGTGGCGACTGCTACTCAGGGGGAGTAGTCAAATGTTTAGAAATGTGGTTCAGAGCTTGTGTGGAGAAAAATAATGTGTACCTTTTTCATTAATGTCAAAGCGGGAGAAGATTCATGTGAAAAAATTATGAAAGAGCTAAAGAGAAAAGAGTAAAAATCTAAGGGGGAGAAAGTGCTAAGAGAAAGTTTCGTTGATGGTGTTTTTCACATCATGTGTTGTCATCAATTTCAAAGGGGGAGATTGTTGGATATTGCTGATATTTGGTTTTCATTGATGTCAACACTATTGGCATTAATGTCTTTAAGGCTATATATGTCAATGATATTGAGAAAATTGTAATAAAATAAGTTATAGGGTGTCGGTGATGCAGTGAAGTTCAGTATGATGGCTAGCTCAGTATATTGATGGTGATAAGTTGTAGATTAAAGGTTTTGTTGTCAAGTATATCTAGTTTATCCATTAGAAACTTTAGAGGTTCCCATGAAGATTTGATCAAGTTATGAGTATCTATGTTCTGACATTTTTTTTGTTGCTTTAGTTGGTGTTCCTGAAAGAAGATGACGTGATTCTAGTAACCTGAGTTGTTGCGGATGCTTCTATGGTGATTCATGATACTTGTGTATGTTTCTAGATCATGCTCTATCCATGTTATTGGTTTACATCAATCGTTGTGCTTGTGATTGGTTTTTTTCTTTAATGAGTTCATGTTTTTCATGTTCATGATCGTTAGGGTGATTGTAGCGTGTTGTGGATCTTCAAGGCTAATTGATTAAGGTGTTTTATGTTCGAGACATGTTGTTTTGGGTCCCTACTATGTTTTGGCTGACATTGGTTGATTCACATTGATAATTTCTTATTGATTTGGGCTGACAGTTTGTACACATTTTATATTTGTTGGGCCGACATGTAGTTGATATTATCCTTAATTGTGGATATATATGATCGATTGTTTATACCATTTAAAGTATGGAAGGTATGCGAAGTGAAAGTTCCATGTGTGAATAAAGTTTAGATCTTTCAAAGGTAGAAGTAAAGTGTGAAGAAGAGTGAGTAGAAGAAAGTGTTTATGTGCTTAACCAGAACTATAATCAGGCATTAGCAGATGTTATTTTCTCAATTCAAGATCTATTGGATGTAATCCAAATGTGACTATAAGACAATGTGTCTTCCTTTGGGTAGTAAGCATTTTTGTATTTGAGCAGTGAGCTCTAGGCAGAGTGCCAGAATGCATGTGCATTCTCCATTTATAATACTTTTAACAGATTTTAAACTTGTGGATTAACCTCCATCGTGGTTTTTCCCCTAACAAGGTTTCCACGCAAAAATATTGGTGTTATGTGTGTTTTTGATGTGATGATGGTTTATGATTTCATGTTTATTTATCAGATCTTAGAATAAGTTTAGTAAGTATAATTTTTGTGACAACTGATTCACCCTCCCTCTCAATTGTCTGCCCTTGTGTTACCAACACAGAGGTCATCCTGGCAGAAGCAAAAGCATACAACCCTATGTAACGTAAGTGCATTAACCAATGGGGAATGAGATAATTGATTTATCTCCTACCATGATAAAGATGGTCTTTGATTTACTACCATGTCCTCAATTGAAGATCATAACATAAGCTAAGGAAATCCAACAATATGAGAAGGATCTACACACTCATCAAAGACATATGAACAAGAAATGGCTTAAGGAAGGTAAGAAATCAATTACTAAGATACCCACGAAACTTAGAAGATCAAATTTTTATTATGAAATAGGGGATATCATTACATTGTTAAGCAATGTGTTGGGCACAAAGAGCTCTCATATGTATGAAACTTGGATGTTCCATTTTATTGAGGTTATTTTGAAAGTGTTGTACACCAAATTAAATTTTTTGCTACACTTAGGCATTTTGAAGTAATGAGTCCAAATACTGTTAAATCTGTCAAAAAGGTCAAAATTGGGGTTTGTATGTCTTGCATGGGGGTCAAAACCTTGAAATTTTAAAAATCTGAAAACCTCGGTTGGCTTAGAGCCACCAAATCAACAATACCTAGATTTTAGTTTTTCAACCCTAAATTTTAGGAAAATTTCTATTTTTAGCAATTTTCTAAAAATAGAAACTTTTTCTAGGTTTTTCTGGGTTTCTTTTGAAATGGATACTTGTAAAATTTTCTAAAAATAGAAATTTTGGCTTCTAGGGTTGAGACTGATTTTGATTGGCTTAAAATACTTCTTCATCAGGTTGATGTAGTCAGAATCATGAAAAGATTAGTTTTTACCTAGTGGGTCTATTCTGCTTTTTCAAAAGCTTTTTCTGGAGAACCAAGGTCATCAATGGAGGATAGTCGGTTGCCAAGTGTTATAGTCGGTTGCCAAGTGTTAGAATTAGACATTCAAGCATCAAGCAGAAGTTGTCAACAAGGAACGTGCACGAAAATTGAGGAACAAAGAAAGGAAGATTGAATAATTGAAAAATACAAAAACTTGACTAAGGTTGGTGAATCTAGGTGCCCCTGCTTAGTTTGGCCTCCCATACTTCAATGCCTTAGAATTTTTTTGTTTTTTTGGTGATCAACAACAGTTAAGGCACATCAAACGAGGTAGAAGTTGAAAATTGCTTTAAGGAGAATGGCACCCAACTTTTCAAGGGATCAAATGTTAGAGTTAGGGTTTTTGCCTCCAGACCATTGTTGCTTAGAATCCTCCTGGCTCCGTAGCAAATCAATCAGCATGATCATTTGACCATTCAATCAACCAGAATCTCAAATCAAACAAAGAAGTCTTGAAGAAGTAGCAAACTGGAAAGGTTAGAAAACATGAAAAAATGACTGTCTCAGAGTGTTGGGCGCCCCAGGCAGTCAAGGAGTGCTTAAGGATTTGAGTGCTCAAAAGATAAAATTAGGGTTTACAATCCCCAACAGCTTTTCTTCGGATTCAGTCCAGCTCCGCAATGGATTCAATGTCGAGCTCGTTAGAATTGTTCATCGTTAGATATCACAAAATAATCAGAGGGGTAAAATTGTGCAAAATGAAGAAAATCAAATGCAAAGATGAAAAATTCTTAAAAATTGACTAACTCTGGTGAAGTTGGATGCCCCTGGAGAAGAAGGGCACACAACATTTTGAGGGGTTTGATGAATCTTTTATGAAAATTTGCCTCCAAGACAACTTCGTTTGATCTACTCTAGCTCTGCGATGAGATCCTCCGTCAGTTCACAGGATCCTTAGAGTAATCATAAATCAAAGATCAACGGGAGGTCAAAATCAAGCAAAAGTTGAAAATTCAAGAAATTTGACTAAGTCTACTAAGAAAAAGCACCCCAGGCTAAGAAGGGTGCCCAAGGCTCAATGCCTTAGTCATTTTTCCAAAATTTTAAAGTTTTTCATCTTTCAGCATTCAAACAATATCTACATTCAATGAACCTGTCCGGGATTGGCTCTGAAAGATTTAAAAGCAAATGAAAGTAGATTTTTCTCAATCACAACTTATTTAAAGAAGATTTTGTCTTTCATTATCTTTTTTGCAGGTTGGAGTCCAAAGCATGAAGATTTTCTCTTTTTCCTCAATGAAGATTTGAAGACCCAAACGACATGCTTTTTTAGTGTTGTTCGTGTTTCCGAGATCAGTGAGCAAAAAGGAACGCTTTTTCATAATCCAAACTTCTAGGGAATTGCTCTTTCAAAACAACCACTTAGCGATTTCCACTTTTGATCACATGGGTCTCTCTATTTTTTCGTCCTCTTGAGCATTGAGAAATTTTTCCCTCTTCTAGAAACTACTTTTTGACTGCTTTTTCAGGATGGATTTAGATTTTTCAGTTTCCAAGCATATGGGTATCTCCAGAACGTGATTTTCTACAAAACCTAGGTCACAACTTTTTTTGGAGAAATTTATTTTTCAAAGACAGAGCAACATTCTATTTTTAGCAGTATTCTCCACTCGAAAAACAAGAAATAAATCATCTTTTTTGGCGGATATGGCCAGGATTCAAAGCGACAATCTTCTAGAAGCTTTCTTTCAACTTTCTTTCTATTTTCATCTACATTATTATCCATTCTTTGAAGAAGAAGGATATTGAGTTGTAATGAGTTGGCGCTTTCCTTGTTTTTAGGTTTTCATAGGTGTTAGATGTTATCTTGTTTAGGTTTAGAAATTAAGCTTGCATGTTGGCAAGTAGTAGTAGTAAAAGCAAGGAGATTTTAGGGTTCCCTACTCCTTTGCTTGTGTATTAATAAGAGCAGCCTTTGCTCTTTTTTCTTTAGCCATGGTAGTGATAACAAGACAGAAGTGCCTTTAGTTCCTTCTCTTTGTTATTCAGTGTTGTTCAAAACTGTGCTTGTGATAACAAAATCGCTAAGCTTATGCCTTCATGTTTTTTATCGATTAGTGTCAGTTCACTTTGTGTTAAGGGAAAGTTTGCATGCCTCTTTTAGCTACAAGTTCTTGTTCATTACATGTGTCGTGTGTCAAGTGATAATCTAGTTTGATCGCATGTTGCAAGTATTTTGCTACAACTTGTTGTCCCAGAATTGTAACTTTGTGCCAGAAGTTTGAGTAAATAAAGTCTTGAGCATGCTTTGCTTCCTCGATATAAAAATATCATATTTTCATTTATTGTTTTGTGCCTAGAAGTGTGAGGAAATAAAGTCTTGAGTGTGCTTTTCTGCCTTGATATAAAGTCTCATATTTCCGTTCATTGTGTAATACTTTTATGATCTCCTTTTTCAGCTTGCATTGAAATTCAGTAGATGTATGTTG
Source organism: Sequoiadendron giganteum (assembly GCA_007115665.2). Taxonomy (NCBI): domain Eukaryota; kingdom Viridiplantae; phylum Streptophyta; class Pinopsida; order Cupressales; family Cupressaceae; genus Sequoiadendron; species Sequoiadendron giganteum. Next base: position 365,287,282 of record CM021109.1, read on the forward strand.
AGGAAAGTTTATTTAAGTATCTTTGTCAGAAAATCAATCTCGTCCATTTCTAAACTCTCTTTCTTTGCGTTTACTTGAGAGGATAGAAACATTTTAGCATAAGTTAAGTTGTAGTTGTCAAGTTTCATTAAAGGGAAAACCTCAGCTGCAACATCTAGATTTATATAACCTTGTGTTCTCGCAACTGAACCAAAAAAGAGGCAAAATTAGTTTAGTTTACTTTCTTTATGCAACTCAGCAAAAGAGGGAGCTTCCCCTCCTAATTCGAAGAGAATTTTATTGCACATAGCTATCTATTTCCAAAACGCATTCCAAAGGTGCGATTTGAAATGCCAACAATTTTTTGGCGCCCACCGTGGGGCACGAGGCATAGAACTTCAAGAAAGCTTACACTTTATGACACGAGAATGACCATCTAGCACCCTATTGCCTGATCCAGCTAGGAGCAATGGGTGATAACAATAATACTGGTAGGAATCTAAGATGATCACCCCTATTACCTTGCGATAACATCATTGGACCTTTGGCTTTGAAGGAATATCATGAATTACCTAAGGGGTCAAGGAAGCACTTTCCACGATTTCATGATGATGGAACCCAACATCTCGATGATCATATTTTAGCCTTCTCAACAGCTTACGACATTTTGCATGTGGGACATGAAGACATTGCAGTACGTCTCTTTGTGGAGACTCTTGTCGGGAATGCTGTTGATTGGTTCAATCACCTGGAGCTAGGGATTATCACAAGCTGGGAAATTATGAGTGGCAAATTCTTGGTGAGATTCAAGCTCGTCGAAGACAATCATTGGTTGTTTTCCCAACTTGCAAATTCAAAGATGGAGCACAATGAACACGTGCGGGAGTTTGTAGCAAGATTTAATCATCTTGTTACATGACTTTCTTTTACACTTAATCCATCACCGAAGATTTTGATGAGCTACTTCATAAAATCTCTTCCATCAGAGATAGCCTTCTTTCTCAAGATAGAGAGACATGCAGAATTGATAGATGCGCAAGAACACGCCATCAAGCTGGAGGATAATATGATTACTTCTGGCTTGATGAAAATAAATTCTATCAAAGCTCTATCTCAGCAGCAATACCAGCTAAAGAGAAATGATTTTCAGCCACGGTTGTCAGCACCTCCATCAAGACCAATGATTGAAGCTACACAAAAATAAATATTTTGTTCTTTTCATGACACCGATGCACATATCAGCTCTACATGTCCTGAAAATATAAGAATGAATCAGGTTATGGGATATACTGAAGCTGCACCCAGTTCTATTTTTGTCCCTACATCAAGTTCGAATGTTGTCTCACCATAGATAGACAACTTTGATGGCAACTCCATAGTGGGATATTTTGAACCCATTATTGAAGAACAAGAAGACCTTTGCCACTACTCTCTTGAAGTAAATCATAGAAGAACTTCAATGCCTATGTTTGCAAGTGCTCTCCACTTGAAAGTGTAGAAGGAAGAAGAAGAAAGGCCAAGAGCTGAAGAACAAGCTAAGGAAGCAGTTGCTCAGGACCCATCCTTAGAAAATTTTGACATTGTAAACTCTATGATGAAGACTAAGGTGCAAATGTCACAACTGGAGTATCTTCATGATCATCCTAAGCAACTGGACATAATAATAGGACATGTAAAGAAAGAAGCTTCAATTCAACCTACATTGCTTGAGTCATATGTTCCAATAAAAAAAAATCCTAAACCTTTCTACATATCTTTGTATATAGGAGGGTTTAAATTGAGCAATTGTATCATTGATTCAGGAGCCTCATACAACATCATGCCTCTACAAGTGATGAATGCATTGGGAATCTCATGCACAGAAACACAGGATGAGTGTTATTCACTTGAATCTAAGTCAGTGTCATTGGTTGGACAATTGGAGGATGCTCAAGTGAGGTTGGTAGCTTGCCCAGAGAAAAAGATAAAGATGAATATTCTAGTGGCTGATATTCCAGCTAGCTATAGGATGTTATTGAGTCAAAGATTCTGCAAAGATCTTGGTGGTGCAATGCAGTTAGACTGGTCGTCCACAACCATTCCTATGAAGGAAGGAAGAATCAAGATAGAACCTGAGCCCAGATCACAATTCATAGTGGTGAAAATTCCAACCCTCCCAGCCCAACTATATCAAGAAACAAGTCTTGGTAATTGCGTAACGCTACTAGAAATAGGAATTGAAGACCAGAACATTGCTTGTTCTGAAAGAAGACTGACAAAGGATACAAAGTTATGGAAAATGCATTTAGATGGGGATTGTTCAGCTGTAGGGTTAGAAGAAGGGAAAATGATCATCTACCCTAAAGAATTGCTGCAATTGGAATTCACTAAAGCTGAAAAAGAGGTGCTTTTGTTAGGCCTCAAAAATGCCAAAGACATGGGAATCGAACTCCTATGTGTTAAAGGGGATGTGGAGCTAACCAATGAACCAATCAAAAGATATTTCTAGGTTAGAAAGGATCACCTATGACACTATAGAAATCAGGTTTGGAATACGATCGATTGGTTTGAAGAGATCAACATCAAAGACATCCTGAGGATGAACAACAACAAAGTTGGTGACTCAGTGGTACCTGCTTCCCTTTTTTCGCCATATTTTGACTTTTGTCAGAGAGCCTTTGCTTGGGCATATGAAGATATGAGTCAAGGTGCCTCTACCTAGATATATGAAGATATGAGAATCTTCATCCTGAAAGTTTTGTCTCCTGCAATACCAATGAGCAGAGAAGTGAAGCCTTTCAGGCAGAAATGACATCCTTTTAGTAATTTTTTCTTTCTATTTTCGTAATGTGTTTCCCCTTTTAGTAATTTTTCCCTTCGTAATGTTGTGTTTCCCTTTCTCATAATAGTTTTTTCATGTTCTAGGTTATTAGGTGTCTTGTTTTAGGTGATATCTTGGGAAAGCCCAACTCTTAGGTGATGCTAGGAAGTCCGGTCACAGGTGACTTAGGGAAATTTTTGCAAATAAGTGATTAGGATGTAATGTTGACTCCACTACCCAAAGGATAAGGCACTGGTCTAAGCTAAAAATCCAAAGATTCTACGATTCTCCTATGTCAAAAATATCTGACATGGTCCTCGGATGGAGCCAATGTTGTACACCAAATTAAAAAATTTGCTACACTTAGGCATTTTGAAAAAATGAGTCCAAATATTGTTAAATCTGTTAAAAAGGTCAAAATTGGGGTTTATATGTCTTGCATGGGGGTCAAAACCTTGAAATTTTCAAAATCTAACAATCTGGGTCGGCTCAGAGCAACCAAATCAACAATACCCAGATTTCAATTTTTCAACCCTAAATTTTAGAAAAAATTCTATTTTTAGCAGTTTTCTAAAAATATAAACTTTTTCTGGGGTTTTTTGGGTTTCTTTCGAAATGGATACTTGCAAAATTTTCTAAAAATAGAAAGTTTGGCTTCTAGGGTTGAGACTGATTTTGATTGGCCTAAAATACTTCTTCATCAGGCTAGTGTAGTCAGAATCACGAAAAGATCAATTTTGCCCTAATGGGTCTATTCTATTTTTTTAGAAGCTTTTTCTGGAGAACCAAGGTCATCAATGGAGGACAGTCGACTACCAAGTGTCAAAACCAGATGTTTAAGCATCAAGCAGAAGCTGTCAACGAGGAACGTGCATGAAAAATGAGGAACAAAGAAAGGAAGATTGAAAAATCAAAAAATATAAAAACTTGACTAAGGCTGGTGAATCCAGGCGCTCCTGCTCAGTTTGGGCGCCCATACTTCAATGCCTTAGAAATTTTTTTTGTTTCGATGATCAATAGTAGTTAAGGCATGTCAAACGAGGTAGAAGTTGAAAATTGCATAAAAAAATGGTTGTTTGCTAGCCATAGGCGCCCCTGAAGGAGAATGGCGCCCAACTTTTCAAGGGATCAAATGTCAGAGTTAAGGTTTCTGCCTTCAGACCATTGTTGCTCAGAATCCTCCAGGCTCCACAACAAATCAATCAGCATGATCATCTGACCATTCAGTCAACCAGAATCTCAGATCAAACAAAGAAGTCTTGAAGAAGTAGCAAACTGGAAAGGTTAAAAAACATGAAAAAATGACTAAGTCTGAGAGTGTTGGGTGCCCCAGGCAGTCAAGGGCACCCAAGGATTTGAGTGCTCAAAAGATAAAATTAGGGTTTGCAGTCCCCAAGAACTTTTCTCTGGATTCAAGTTAGCTCCACAATGGATTCAACGTTGAGATCTTCAGACTTGTTCATCGTCAGATATCACAAAATGATCAGAGGGGTAAAATTGTGCAAAATGAAGAAAATCAAATGCAAAGACGAAAATTCTTAAAAATTGACTAACTCTGGTGAAGTTGGGCACCCTTGGAGAAGAAGGGCGCCCAACATTTTGAGGGGTCTGATGAATCTTTTATGAAAATTTTCCTCCAAGACAACTTTGTCAGATCTACTCCAGCTTCGCGATGAGATCCTCCATCAGTTCATAGGATCCTCAAAGTACTCAGAAATCAAAGATGAACGGGAGGTCAAAATCAAGCAAAAGTTGATAATTCAAGAAAGTTGACTAAGTCTGCTAAGCAAAAGCGCCCTAGGCTAAGAAGGGCACCCAAGGCTCAATGCCTTAGTCATTTTTCCAAAATTTTAAAGTTTTTCATCTTTCAATATTCAAACAACGTCTACATTCAACGAAGTTGTTCAGGATTGGCTCTGAAAGATTTAAAAGCAAATGAAAGTAGATTTTTCTCAATCACAACTTATTTAAAGAAGATTTTGTCTTTCATTATCCTTTTTTGTAGGTTGGAGTCCAAAGCATGAAGATTTTCTCTTTTTCCTCAACGAAGATTTGAAGACCCAAACAACATGCTTTTTCAGTGTTCTTCGTGTTTCCGAGATTAGTGAGCAAAAAGGAACGCTTTTTCATAATTTGAACTTCTAGGGCATTTCTCTTTCAAAACAACCACTCAACTTTTTCCACTTTTGATCACATGGGTCTCTCTATTTTTCGTCCTCTTGAGCATTGAGAAATTTTTCCCTCTTCTAGAAATTGCTTTTTGACTGCTTTTTCAGGATGGATTTAGCTTTTTTAGTTTCCAAGCATCTAGGTTTCTCCAGAATGTGATTTTCTACGAAACCCAAGTCAACTTTTTTCAGAGAAATTGCTTTTTCAAAGGCAGAGCAACATTCTATTTTCAGCAGTATTCTCCACTCGAAAAACAAGAAATAAATCATCTTTTTTGGCAGATATGACCAGGATTCAAAGCGACGATCTTCTTTTAGCTTTCTTTTAGCTTTCTTTCTATTTTCATCTCCATTCTTATCCATTATTTGAAGAAGAAGAATATCGAGTTGTAATGAGTTGGAGCTTTCCTTGTTTTTAGGTTTTCATAGGTGTTAGATGTTATCTTCTTCAGGTTTAGAAATAAAGCTTGCATGTTGGCAAGTAGTAGTTGTAAAAGCAAGGAGATTTTAGGGTTCCCTACTCCTGCTTGTGTATTAATAAGAGCATCCTTTGCTCTTTTTTCTTTAGCCATGCTAGTGATAACAAGACACAAGTGCCTTTAGTGCCTTCTCTTTGTTATTCAGTGTTGTTCAGAACCATGCTTGTGATAACATAATCATTGAGCTTATGCGTTCATGTTTGTTATCAATTAGTGTCAGTTCACTTTGTGTTAAGGGCGGGTTTGCATGCCTCTTTTAGCTACAAGTTCTTGTTCAGTACATGTGTCTTGTGTCAAGTGATAATTTGGTTTGATCGCATGTTGCAAGTATTTTACTACAACTTGTTGTCCTAGAATTGTAACTTTGTGCCAGAAGTTTGATTAAATAAAGTCTTGAGCGTGCTTTGCTTCCCCGATATAAAAATATCATATTTCTGTTTATTGTTTTGTGCCTAGAAGTGTGAGGAAATAAAGTCTTGAGTGTGCTTTTCTACCTTGATATAAAGTCTCATATTTCCGTTCATTGTGTAATACTTTTATGATCTCCTTTTTCAGCTTGCATTGAAATTCAGTAGATGTATGTTGAGGAAAGTTTATTTAAGTATCTTTGTCAGAAAATCAATCTCGTCCATTTCTAAACTCTCTTGCTCTACGTTTACTTGAGAGGATAGAAATGTTTTAGCGTAAGTTAAGTTGTAGTTGTCAAGTTTCATTAAAGGGAAAACCTTAGCTGTAACATATAGAGTTCTATAACCTTGTGTTCTCGTAGCTGAACCAAAAAAGAGGCAAAATTAGTTTAGTTTACTTTCTTTATGCAACTTAGCAAAAGAGGGTGCTTCCCCTCCTAATTCGAAGAGCAGTTTACTACACATAGCTGCCCGTTTCTAAAATGCATTCCAGAGGTGCGATTTGAAACGCCAATAGAAAGGAGAATTTTATTTGGATTGGGGGGAAATAGCTTTAGATGCTATACATAATCAGCCCACCATGTTAAATGATACTAAAGAATTTTATATGACCTCGTATGTGGTATATTGTGCAGCCAAAATGGGGAATTTCCTAGGTTTGAATACCGTGGGGATTAGAGGAGAATGATAAGGTGAGATTAAGATATGTGAATACTATGACCAAATGGAGCTAAAGGCATCATAAAATCATTTTAAAAGGGTAAATGATGACTTTGTTTATGCAATAATTACTCAACTCTCAGGTGATGTAGGGTTCTAGTTAAGCACGAAGGTGATGAAATTAGTAGGAGAATGGGGAAACTAGTTTATTCAGTACCCCAAGTCAACATACATCTATTTGTTTGGATATGATGGAGCCTTATTTCTAATCCCCAAATCTTTTAGTGATAAATTGATTCTAATTGAGTTCTTCCAAAAAATGAGGGAAGTTAACCTTAAATTTTATAGCAATCATAAGGTCAGAGAAGTGAAGTACCCCATTGACCTCAACTATTACCAATGTCCATTAGTTGGGGCTACCAAGTATGCCACTAAGGAATTGCAAGCAATAAACCTCAATTTATATAAAGGGAGAGAGGATTTGGATCCTAAAGGAAAAATGAACAACTTGTATGCATCCCTTTTTCCAAATCAGGACCCTAATATAGAGGAATTTTAGGCAGACCTACATTATGAGTTTGAGATGAGGAAGAGGAAGTATGAAAGGTTAACTATTCCTCAAATGTGGGCCTTCAAGATTGAAAATGACATTCCTAAAGGAATGTCAGATAATGGCTTGACTCTTGATCTGCAATATGATGAATATCAAGTTGGTACTTAGGCATTGGCACCCATCAATTGGATGGAAAGAGAGGAATGTTAAATTGAGGACATCTCTTCAACAATTATATAAAGGAATTTAAAATGGATCAATGAACACCTGGAGGATAGACAGATAAAAGCCAATGGCAAGAGGAAAGAGGTAAAGGGGAAAACACCCTCTCCCCCTCCATGAAGGGAATACAAAAGACTCAAGAAGTATACAAAAAAATAAGCAATCGAAGAGGAAAAGCCAATAATGGAGAAGGTGAAAGAGGAATTTTAGAAGGCCTCAATCACATATATGGCTACTTTTGTAGGAGTAGTATCGGGATTGGGTATACAACCCATTGCTACAATACACCCAAGAGAGGAGATGACTGAAGAAGGTCCTTCCACTGCATCTGCAATTGAAACAACAACTAAAGAAGGAGAAAAGGTTCCTATAATTGAAGTAACAAAGTTTCCTATTTCTTTAGATTTTGAAGAGAATCCTCCATGTGAGGACGAAAAGGAATTAGATGATGAAGAATTCAAAGAAGTAGACATTGGAGTAGGAGAAGGAAGTATTGAAGAGGATAATGTTAAACATGTATTGACTGAGGATGAGAAAACAAATTATTGAAAGTGTTGAAAGAAAAGTAGCCAAAGAAAAGGTTGAGGAAGAAGAAGCTTGAAGGAAAGAAATTGAATAGAAGAATATGGAAGAAGAAAGAGATGAAAATGAAAGGCTTGAGCGAGAAAAATCTGAGAAGGAAAATATAGAATAGGAGAAAGCTTAGTAGTTACAAACAAAACTAGATAAAGGAGAAGAAGAGCCTCCTCACCGGGAACAAAAAATGGCCACATCCATAGGAGCTCCTACTTGGTTGAAATTGAACTTAGAAAGAAGACAAGTAGTAGCACAATCGTTGAACAGGGAGGAGATGATGAAAGAAGTTGAGGTGATGAAACCAAAGAAGTTGAGGACCATACACTTGACTCAAATGAATGAAGCAACATAGCTAGTAGCTGAAATAGACACACCAATGGTAGATAAGGATGATTGAGAACTCCAAGCATCTGATTATCAACTAACAATGGTTAATTTGGGTAAGCAGACCCATACACATCAGATGACACTCATTGACCTAGTAGCCACCTCAACAAAATCCAAGATAGAGAAAGGAAAACAAGCCAAGGACAAGTTGAAGGTGTAGTTGGAACAAATGAAAAGGTTCATTAAAGATCTTTCCTTTCCCATATTAGAAAAACCATCTTTTTCATGTCTCAAATTTTTTCTTGCATTTAATAAATGTTAAGTTATTTAAATAATTATAGAAAATGGAATTTATCAGTTGAATTGTGATAAATTTAAGATTTAAATACCACTGAAATATATTTATATACTCATGTGATTGATAACAAAAGATGAATGTTGTTATGTAAAATGGAATATTTTCATTTTGAGCATTGGTTATTGGTTACTGATGAAAATCTGCAAGTGCAAGTGTGTGAATGTATGAACATGATGAAGACTAAGAACATGGTTGAGGTAGGAGTATTTAGCTAGATGACGAATGATAATAAAGATTGGAATTTGGAATGTGCACACACCACTAAAATCATAACATATTCATTTGACTTATAATTTGGTAGACATAATTTTTCTTGTGCGGAATGTAAGAATGATAAATAGGTAAGCTTATGGATTTTTTTTTTATTGAAGTATTTAATTAACTTGTTTATTCGATGTTAATTCCATTTTGATAAATAGAGATGGAAATATATATAATGTGTTGGAAATTATTTTCTTTGATTTAAAAATTTCGAAAAAAAATCCTTAAATGAAAAATTAGAAAATGATAAAATGCCACCTGGGAAAATAGTTGATGTGATCACTTGGAAAATATTCAATGTTAAAAATATTAAATTGGAAAAAACAAGGAATATTAACATAATAGTTAATATTTATTTCATATTCAAAATTTGAATGAGCTAGAAGGAGTAAAATGGCCACCCATAATCCCCAAAAACAAAGAGGCAAATAAAAAATGTAGGAAGTGGGGGCGGTTACCATAATGAAAGCCCTCCAATTTGGGAAAAATGCAGTGTTAGTGGGGGTAAAAATCATGCAAAAAGGAAAAAGCTAAAACTCGACTAAGAACAATGGGTGAATCTTGGTCTAGAAATTAAAAAAAAGAGATCAATTAGGTTGGCAAGAGGGAAAAAGTCATATCTAGAGCCTTCAATATTTCTTCATCTCAAATCTAGGTCAATTTGGGTGCTTTTTCAGAGGTAAGATCGGCCCATTTAGAATGTTTCCAATGTTATATGCTTTTCTTTTTTCCTTGAACTCTCTTATTTTCTATTAGAAATCATAATATGAAGAAATACCATTTATTTATTATGGCTCTGTATTCGAGCTTTGTTTTTGCATGTGTTGGGATTGCCTTATCGACATCAAACCCATTTATCCTTTAGTTGTGGGAAGGAGAAAACCATGGGTCTATCCATTCCATGGATACCACCATCATGGTAGGTTGTATAATTTTATTTTTGTTGTCTATGCAATAGTAGCAGGGTCATTTGAACCCTGCATGCAAATGCATGTATGATGGGTTGTCATTCGAACCCTCTATTATCATAATGATGCCTTGAGATGGCTAAGCGATGCTATCGACATCAACTATGTATCCTTGATTCTTTCAGGTGATAAACCCTTAGACTGATCCATGATATTATAATTCTATTGGTTTGGGTGAATAAACTCGAGAATGATATGATCATTCTAGTCTCTAAAAAATGTTTTATCACTGTAACATAATATATAGTATCGAATGATTCGCATCATTCCATTTGATAAATTTAGAGTTTAAAAGGAAATCCATTATGCATTGGTTTTAATCGAGCCTTAATAGGCTGAATGATGAAGTTCCTTCATTTCCATTTAAATGTTAATCTTTAAAGATGGAACACTATATATATATGTGTCTGTGTGTGAATACATATATACATTCGTTCATGTATGAAATAAATTAGATATGTCAAATGAATCTTATCATTGTATCATATCTTTGTATTAAGGTATCTTACTATCTGATTGATAGTCACCATGTTATCACTAAGGCATTAAGTGAGATATATGATGTTTATTGTTGAACGCTTGCATGCTATCATCCTAAAACGATAACATGGTTATCATTCCCAAATCCAATAACAGATGTTATAAGAATGAAATTAACACAATGATGTTTTCATATCAATCCACTTGGTATTAAGTGATTTCAGTATTGTTTAAAATGATACAAGAATAGTAGTATTGGCCTCAGCTATCGAATGCACTGAGAAGAATAAAAGAGGTCCGAATGAGATATTCATTCTGAGTGAAATTTCTTATTTTAGTCTTTGCTTTCATAACTGTGAAACATTTTTTTTTGTCCTTAGGGATGGGGTGATGTTTCTAACTATGATAGAATTTTCTTAAAAGTGTATGAATTTGGCCCTCATCCATTTGAAGTATCCTTCTTTCTGTGATGTAAGCAAATATGTAGAAATTATTTTTCTAAATGTTCTTATCGAAAGAATTAATAAAAAAAATTTAAAAGAACTTGTTATTTGCTTATACAATGAAATGTCACATTCTAAAAAGAAGTCAAATTGAATCTAGTGTGTTTCGATTCTATTAAAATATGCAGATTTATATATGTTGTCAATGGAAAAATTTATTTTATGAAAAATTATTTTGCGACTTACTGTTTGAAACTTAGATTTGAATCAAGGTGTAAGAATGACTGTTTTTTTTATATTCATATATTTTCAATAGAATCTGTTTGTACATCTGATGAAGTTGACATATAATTGTATATAGGAATCTATATGTGGAATAGATATTCTTTTATTTTAAGAAGAATGTATACACATACACCATTTTTAACAAAAGGCCATATATGTGTACATGCATAAATCTTCCATTTATGCATTATACATACATGTGATATACCTTCTTTAAAAAATGTATTATTATTTTATCTGAAATGTAGATTTTATTCCAAGTATTAAGGAATAATGGAGATAATGGAAATATGTAATTATTGATGCATGTTCTGCAATATCCTTTTCATAAATGAGGAATTGAATCATGTATTATGTTAAAAATCTAATTACTTAAATGCTATATCTGGTTACTTTCTTTCATATGCATACAAAACAAAGATAGCCAAATGAATCATATGTAGACTATGTTGTAGATGTTTGATTTTTAACCATGAAATGATTGGCTAGTTAAAAACTACTAGATACCAAATTGATTGTTTTCAAATTTGTGAAACTTGGATAAGATGTATGTTATCTTATGTATTTGGGAGGTTATCTTCTCGGATGGGTGCCAAAAATGAGCTATCAGAGAGTATAGGTATTGTTTTTCCAAAATCTATTATTTTTTAGTTGTTTACAACATATACTTGTCCAAGTGTTTGTAGTCCATTATGTTGAATGGTCTAATCTTTATTATGTAACTCTCTATCATTTCCTAGCATAGATCTTGTATGTTCTAAATGTAGATAGAAATGCATTTATATCTTAGGCACACACCAAATTCCACCTTGCATACTATATCTCTCACTAAATATTTTGTGTAGGGTCGGTATTCTTCGAGCTAGGAAGAATTCTAGGGAAGCATAGCTTTGTGGTTGGGTGGAAAAGTGCATGTACCATGTTTTCGTCCACCAGATGCGGCGAGCATTGAAGGGGAATCGCATGGAATTCCATATTATTGATTATTGTACTATGTACTTCATGATGTAATTTGAGTTAACTAAGTGGAAAATTGGCCTAAGTCAAACTATGTAACTTGTAAAATTGACATTTGGAAATGAATATAAATTATTATTTTTCGACATGAGGTGCTATGATGGAAATTAGATAATTGACCATGTCTTTAATTTATTATTCATAATGTCATATTTTATTTTTGTGTGTCATTTATGTATGAAACATTATATTTGGTATCAGAGCTTAGGGTTCAACTCTAGGCCTATGAGCCCACAATGGTAAAAATTAGGGTTAGTTGACCTTTAGTTCAATCTTGAGTTTAATGAACCTTAATTTAATGTAGGTATGGGAAGGTCAAAGTCGGGGAAAAAGAAGGGAAAGATCGTTAGGACTACTAAAAAGAAATTTGTTGAAGAGAACCCAACAATTGAAGTCCACCCTGAGATTCCCAATGATGAGACTTTGGCACATGCCCTTACTCAACTCAAATTAGAGAGGGGCAAGAAAATTGAAGAGTCTAATCATATTGTAAAAACTAAGAAACCTTCTACAATTCAATATTGGCCTTTGGGGTGTGGACCCAATGCACCCATTTTGACTAAAGAGGAAAAGGAGTTCCTATGCACACATCCTACCTCTTCCAAGAAGGTTGTAATAGCCTCTAGTGAGGACCCATAGGAGTTTACTCTATCTCATAATGAATAGCCCACCTAGTATGGGGGAAACTTTATAAATCAAGATTTTGTAATCCATTATTAATATAAATAAATAAAGTCTTTCTTGTGTTCAAAGTTGTGAGCTTGAATGACTTATTCTTGTTATAAATGAACATGAACATATTTTTAAGAATGTGTGTCATAATACTTAGTATTATGTGTTGAAATAATTAAATATAGAAAAATTGTGTCAGTTGCAATAAGTGTGGGCTGTGACACAAGTCATTCATGAACCATCATGGTGAACACAAGGATTAGAGGTTCAAGTGATGGTCAAAATGAAGGTCAAAATGAAAGGTTGGATCAAATTCTCGACCTCCTAAAATGATAGAAAAATAAAATGGACCATTTGGAAGGGGAATTTTGAGGTATGCAAGATGGTCAAAATTAGAGGATTTAGGAGGTCATAAGGAAATAGAGATCTAGATGTTAATAACTGAGCTAGAATCAAAGGAGAGCTCAGTAAGGACCTAAAAAGGGTGGCTCCACCAAATTTTGATGGAAAAACCATTGGAGATGGAGTGGAAGCATGGATCATTGAAATGGAGAAGTACTTTGGGCTTCAAAATTTATCAAATGAAACTAAGGTTGTATGGGTAGCATACCAGCTCTCGGGTGAGGCAACCACACGATGGGAAAAAAATGGTAGAACAAAAATTGCAAACTAGAGAGATCACTTGGGAATAGTTTCTCCAACATTTTTCAGAAAAGGTGGCTTCCTCAACACTTTTTCGATAAGAAGATGATAAAGTTATAGAACTTAGCTCAAGGGAGCATGTCAATAACTTTGTATTGGGAAAAGTTCACTCATTTGTTGAAGTATGTGCCTTAGTACCAGACTGATAAGTTATTCTAAATCTGAAAGTTTATATTTGGGTTAAGACCTCAAATTGGAGTGGAGTTAGATTTACATAACCCACTCACCATGGAGGAAGTCTTAGAGAAGGCCACCAAGCAAGAATAGAAGTTGCAACAACTATCTAATTTTTGAAAGAATCTTGATTCTAAGTCTCAGTTCAGGAATAAGAAATTTCATAGAGACAAACCCCATCAGATCAAGAATATGAAGAGTGGAAGTGACTCTCAAGAGAAATGAGAGGGAAAAAATGGTGGAAAGAATAAGAATTCCAACAATAAAAAAGGCAACTTTGATAATAAATAGAAGAGCTCCAAGGAAGACAATTCAAGAGCTCAGAAAGGGCCTGGTGATGGTTGCTACACCTGCAGAGGTGACCACTACACCTCAAGTTTCCCATAGCATTCAAAGGTGTGAAAGGAAGTAAATCAACATCAAATATATGCAGTGGTGGATGATAGGAAAGATGAATATCAAGCCTCACCAATCCAGCTGTCGATTAAGTTATATGGAAAACCTGTTTCTATTTTGATTAATACTAGAGATAGTGAATTTTTTATTGATCCAAGGATAATTTTTAAGCTATCTATTAGACTTGGACATGTGGAAAATTCTTGGATGGTCCAGTATGGAAATCAAGTAGATCGAAGGGTGGATTCATGTCTCTATAGCAACAAGTTATAACTTCCCAGTTTCTTGACTCAAGTAAGCCTTTATGTGACACCCTTAGGTTCCTACGATGTAATCTTGGGGATTAACTAGTTAAACAAGCACAAGTCCATTGTAAATTGCGAGGACAAAATTGTTAGTTGTATGGACGACTATGGAAACCTGGTTGAGATTTGTGGAATCTAGAGACCACTAAATCTTAGAAAAATATCAGCTATGTAGATTAAGAGGGCTCAAAGGAAGGGGTGTACCATCTATGTAGTACACGTTAGTGAGCTTGAAAATATGAAGCCTTATTTGGATGATTACCCCATTCTCAAGGAGTTTCAAGATGTATTCCTTGAAGAACTCATGGAACTACCTCCAAAGCGAGAATTAAATTTCTCTATTGATCTAGTACTAGGAGTCGAACCTCAGTATAAAGCCTCATACAGGATGACTTCCACCTTGTTATTCGAATTGAAGGCTCAGTTGGAGGAAGTGTTGAGAAAGGGGCTTATTCAACCTAGTGTGTCTCCTTAGGGTGTGCTAGTTATCTTTATTAAGAAGAAGGATGGAACCTTGTGTCTATTTATTGACTATCAGATGTTGAACAAGGTGAACATCAAGAATAGATACCCTCTTCCAAGGACTGATGATCTATTTGATTAGATGAAGGGAGCAACAATGTTCTCTAAAATAGATCTCAGATTTGGTTATCACTAGTTGAGAATAAAAGAAGAGGACATCCCTAAGACTACATTTTGGATGGGGTATGGAAACTATGAGTTCATAGTGGTACCTTTTGGTCCGACCAGTGTACTAATAGATTTCATGAATCTCATGAATAGTGTATTTAAAGATTGTCTAGATAATTTTTTCTTGATCTTTATTGAAAAAATACTGATCTATTCCAATTCCATTAAGGAGCATGATAAGTATTTGAGGATAGTATTATAACATCTCAAAGAGAAGAATCTTTTTGGAAAGTTATCCAAGTGCTCATTTTATCAAGACAGGGTGCATTACCTTGGTCACATCATATCAATGGAAGGAGTCTCTTTAGATCCCAAAAGGATAAAGGCAATAGTAGAATGGCCAACACCTCAGAGTGTGATAGAAGTGTGAAGCTTTATGGGACTAGAAAGATACTATAGGAAGAATGCATAGGGATTTTCCCAGATTGTGTCCCCAATCACATCTCTTTAAAGGAAAGTGGAAAAGTTTGAATGGATAGAAAAGTGTGAGAAATAATTTCCTCTTGAAGGAGAAGATCATGATAGCCCCAGTGTTGACTATACTTGATACCAATGCTCAATTTACAATGATCAAAAATGCTTTGAGAGATGGTGTAGGAGTTGTACTAATGCAATATGGGCAAGTGGTGGTGTATGAGTCAAGGAAGCTAAAGGAGCATGAAATAAACTATACACCACATGATTTGGAATTGGATACAATAGTGCATTCCTTGTAAATGTAGAGGCATTACCTAATGGGGAACCCATTTGAGCTCAAAACAGATCATCTGGGACTGAGATATATCTTTACCCAACCAAACCTCAATGCACATCAAAGAAGGTGGCTAGAATTCCTTAGCGAGTATGACTTTGGAATTGAATACATTAAAGGAACAAAAAATAGAGTAGTCGACGCTATTAGTAGAAGAAGAAATCTGGTAGCTATGACCTTGACAAGGTTGAATCTAAGGCAGCAAGTGATGCAACACTTGCAAGGGGATGAGCATTATGAAAATTTTAAGCAAGATCTTTAGGTGAACCCTTTAGACCATCAATATGATGGGTATGCAATTAAACCAGATGGAACCCTAAGATACCAGAGGAGGATATATATTCCATATTCTCGAGAACTCAAAAATTTGGTCATAGAGTAAATTCACAATGCACCATATTCAGGACACCTCGAATTTGTCAAGATGATCACAGAATTGAAATCTTTGTATTTCTGGCCTAAGCTTAGGAAGGATGTAGTTGATTATGTATCCAAATGCTTGGAATGTTAGCAATTCAAGGCTGAACATGTACATCCAATAGGGATTCTCTATCCTCGTGACATATTTGAGTACAAGTGGTAGGTGATTAGTATGGACTTTATCTAGGGGTTGCCATTGAGTAAAAGCAAGCATGATGTCATCTTGGTAGTATTTGATAAGTTGAAAAAGGTGGCACATTTCATTCCAGGGAACCTTAAGGATGAATCATTGACCTTGGCCAATAAATTTGTCTAAGAGATATTTTATTTGCATGGAGTGTCAAATATTATCTATCCTATAGGGATACTCGAATGACATCCATATTTTGGACAACCTTGAATGCAACCTTGGGAACTAAGTTAAATTTTAGTTCAATATATCATCCTCAGAGCGATGGTCAGACAAAAAGAGTCAACCAAGTAGTAGAGGATATCCTCTGATGTATTGCATGGACCAATAGTATAAGTGGGAAGAGTATCTACCCTTGGTAGAATTTGCATACAATAACTCTTTCCATGCATCCTTAGGTATGGCACATTTTGAGACTCTTTATGGGTGAAAGTGTCATACACCCATCAATTGGGATAGATTGGAAGACAAGATTATAGTCAGTCCTTAAATGCTCAAAGAGATGGAAGAGAAAATGAAACTCATCAAGGGAAGATTGAAGGAGGCGACAGATAGACAAAAAATTTATGTCGACAAGAATAAAACCTTTAGATAGTTCTCAGAGGGAGATAAAGTCTTTTTGAGAGTCAAGCCACATAAGAGCTCCATTACTTTTGGAAAATCTTTCAAGTTGGCCCCTAGATATGTGGATTCCTTTGATGTTCTAGAACTTATTAACCCGGTTGCATACCGACTGGCTCTACCACCTGCTCTAGCTCAACTCCATAATGTATTTCATGTTTCTTTGCTTAAGCCATATCATCCAAATGCATCTCATATACTTGTTTGGAATTCCTTATAGGTGTGGGATCCAAGAGTGGTGCTAGTGGAGCCCATTATAATTTTGGATAGATGCAAAGTCAAGTTGTGAAATAGAGGCATTGTCTAATATAAGGTTCAATGGGACCAATATTTTGAGGACAATGCTACTTGGGAGGATGTGGAGGAAATAGAATGTTCCTTTCCTCATTTGATCTCTAGATAGACTCTTAATGTTCATCAAGATACTATTGCTCGAGCACTTTTGGATTTGCATGTTATGATATTTTGGCTTGAATAACAATATGATTGAATGTTGAAATAGACATATATAGCTCTGTGTTGTTTGATAAGACATCAGGACGATGTCTCTTTCAAGTGGAGAAGGATGTCTCATCTCAAAAAAATTCTTGCATTTAATAAATGTTAAGTTATTTAAATAATTATGGAAAATGGAATTTATGAGTTGACTTATAATAAATTTAAGATTTCAATGTCGCTGAAATATATTTATATACTCATGTGATTGATTATGAAAGATGAATGTTGTGATGTTAAATAAAATCTTTTCATTTTGAGCATTAGTTATTGGTTACTAATGAAACTCTACAAGTGCAAGCATTCAAATGCAGGAACATGATTAAGACCGAGAACATGGTCGAGATAGGAGTATTTAGCCAGATGATGAACGACAAGAAAGATTGGAATCTAGAACATGCACACACCATTGAAATCATAACATCTACATTTTGAATTGCAATTTGGTAGACATAATTTTACTTGTGTGAAATCTAAGAATGATAAATAGGTAAGCTTACGGAAAACAAATGTATTGAAATATTTTCTTACCTTGTTTATTTGATGTTAATTTAATTTTAAGAAATAGAGGTGGAAATATATATAATGTGTGGGAAATTATTTTCTTTGATTTGAAACTGTTGAAAATAATTCATTAAATGAAAAATTAGAAAATGATAAATGCCACTTAGGAAAATTTTGATGTTATCACTTGGAAAACATTCAATGTTAAAAAGATTAAATTGAAAAAAAAGAGGAATATTAACATAATAGTTAATATTTATTTCATATTCAAAATTTGAATGAGCTTGAAGGGGTGGAATGGTCACAAAAGTAGGATAGGAGAGAATACTAGTCTCCAAGAATATAGAAATAAAAGTTCCCAAAGAATTACCAATTGCCCATAATCCCCAAAAATAAAGAGGCAAATCAAAAATATAGGAAGTGGGGGCGGTTACCTTAATGAAATCCCTCCAATTTGGGAAAAAATAGTGTTAGTGGGGGTAAAAATCATGCAAAAAGGTAAAAGAGAGAACTTGACTAAGAAAAGTGGGTGAATCTTGGTCTAAAAAGAAGTAAAAAGAGATCGATTGGGTTGGCGAGACAGGGAAAAATTTGTATCCATAGCTTTCAAGAATTCTTCATCTCATATCTAGGTCGATTTGGGTACTTTTCAGAGGTAATATCAACTCATTTAGAATTTCTCCAATGTTATATGCTTTTCTTATTTCCTCAAATTCTCTAATTTTCTATTAGAAATAATAATATGATGAAATTCCATTATTTGTTATGGATCTACATTCAACTTTGTTTTTGCATGTGTTGGGCTTTCCTTATTAACATTGACCCCTATTGTTTTTTAGTCATAAGAAGGAGAAAATCATGGGTTTATCCATTCCATGGACACCACCATCATGGCAGGATGTATACTTTTCTTTTATCTTTGTCTATGTAATAGTAGTAGGGTCATTTGAACCCTGCATGCAAATGCATGTATGATGGGTAATCATTCAAACCCTCTATTATCATAATGAAGCCTTGAGATGGCTAAGTGATGTTATCGGCATCAAATCTATATCCTTGATTCTTTCAAGTGATAAACCCTAAGACCAATCCATGATATTATAATTCTATCGGTTAGGGTGAATAAACTCGAGAACGATATGATCGTTCTCATCTTTGAAAATGTTTTATCACTATAAAATAATGTTTAGTATCAAAATGTTATCATTTTTCCATTTGATAAATTCAGATTTTAGAAGGAAATTCATTATGCACTAGTGTTAATCGAGCCTGAATAGGCTGAACGATGAAGTTCCTTCATTTCCATTTAAATGTTTATCTTTAAAGATGGAACACTATATATATACGAAGATATATATACATATATACAGTCGTTCATGTATGAAATGAATTAGAAATGTCGAATGAATCTTATCGTTGTATCATATCTTTGTATTAAGGTGTCTTACTGTCTGATTGAAAATCACCATGTTGTCTCTAAGGCATTGAATGAGATATATGGTGTTTATTGTTGAACGATAGCATGCTATTGTCCTAAAACAATAACATGCTCATCATTCCCAAATTTGATGACAGATGTTATAAGAATGAAATGAACAAAATGATGTTTTCATATTGATCCACTTGGTATTAAGTGATTTTAGTATTGTTTAAAATTATACAAGAATAGTAGTATCAACCTCAGATGTCGAATTCCCTGAGAAGAATAAAAGGGGCCCGGACGAGATATTCATTTTGAGTCAAATTTATTAGTTTAGTCTCTATTTTCAAAATAGAGTAACAATTTTCATTGTCCTTAGGGATGGGTTGATTTTTCTAACTATGACATAATTTTCTTAAAAGTGTATGAATTCAACCCTCATCCAGTTGAAGATTCCTTCTTTATGTGACGTAAGTAAAGATCTGGGAATTATTTTTTTGAATGTTCTTATCGAAATAATTAATCAAAACAAATTAAGAGAACTTGTTATTTGCTTATATAATGAAATGTCACATTTTGAAAAGAAGTCAAATTGAGTCTAGTGTGTTTGGATTATGTTAAAATATGCATATTTACATATGTTGTTAATGGAAATTTTGATTTTATGAAAAATGATTTCTAGACTTACATTTTGAAACTAAGATTTGAATCAAGTTCTAAGAATGACTATTTAATGTTTATATTCTTATATTTTCATTAGAATCTATTTGTACATCTAATGAAAGTTGACATCTAATTGTATATAAGAATCTATATGTGGAATGGATATTCTTTTATTTTTAAAAGAACATATATGCATACACCATTTTTAATAGAAGGCCATATATGTGTACATGCATAAATCTTCCATTTATGCATTACACATGCATGTGTTATACCTTTTTTAAAAACTATATTATTATTTTATCTGAAAGGTAGATTTCATTCCAAGTATGAAGGAATAATGGAGATAATGGAAATATGTAATTATTGATGCATGTTCCTGTGATATTCTTTTCGTAAATGAGGAATTCAATCATATATTAAGTTAAAAATATGATTGTTTAAATGTCATATCTGGTTACTTTCTTTCATATGCATACTAAACAGAGATAGCCAAATGAATCATATGTAGACTATGTTGTAGATATTTTGATTCTTAACCATGAAATGATTGGCTAGTTAAAAACTACTAGAAACCAGATGATTGTTTGAAAATTTGTGAAACTTGGATAAGATATATGTTATCTTATGTATGTGGGAGGTTATCTTCTGGGACAAGTGCCAAAAATGGGCTATCAAAGAGTATAGGTTTTGATTTTCCAAAATCTATCATTTTTAGTTTTATACAACATATGCTTGGCCAAGTGTTTGTAGTCCATTATGTTGAATGGTCTAATCTTTATGATGCAACTCTCTGCCATTTCCTAGCATAGATATTACATGTTCTAAATCTAGATAGAAATCCATGTAGATGTTAGGCATGTGCCATATTCCACCTTACATACTATATCTCTTGCTAAATATTATGTTAAGGGTTGGGTATTCTTCAACCTAGGAAGAATTCAAGGGAATTTTAGCTTTGTGGTTGGGTAGAAAAGTTCTTGAACCATGTTCTTGTCCACTGGATGCAATGAGCATTGAAGAGGAATCACATGGAATTCCATATTTTGGATTATTGTACTATGTACTTCATGATGTAATTTGAGTTGATTAAGTGGAAAGTTGGCCTAAGTCAAACTATATAACTTGTAAAATTGAAATTTGGAAATGAATATAAATTATTATTTTTTGACATGAGGTGCTATGATGGAAAATAGCTAATTGACTGTCTTTAATTTATTATTCATAATGTGATATTTTATTTTTGTGTGTTATTTATGTATTACACATTACAATCTTCCTCAGAGGTACTGGTATTGTTAAGAAAGGAAGTTGAAGATCTTAGAGGCATAAAAAGGAAATCCCACATGTTTGATAAATTTGTCGATCGACTAAAGATTGAAATGGATGTACTCCTGGACACTGGGTAAAAGTATTACTAGGGAACATGTGCATTAGGAGAGGTGATAGAAGAATATGTGAAGAACATGTGGGATGAGGAGGAGAAGTATCAAAAGTACTTGAGAAAGCTGAAAGAAATGAATAAATTAAGTGTAGGTGAGAGTCTAGATTATATTGAAAAATGTAGTAAGATATTATTTTGGATGGAAATGATGATAGAACAAAGGATAATATTTCTTAGGTTACAACAAGAGATCTTAAAACAAACAATATTGTTTGAGGAGATTGTCACTGCCATTACTACTCAAGATTTTTCGTCAGATGGAAAACTAGGAGAGTTGCAAGTGATTAAAGAAGCCTATAACAATAGATTAGATAAAATGATAAGTTCTAGAGATGATGAAGATAATATCCTCAATAAGTTAATAGGCATCAAATTTGATATTCATCATTTTATGGGTGATATCAACAAACTTAAGGATATTGTTGATATTTCTATAGACAGGTACGAAAAGAAAAAGTTTAGGATGGACTAGTTGGATGGGCCTAATGAAGAGGTGTTGACATAGATTTTGGCCAACTATGAAGAATATAGGAAGCTATAGAGATAGGAGGAAGATGTAGTTCAAATTTTCAAAAGGGAATATGTCATTTTAACCAGGATAAAGTCAAAGATACAACTTATAGAGAAATTCCTACAAAATAGGAGGGCACTATATTTCAACTGGAGATCATCTCCAATAAAATTAGAAGGAGGTGCCACTTCCCCATGCATCCAATTTTGACCGTGTATTCACTACAGTGTCATCCAGACATTCCTATAATTATGGATTTGAAATCTGGGTGCCCTACTTTTTCAGATCTGAGATTTTTGGAAGGAGATTTCTATGTTATAATTTTCTTTATATTGTATAAGTCTCCTCATTGTAAATGCCAGAAAATTGAAGCCAAATTTGTAGCACCTTAGGAACAAACTATCTTATGATTTTATGTGTTTCTTAGTTTTAGTTATGATATCAAAGACAAAGGTTTTTTGTGCACTGATGGATTTTGCTAGGAAAAATTACTACTTATTTGAGTGAAATCAATAGAAGGATTCAAATTCAAAAGCATCTATGGCGTCATGTGTGAATGGTATTTTCTTGTTAATTGTTCATCTACAAATGTGTGATGAGTTAATTGAATATATCTTATATAGAATTGATTCTAATGAAATGAAATGGAAATATGCTTACTAAATTTGCAGTGTGAGTGGATATTACTGTATAATTTTTTATGAGTTTTTTCATTCATTTGTTTGAATTTATAATGTTGTTACAAAATTGCATGTTTGATTGTAGGAATGGTATTTATCCACGTTTTCTATTCTAAAAGCCTTGAAATACATTTTTTACTATTTATTTAAAATTTGTTGTTAATTTAGATAATTGGAATACCCAATTTGTTACCTTCAACCAGCAAGGCCCCTTGAATATTATAGTCATGTTGACCACTAAGTAAAGAAACATAGTTGTGAACCAACTACTGAGACCTTGAAAGATAGTTAATTTCTATATTTAGCTATCTTTTTTAGGAGTAGGGTAAATATATTTTTCTTAAACGTTGTTGTGTCAATTTGGCCATCAATAGTACCTAATGTCCCTTTCACTCAACATCAATCATTAGGAAAACCCTACATGTTGGAAAAATCATGCTTTGATACCACCGTAATGTTCCAAATATAGATTTGTAACATCAAGGCTGAATTGCAGATTGGATTCAATGAACAACGATACATGAACACCAACGGGAATGGGTGAGCAAGAATGAGGTTTTGAATTTTATCCTACTTAACAACAGGTGTCTGGTTCAAAGGAAGTTGGATCTTTGTTGGGGGGTGGAATTTATGTGGATGTGGTAGGGGAGAATGCAAGTGAAGAGTAGGGGGGAGCGGTTTCTAAGGACTAAGGACTAGGGAAGTGGGGGGGCCCAGGTGGTAAGGTGGACCCTGTAGGTAAGGTGTTCTTTGGCCCCTCTTTGAATGGCGGGGCTGGTGGGACCAGGTTTTTGGGAAACTAGGATGCGGCTAAGGACTCAAGAGACCAATGTCGGGAGGAATCAAAAAGAAGATGGGCTTCGCTGTTTGGAACCGAGCCTATTGGTAAGTCAATCTTCCCTCTAGTTAGCAATATTTCGGTCCCTTTGAGTGGGAAATTTTCTATTCTTGTTCATGATCCAGTGATTGACCATAACATTTCATTGATGGCCTCCTCATTGGTGGGAAAATTTATGGCCCCGAGACCAAATATTGAAGTGGTTAAGGATTTTTTTAGGAAGTAGAAAGCAAAAGGACAAATTGAGGTTGTGGCCCTGCCCAAGGGTTTTTTCTCCTTTGATTTTTCTTATGAAGAGGAAAATCCTGCAATACTTTGTGGTGGTCCCTGGGTCATTGGCAAGTCATCCTTGGCTATTAAGAAGTGGTCCCCAAAAATGTACTTCTCGAATACCTCTTTTGAAGTTGTGCCTCTGTAGGTTTGATTACCAGGCTTAACTTTGAAGTTTTGGAATGAGGATGTTTTTAGGGGAATTGCAAAATCCTCTGGGGAACTATTATCTATAGATGCCATGACCTCGGCTAGAAAAAGGTTGGTTTTCGCTAGGATTTGTGTGGGTATAACTCAGTCTACTGACTTGTCATCCTCTATAGAAATTGTGTCTAAACTTGGAAAGTGGGTTCAAACAATAGAGTTTAAGACTCTTCCTTTTGTGTGTTTCACCTATAAAAAATTTGGGCATTGGGCTAGGAAATTCCCAAACAATGTGTCTAAGTCTGAAGCTAAGTCGGTTGTCAAGGAGACCAAAATATGGAAGGAAAAAACTTTGGATAAATCCGTGGATGATGTGAATAAGGGCGAGATGAATAACTCTGGGGATAGTCAAGATAAGAATGAGGAGTGCCAGAATTCCAATCTAGGGGCTAATAATGTTGAGGAGCCTTTGAAAGGGAACGCTTCTGACAACTTTGAAGTTCCAAAAGTAGATGAAAATGATCAAAACAGAGAATTTATGGACTCGAGCACCAAGGGGTTTGTTGGTTCTTTTTTATTTTCCCATCTAGGCTTCATAATTCTCTAAGAGGTAGCTAATCTCTATATTCAAAAATCACAAAGGCCAGTGGCCAACTGATAGGAAAATCTTCTCAGGGCTTTACCCCTACTCTTTAGGCTCTATGAGATCAAGGCGGGTGTTCCTATTTGTGTTCATATTATACTTCCTTCCTCAAGAATACTTCAATACATAGATACATTCCTATTACTTTGTAGACATACAAGATTCATCAAAGGTTTGGCTGCCCTTTACACAAATGACCCTATAATTTCTTAGGAATACAGGTGTTAAGTGATATTTGCATCTCAAGATAAATTATATTTGAATTATTTAATGTTTTGACCTTGAATCCACATGTAGGTTCTTCCTGATTTTAACTACATGAAAGAATTTAAAAAGAACTAGCCAATGCCTCATTAAATTGGGTAGGATTCATACATAAAACATTCGGTCATACATAGATTCAACCCTGACATTAGTGGACAATTCTCACAATGCATTACATCATGAAACTTCACAATATTTAAAAATAATCACTCCTTACTAGATCCTTAGCACATTATCAAAGACCTACAATACTTTCTCAAGCATTTAATTAACTCATTAAGTTAAAGCAAGAAAAAGAATCATACATTCAACTAAATTATTGAAGACAAATGAAAGAACCCTTGATAATCTCATTCATAATCTGCCATAACACACACAGGAGAGCAATTACCTTAAATTTTTTAGATTTGTTTCAATAGCAGTAATTACATATAACATATTAAGACTGTCCCATATATAATTCTTACCAAAGAAAAATAACTAGCTAGCTTATCCCAAACCCTGCATTATGCACATTCAGTATATCACACCTATACCTCCAGGACTCAAAAATATGACCTCTGAAATAAGCCTTGGAATCTCCTTGATAGAATAGGAGAGCAACAAGCTTCAAGCTTATGCCATTACATTTTAGCAAAAAATTGTTTCAAAAATGAAATGTCATTTCATTTCACAATTCCCATACTAATGGATATCATCATTCGGTAAACAGGGAATCAAAAATAGTTATGACCCTTGTAACTAGTTGGTCGAAGCAAAACACCACCAAGGCTTTGTCATATTCATCCACGTTGGACCAAAAGAGACAACACCAACACCAAAACAAAATTGCAGGACCTAGAAGACCAGACCATTAACAAGCACCCAAAACAACCTTATGGCCATGATATAGGCGACTACTCCATGTCCTCACCTCAGTGAGAAGTGGGAACACCCCCTTATCCTTATCATTACTAGCACCAGAACCAGAAACAACACATGGTACCACCACCACAAGGACCTCTTCATCCACACCAACCAATTCAGTTAAGCTCATGAGGTAGCTGTGATAATCTGAGTTAGTGTCAAAAATTTCACTATGAGAGCCACCAGTGATCTCAATGGGTGACTCATATTGCCTAAACTTCGGCTCGGCCATTGATTTTTCTCCACACTCAATAGACCTCTTTTCTTCTCCATAGCCCATTACCTTCATTTGTGTAACTTGGCCTTTGAGCTGACGACTACTCCTAACAAGATTCAGGAGGGACCTCGTACCTTCTTCATTGGCTCCAAGAGCACCAGGAATAGCACTTTGTTTGCTTGGCTTCACCTCCTACTGAGATTTTCTCGCACTCATCCTCACACTCATGTGCAATGGTGAACTAGAAGAAATTGACTTGCTCATTTTACACACAGACCCAAAGCTTCACAAGAACAACAACCACTCAATGCAATAGCATAGATGAATTTAGACTCAAAATTGTAATGATGCAAATGAACAATTAGGAAGCATTTATTGAGAAAACTGGTGCAGTAACTATTAATGCTCCAATTACAGTATGAGCGAGCGAGTGATTAGTGGCTGATGTCAATTTCACCATTGTTAGTTTCCAAGTTTATGGAAAATGGTGTACAATCCATCATGATTTCTAGGAGAAAACCACTCGCATGCATGGAAATCAGGATGATATCCATCAAAAAGCTTGCACCATTAATATGTGTAATTTGAAAAGCTCAAGTAGCCATTACATGGCTAATTCCATGTTTTGAATTAGGGTCATTGATGCAATAGGGAGTTGGCATGTTGAATGACTCAGATTGAGTCAAGCATCGTTGAAAATCCCATGTCACCACATGGAAGGCCCGTCAGCCAACAACACATTTCCCAATCAATAGACACGCTCATCTCTTGCAGACCTGAACCAACCACCCTGTACCGCCAGACAAAAAGACATTTCACCAGTCAGCACACCTTGAAATAGTTTTAAAATGATTATTTTAATTATGGATGGTTGGCGAGGAACGACCATAATTAATCCTCATCAACCCTCATTATCATATGACAATCGTAGATTTGATAGCCTTTATGCATACCGTTGGTGAATTCAGACTGGGCCCCATCACTATACATGACAAGTTGCAACATCTCACACACCTCACAACACTTTGGTGATGTCATCAGAAAACCCTATGAGGTGAGTGAGGAATGGTCAAGATTAAGATCATCGATCTGATGGTCCACAAACCTGCACACGCAACAACATCATTCATAACAAAGGGATCGACTAGGCA
Source organism: Sequoiadendron giganteum (assembly GCA_007115665.2). NCBI lineage: Eukaryota > Viridiplantae > Streptophyta > Pinopsida > Cupressales > Cupressaceae > Sequoiadendron > Sequoiadendron giganteum. The sequence goes on from CM021109.1 coordinate 365,314,336, forward strand.
TATGGGAGGGGTGACCCTTAGGGTATAAATTTTAGACCTAAGTCTAAAAAATGTAAATATCCCAACCCGACATTAGGAAAAATTATATTGAGTCTTAACATCAAAAAGACTGACGAACCAGGTAAAAGGGGCCGGTAAATGCATGACCCAAAAGGCTCAGTTGATAACTTAAGTGACTAGCAACCCAGAACAACATGTTAACACAAAAATATAACGCAAGGGTTTATTTGGTGAGAAAATTTTAAACAAGGGAAATAAAACCCTAAACCATAACATTCGACCCCCAGGCATAAGGGTAAAACTAGACAGGCCATAGAACCAACCAAAATTTATGACAAATTTAAAAGTTCTATTAGTGGCTCCAACTTAGGGACACATACCCTTGGATGGTATGGTGAGAATCTAGATCTCTGGGGAGTAGACCAGACATTAAGTTAATTAGGGTGTCCTAAAAACTACTTTAAGATGTTGCATTATACTCATCTTTAAACCTCACTTGGTGGCCCCAGGCCCCCAAACAAAGAAAACTAGAATTTACCTCTGTTAAAAATAAAGTTATCTATTGTCTAAAGTAAACCAAGTTTGTAAATACTGCCCTTAAGTTCCCACAAACCAATCAGGTTACCAATATGCCCCATAATATCACTATGCTTTCCAGTGTCACCACCCATTCTATCAATCTGCAATTTTCATTTAGATACTAACCACATTTCATAATCGATGTGAAATTTTACCTTGGCTAGCTACTCACTGACTTGAGCTGAGAGATAAAAACCTTCACAATCCATTTGACATTTGAAATTCAAATTAGTTTGCACCTTAAATTGAAAAATCTCATAAACAACTTGTTGTGTGTCATGCAAATCACCCTAAAAAATGTCAAAAACAAAAGATGTATATTCTGGAACATCTTCATATTGATTGTTACAACACATGCATAGTTGTTGAAATTTATGTCCAAGTATACCAGAACACATCTTGATATCATAGGGATGGGAATCATATGCCACATCTTCATCCAAGGAATGAGTAAATGCACTCATCTCAGGTTTGAGAACATAATCTGATGCATTTTCCTCATCATCATTCAACTCAATGCAAAATACCTCAAAAATAGGCTGACACAAGTCATTATTGACAAGAATAGAAGAGAAACACTCCAATGCACTGGTAACCTCATGTGCAATATCAAATGATGTATGTGTTAACCTAAAAGTGAAAATTTCAGTGCAAGCTAAAAACTTTTCACCAACAATAAAATTATAATTTCCCTTCTCTTTCACATAAAGGTCTGGCTTAAGGGATGAAAACATGTCCATGTTTACATAAGGAACATCAAACATGAAGCAATTGTGCTCCGATGCATATTCACCATCATGCAATTCACCATTATTCTCATTTCTCAGTTGCTCTACACATGGATCAAGAGTCTCTGTAGTATCAACACAAACTGAAAACCCATCAAATTGTTTCACACTAGCTATGGGTGATGATGTTGATCCTAGATCCATCTGATTGTCACAATGCATAACTTGATCCTTCATAAATTAATGCCTTCCTTCATCAATGTACACCTCATCATCCTTTTCATGTACAACATTATGCTTTGAATCAACATACCGATCATACACATATTTGTCTTCAAATTCTACCTCACTCACACAATGAACATACTCCATTGATAGCAAACCCGAATTACATTCCAAGTTTACATCAAATTCAATTGGATCATTCACTTGTGGACAAGTGATTACATGAGCTTTTATATCATTGCAATCTTCATGTGAAGAAAGTACCTCTATATCATCCTAATAGGAACACTCATAATCATCAGAAAAGCAATCAGTTTGGCTATCATATGCATCCTCATCACAAGAAGACTTATCACTACATAGTCCATGCTCAGATTCCTTGGAGTAAGTGCTTGAAATTCTATCTTCAATGTCTCAATCATTGATTTTTGGTGAGAGGGCATCAACAATTGCATTATTTTCACTAACCAAAACTTGATATGGAATGATATCTTTCATCTCTTTCATTTCTTCATCACACAAGATATTGCAAGAAAAATTCTCATGCATATCTATTTTTTCATCATACCATGTATCCTTCTCTTCATCACTGCTGCAAGGATCTACACATGTGCTCATTGTGAGCTAATTACAATTAATAACCTCATTCATACAACATATATCTTCATTTTCTGATATACTCTTTTCACTTGTTTTCATTGTTGTGGGATTTTCATCAAGAGGACAGTTTTTGTCTCCATTTTGAGGATCCATATTCATGTATAACCACACTTGGTTGATTCTACAATCTTTATCCAATCAGGAACTTGGTCAAAACTATAGGGCTTCAACTCTTCTAGCAAAGTACTCATCTCAGGTTTATAAATCTCACAAAACAAATCAATGCACACAAAATCCTCAGGTCTGAAATCTTTGGGGACTTCTATCAAAGCGTCCAAAAATCTCAAAAACAATTTAAATGATGATTCTCCTTCCTATCTTTTCATTTCATACGATTCTTGCATAAAAGATTTTTGATCAACCTTGCTCAAACCTTGTTGATGTTCAACTTAGAATTCACTATGATCTTCACACTGTGATGATGGAGAGAGCACAACAGCCAAATCATTGTCATCTTGGCAATCAATTCCACTATCTGAGCCTTGAATTCTATTTGCATGAGACGTGTTAGGATGACCAAAATTCACAACCCTCTTTCCTTTCATCATTGAATATCTCAAGTTATTCTCAATGTCCATAGCAATCTGATATGCTTGGTGTAGGATTGTGGTCTCTTTCTCTCTTAATAAGAATCTCATATTCTTGTCAAATGCACCAAGATATACAACCAAACACTCACCCTCATTTGGCCTTATATCTTGTGGAATTTCATTGATTGCCTTTGCAAATCGAAGATTAAAAATATGGACCAATTCACCTCTTCTTATGTGGATTTCCATAAAATTTCTCTTCACCAAATTGCTCAACAAAGGTTGTTATAAAATGATTCAATTAAGCAATAGAACATGTTGGTAAATATGAGAACCAATCCCTAGCATCATCTTTCAAGGATTTAACAAAGAGCTTCATGACAACATCCTCATGATTCACTTCACCATCCCCCATCACATCTATGAAGGTTTGCAAATGTTTAGAGGCTGACTCCAAACTTTTCCCTGTGAATTTGGGAAAATACTTCCTAACATTCTTAGGAATCAAATTAGGGAAACCCTTAATACCAGTTAAAACCAATGGAATATACCTTTCAATAACAAAATCCCTTTGAGGGTTTGGCAAAACCCATTTTCCCTACATAATTTTACTTGATGTTTCACAAGGAAACCCTCTCATATCCATATTCAATCATTACCAATCTTAATATGGTTGTCAATTGCATTTACCAATTCAACATAGATTGAATATTTATGCCTTAAAACTTTCTTAGAGTCATAATTCAAAATGAACATACTTCTCAAATCATTATAGAATTACATGTTACATTTCAAAAGTATGAAAATAAATACCACTGTTCCCTTTCTTAATGCAAATTCATCTAATAGGGAACCATTTATCATCTCAAGTCATGAATATTTCTCATAAAAAAAATAATGCTTTCTTTAGCTTTATGAGAATACCTGGAAACTTAGCAGCATTTGTTAACCTTTTCTTCTTGACTGCAAATCTTGCAGATTTGGAAATCTTCCTTGTAATTCAACTGGTTCTTTAGATAGAGTCACCACCTCCTTAACAGAGGAATGAATTTCAAAGGAGTATGAAATTCTTTCAAGAGTAGATATCATTTTGGGTCTTCTTCCACAATAGAGACATTCAAATATTTTGAGATCGTGCTGCTACCAACCCTTTCCAGGTCCAAAACCTTCCAACATCTAAACTTAAAGTTTAGATTCTCCAAATACTTGACTCTATGATACTACCATCTGCGCCTATGATTCCTTTTTCTTTAAATTTCTCAGAAGTTCTCCCCAGCAGAGTCACCATTCTGTTGGTGACTTAGATGGGAAAACAAGCTACTAGAAGTTTCAATCAATGGTTACAAATTGGAATGACTCTTTGATAAGACCGCCTGCAATTGAAACTTCTGAGTTTATCCCTATCAGAGCCGCCATTCTGTAGGTTCTTTTTTATTTTCCCAGCTAGGCTTCATAATCCTCTAAGAGATAGCCAATCTCTATATTCAAAAATCACAAAGGCTAGTGGCCAATTGATAGGAAAATCTTCTCAAGGATTTACCCCTACACTTTAGGCTCCATGAGACCAAGGAGGGTGTTCCTATTTGTGTTCATATTATACTTCCTTCCTCAGGAACACTTCAATACACATATACATTCCTATTACTTTGCAGACATATGGGATTCATCAAAGGTTTGGCTGCCCTTTACACAAATGACCCTATATTTGCTTAGGAATATAGGTGTAAAGTGAGATTTGCATCTCAAGATAGATTATATTTGAATTATTTAATGTTCTAACCTTGAATCCACATGTAGGTGCTTCCTGATTTTCACTACATGAAAGAATTTAAAAAGAACTAGCCAATGCCTCATCAAATTTGATAGGAGTCATACATAAAACATTTGGTCATACATAGATTCAACCTTGACATTAGTGGACAATTCCCACAATGCATTACATCATGAAACTTCACAATATTTAAAATAAATCACTCCTTACTAGATCCTTAGCACATTATCACAGACCTACAATCCTTTCTCAAGAACTTGATTAACTCATTAAGTTAAATCAAGAAAAAGAATCATACATTCAACTGAATTATTGAAGACAAATGAAAGAACCCTTGATAATCTCATTCATAATCTACCATAACACACATAGGAGAGCAATTACCTTAAATTTTTTAGATTTGTTTCAATATCAGTAATTACATACAGCATATTAAGATTGTCCCATATACAATTCTTACCCAAGACAACTAACTAGATAGCTTATCCTAAACCCTACATTATGCACATTCAGTATATCACACCTATACCTTCAGGACTCAAAAATACGACCTCTGAAATGAGCCTTGAAATCTCCTTTATAGAATAGGAGAGCAACAAGCTTTGGGCTCATTCCATTTCATTTTAGCAGAATTTCGTTTCAAAAATGAAATGTCATTTCATTTCACAATTCCCATACTGATGGATATCATCATTCAGTAAACAGGGAATCAAAAATAGTTATGACCCTTGTAACCAGTTGGTCGAAGCAAAATACCACCAAGGCTTTGTCGTATTCATCCACGTCGGACCAAAAGAGACAACACCAACACCAAAACAAAATTGTAGGACCTATAAGACCGGACCATTACCAAGCACCCAAAACAGCTTTATGGCCATGATACAGGTAATGAATTCGTGTCCTCACCTCAGTCAGAAACAAGAGCACCACCTTATCCTTATCAGTACCAACACTAGAACCAAAAACACCACACGGTACCATCATGAAAATAGGAGACACCGTGAGGACCTTATCATCCAAACCGACAATTCAGTTAAGGCCATGAGGTAGCTATGATAATTTGATTCAGTGTCAGAAATTTCCCTACGAGAGCCACAAATGATCTCAAAGGGTGACTCATACTGCCTAAACATTGGCTCAACCATTGATTCTTCACTACACTCGACAAACCTCTTTTCTTCTCCATAGCCCATTACCTCCACCCATGTAACTTGGCTTTTGATCCAAGGACTGCTCCTAACAAGAGTTGGGAGGGACCCCGTACCTTCTTCATTGGCTCCAAGATCACCAGGAATAGTGCTCTATTCGCTTGGCTTCACCTCCTGCGGAGAGTTTCTCGCACTCATCCTCGCACTCCTACACAATGGTGAACTAGAAGAAATTGACTTGCTCATTTTACACACAGACCCAAAGCTTTGCAAGAAAAACAACCACTCAATGCAATAGAATAGATGAATTCAAACTCAAAATTGTAATGATGCAAATGAACAATTAGCAAGCATTTATCGAGCAAACTGGTGCAGTAACTATTAATGATCCAATTGCAGTACGAGCGAGCGAGCAATTAGTGGCTGATGTCAATCTCACCATTGTTAGTTTCCAATTTTATGGAAAATGGTGTATAATCCATCATGATTTCCAAGAGAAAACTGCTCGCACATATGGAAATCAAGATGATATCCATCAAAAATCTTGTGCCATTAATATGTGTAATTTGTAGAGCTCAAGTGGCCATCACATGGCTGATTCCATGTTTTGAATTAGGGTCATTGATACAATAGGGAGTTGGCGTGTTGAACAAGTCAGATTGAGTCAAGCATCATTGAAAAGACCATTTCACCATACAAAAGGCCCGTTGGCCAATAACACACTTCCTATTCAGCAGACATGCTCATTGCTTGCAACCCCGAACCAACCACCCTGTACCGCCAAGTGAAAACACGTGTCACTAGTCCACACACCTCGTAACAGTTTTAAAATGATTATTTTAATCGTGCATGTTTGGAAAGGAATGACCATAATTAATCCTCATCATCCTTCATTATCATATGGCAACCGTCGATTTGATAGCCTTTATGTATACTGTTGGTGAATTTAGACTAGGCCCCATCACCGTACATGACAAGTTGCAACATCTCGCACACCTTGAAACACTTTGGTGATGTCATCAAAAAACCTTGCGAGGTCAACAAGGAACGGTCGAGATTAAGATCATCAATCTGATGGTCCACAAACCTACACACCCAACGACATCATTGATAACAAAGGGACCGACTAGGCATACAAGACGGGTGACCCTTAGGGTATAAATTTTAGACCTAAGTCTGAAAAATGTAAATGTCCCAACCCGACATTAGGAAAAATTATATTGAGTATTGACATCGAAAAGATTGACAGGCTAGGTAAAAGGGGCCTGTAAATGCATGACCCAAAAGGCTCAGTTGATAACTTAAGCGATCAGAAACCTAGAGCAAAAGGTCAATGCAAAAATATAATGCAAGGGTTTATTTGGTGAGAAAATTTTAAACAAGGGAAATAAAACACTAAACTCTAACATTCGACCCCCAGGCATAAGGGTAAAACCAAACATGCCATAGAACCAGCCAAAATTTATGACAAATTTAAAATTTCTATCAAGGTCCCAGGGAGGGGACGAAAAGATAGATGGAGGGAGTATTGGATAGCATGATGAAAACATGAACTTAGAAAAGAGGGTTCCAGACACCTTGGTTGAGGGTTCAAAGGAAACATCTTGTATTGGAGATGGGGTAGGAAGTAAAGCAAGCTATGAGGAGGTCTCCATGGTGGTCAGGGAGAAGAATCTTCCTTCTTCTATCTAGGATGGCTCTCATAGCTCATTGGAGGTTGTGAAATCCACATTTGGGATTTTTGTGGATACCTATAAGGAGAGGAATGACCTGGGGCATTCTCTAATCAATAAAGTTGTTGTAGGAAATGATTTCATGGATGGTCAAGAATTCATGGGACTTGAGGACTTGGACCTAGAAGGGGATAGCTCATATACAAAAGTTGAAAATAAGAAGAGAAAAAAAGGGAACAACACTATGGGGGTTTCTACAAGAAATAGGTCAAAAGCGGACTGTGTTAACCAGATAAGTTTAGGTAGAAAATCAACAAAGTGGCATAGAGAGCGAGAATGCATCCAAAATATTGTTGATGGGGTTCAAATAACCATCCTGGAGATTTTTTGAAGCAACACCCCATCAAAGAAATGAATTTCATGTCATGGAATATTTGGGGGCTAAATAGTTCCCACAAACAAGATATTTTACACAATTTTGCTAGGGACTATAAGCCTGATATTTTAATTGTTCAGGAATCCAAGATTCCTAAGGATAGAGTGAAAAGGATTAAGATTTTCAAGAATTTTGGTGTGCAAGGTAGGAGTTCAGAGGGTGCTTCTAGAGGTTTAGTGACTTTTTGGAATCAAGATCATCTTCATGGTACTCCGGTCTGGGAAGATGGTAACCATGTGGCAACTAGATTCGGTCATATTAGAGATGACTTTAGCTGGATCTTGTCTAATATCTATGCTCCCAACAAGAAATCTACAAGAAAATTTTTTTGGAAAAGACTTGAGTCTTTTAGGCTAAGCTTCCCTAATGAGAACTGGATCATTATGGGAGACTTTAATACCCCGTTGCTTATTTCAGAAAAAATTGGAGGATCTCAGATACAGATGGATAGTAAATTGCATCTGATGGATTTTATCAACTCCTAATGTTTGCATGATGTGGATCTTAAGGGGGCCACCTACACTTGGTCTAACAGGAGGGATGGGAATTATATTATTCAAGTTTGGCTTGATAGGGATTTAATTTTGAATAATTGGATGAAGGACTATTTTTTTTCTTTAACTGCTCTCTCTAGGATTGGCTCATATCACTTCCCCATAAGTTTTGTGTTTGATTCTGTGTTAGGTAAGAGGAACTTCCCTTTTAGATTTGAAATAATGTGGTTGTCTCATCCTCAAATCTTTAATTGCATTCAATATTGGTGGAACATTAAGGTTACTGGTACTGCTATGTTTCGGGTGGCTAAAAATCTCAGTGAGGTCAAAACTAATGTTAGACTTTGGAATAAGGAAGTTTTTGGGGATATTTTTGTAACTAAGTTTGCCATCCAGTTTAAGTTAACAAATATCCAAAATAGAATTCAGAAAGATGGTTATGTGGAATACTTCCTCTCCAGAGAGAACAAAATTCTCAGAAGTTATCATGATATTATCTCAGAAGAAGAAGAATTTTGGAAATAGAGATCAACATCGGTGTGGCTTTCCTTAGGGGATAAGAACACTAGGTATTTCCACATGACTACTATGAAACACAGGGTGTCTAACCGTATCACTCATATTTTGAAGAATTTCATCAAAGTTGATAAAGAGGATGAGATAAGGAGTGAGGCTAACTAGTTCTTTTCTAATATCTTAACTGTTGAAGAGAGGCTGGATGTGAACACTCAATAAACTCTCATTGATGCTATCCCCAAAATTTTGAATGAGAATCAAAATAGATCTTTGACTGCTATTCCTTCTTTGGAAGAGGTTAGAAAGGTTTTTTTAATTTTGAAGGTAACTAGGCCCCTGGTCCTGATGGGTTCCCTATGTTCTTTTTCCAAGTTTTTTGGGAGATAATGGTTGAAGATGTGGTTAATGTTGTCAAAGAGTTCTTTGGATCGAGGAAATTGTTGAAGGAGCTTAATTATACTTTTATTGCTCTCATCTTCAAGTTTTCTGGTGTTGATGCTTTTGACTATTTCCACCCGATCAGCTTATGCAATTCCTTTTACAAAATTATTTCTAAAGTGGTTACTACTAGGCTGCTTGGTGTTCTCCCGCTTTTGATTTCTCCTTAGCAGAATGGCTTTGTCCTTAGCAGGCAGATTTTGGATTCTATCATCACTGTTCATGAGAATATTCATTCTTTAGAGGTTTCTAAGAGCCAAGGTTTTTTACTAAAGTTGGATATGTCCAAGGACTATGATAGGGTGGATTGGGAGTTCTTGGTAAAGGTTTTAAGAGATTTTGGGTTTTCAGAGAGATTTCTGCAATTGATATGGGAAATGATTTCCACAACCATCACTGCAATTATCATCAATGGGTCCCCTTACCATTTTTTCAAAGTTTCAAGAGGGGTGAGACAAGGAGATCCTATTTCTCCTATTCTCTTTACTTTGATGGCAGAAAGCTTGTGAAGGTTACTGCACAAAAAGGTGATGGAAGGGAGTTTAAAAGGGTTAAAACCATCATTGGCTAATCTTGTTTGTTCTCATCAACAATTCGTTGATGACACTATTCTTATGGGAAGTTCAATAATTGGAGAAGCTAAAACTTTGAAGTACTCCCCTTTGCTTTATGAGGAAGCCTCAAGGAAAAAAATTAATAGGACGAAAAGCTCCCTCCTCTTTTTCAATACTTTGGAACCTAGACAAAGGTAGATTGCTAATATTATTGGTTGTGTTGTTAACTCTCTTCCTTCCATTTATCTGGGGCTTCCCTTGGGAACCAAACCACCTGAATATTTTTGGATTTCTCTTGTGGATCGGTTTAATCAAAAGTTGGTTGGCTGGAAAGGGGCCCTTTTAAGTCAAGCTAGTAAAGTTATGCTGCTAAAGTCTTCACTTCAAAACTTTCCTATCTATGCTCTAAGTTTGTTCAAGATCCCTTCCAAATTTTCTGAAATTATTGAAAAGATTTAAAAATTTCTTTGGTCGGGAGTTGAGGAGAATAAGAGGATCCCGCTGGTTGCTTGGGAGAATGTGTGCAAACCCAAAAAATATGGGGGTCTTGGTCTGAGGAAAATCAAAGTTTTTAATAAAGCCCTCTTGGCAAAGTAGGTTTGGAGAACCTTTGCTGAAGTCTATGAATGGAATGCTATGTGACACAGTAAATATTTGTGGGGTGTTGTTTCTCTCAAAGAATTTCTTAGTTCTCAGAATCTCCCTCCTAGCTCTACTCTCTAGAATAATGTCATTAAGGCTAGGGATCTTGCTAGGAAATGTGTGATTTGGAAGCTTGGATATGGTAAAAAAATCTTGTTTTGGGAAGATAAGTGGATTGGGAATGAACCCCTTTGTAATCACTCTATCTTTAGGAATCATAAGGAGGAGTGAAAATCCAGATTTGGTACTTTAGTTGGGGATTATTGGAAAAATGGTCAGTGGGTTTGCATCTCTACTATCAGTCTAGACCTTTTCCCCTTGTAGTCTATTCTAAACTCTGTTGTGTTGAGCCCACGGGGCCAGGGGGATTCTATGGTCTAGGAAATGTCTTCTGCTAGGATCTTTTTTGTCTCCTCGGTGGTGGCCTCTTGTCATCATCTCTCCTCTCCTCCTGTGTGGGCGAAGGCTTGGGTGCACAACCTCATAACCAAAGTCAATATTTTTGCATGGATCCTCCTTCAGAATAAAATTTTGACTAATGACAATCTCTATAAGTGCGGTTTCTCTTTTCCTAATAGATGTTATCTTTGTTGTGTGGAGGATGAGATTTTTTCACATCTCTTTCTCCTCTATCCTTTTGCCTATGAAATTTGGTGCAGGGTCTTGCAGTTCTGGAGCCTCAACTGGGTTTTTTTGGTTCTATTTTGGACTTCTATTGCCAGTGGAAGGCTCCTTCAAACAATTAGGTGCTAAAACTGCTTTGGAGATATATATTTCCACACCTTGCTTGGGGTATTTGGAAAGAGTGTAAAAATAGAATCTTTCAAGATTTTTCTCTTTTAGAGGAAATTTTCTTTGGTAAAATCATCAGAGCTGTGAGAGAGAATTTAAATTTGCTTAGCTGCAAAACTAAGGCTAAAGGAAAGGTCAGATGCCAAGATTATGAGCTCAGAGTCGTTGATGCTTGGAAGATTGATGTTGATATATCTTATCCTCTTAGAGCAACTAAGGTACCTAGAGATGGTATCCATTGGAACCTTCCTCCTCCTTGTTGGGTTAAAATCAACTTTGATGGGGTGGCCAAGGGTAGTCTTGGGCCTACTGAGTGTGGGGGAGTGATAAAGGATGAGAATGGAATTTTTATTTCAGTGGTGGTGCTCCCCGTGGGCACCCAGTCCAACCACCTTGTTGAAGCCATAGGGGCTTTCCAAACTTTAAATCTTTCCTGTCAATTGAACTTCAAATATGTGTGGCTTGAAGAGGACTCAAATAATATCATACAATGCATTAAGGGCCTCCAAAATCCTTCATGGACCATAGAGAGTTGGATTAATCTATCCAAGGGGATTATAAGCTCTTTTGATAATTTCTTCATTTCCCATGCTTACCGGGAAATTAACACGGTGGAAAACTTCTTTGCCAATAAGGGAGTTTAGGCCAAGGACAAAATTACGTGGCAAAGGAGTGATAAGTTGGAGGCTGGTGTCATAGCCTTATTGAGGTATGATAGAATTCACAGGAAGGTTCAAATTCCCCTATCAACTAATGATTATGGGTGATGAGTGTCATTTCATGTAGTCTCGGTACTATTGTTCTATTATTTCTCATCAAAGGTTGGAGTACCATAGAATTAATAGCTATTCCAATATTTTGTGCTTCACATGCTTTTTGGACATTTTGGTTATCAGTTTATTTGGTTTCAGGAGTCTTCTGAGAGGGCTTGCAACTCTATCAATATGGGTGGTGAGCATCACTGTGTGGAATCAATGGATTGTGAGGAGTTGAGGAGTAACACTAAGGTGTGGCAACTGCTAGAGAAGGGTGGGATTGTAAATTATATCAAAAAACTCCATGGTTGGGACCAGAAGGTAACTAGGTTTTTTTGCCAAGGAATGGAAGAATGGAAAAGTTAATTTGTTTGGGAGAAAGGTTGCCATTGATGAGCAGTTAGTTGCTAATGGTAATGGGGCTTCCCATGGAGGGTCTCAAGTTTTACAGGGATAGGAAAATTTTAGACTAGGTTGTGAAAAAATTTCCGAAGACAGAGAAGGAAAAAGAGGACCTATGCAGGGCTTCCAAAAGCAATTATGACTCCATGAAGATCAAATTTCTTTGGCGGGAGGTTTTGAAGGTGATCGTGGAATACATTATGTTGGATGGAAGATACACTAGGGTCTTTGGTTACCATTTTGTGTTCCTCAACCACTTCTAGCATCAGGTTAGGGTTTCTTTCCCTTTCTATCTTTCCACCTCTTTGAATGCCAACCTTCATGACCATAATTCAAACCTGGTTAGATACCCCATCATTCATGAGGGTTTGATTCTTTTAATCTTTGAGCATTTCAAAGCTATGTTGGCTTTGTCCCATTCGACCCCTTCTCCCCACTATGTTTCTGCTAAGGATGAATTGGGTACTAGTTACACGAATAAGGATGAATGGGAAACTGATTTGGAGGGTGAGGAAGATTTCCCTCAAAGGCGGTGGGGAAGGGTAGTAGTTGTTATCACAAAAACTAGCAACGCTTGTTCCATGGATAACCCCCCTACGAAACTTTTCTGTATCCTAGGTTCGTGATGATTCAAGCATGCAAAATGAGGTGATTTTTGACCCACCTCGAAATGCATTCTAAAGTCTCAAATAGTCAATTTGAGCATCCTCATCCGTTCATCTTGCGAAGACCTTCAAAATGAGTGCTTGCATGAACACTCACCGTTCATACTTCATGAAACTGCCAAAAGTACAAAAGCTCTAAAAAAGAGCACCCTTACACTTAACCAAAATTTTAACTAAGTATGAAAAGTGCAAGGGCATCAAAATTCAGCACCCTTGCACCTAAGTGACTTTTGATTAAGTGCAAGGGTGCTGAATTTTGGCACCCTTACACTTAAAGTGCTTGTGACTTAGTTTTTTATGAAGGCGTGGTTTTTTCAACCTTTTATAGCTTTTTTCAGCTTCTTCCATCTTTCATGCCTTGATTAAATGCACGAATTAATTTCGCCTCACTTCACTCACCAATAACTTAAAAGTGATTTTGGATTGACTTTTTCCCCATTCTTATCATTTCTTTTCTTCCTCTCTTTATTGGGCGAGCATTCTTGCATCTGCAAAATGCATTTTGAAGTTTGTTTTCAAACATTCAACTTGATATTCGTCCAACACTTCCAGGTACATTTTTACCTTCTTCTTTTTAATGAATCTTTCTTTCTTCTTCATCGTTTTTCCCTGAGTATTTTTTCTTGTGTGTGTGTGTCTTTCTTTGAAGTGTGAATAGATTCCTCCTCACACACGTTCTTCTTCATCATTAAAACATTTTTGTTCCCTCTTCATTTCCCACATGCTTTCCTCTTCCTTCTCAATTCGTGGTTGCTGAAAATCAATGGTTCAAACTATTTGACTCCTTCATGATTTCCATCTTTCAAATATTATGGCACGGAAATTACTCACCTTTGCACATCTACAAAATCTCCATGTATGAAGAAAATATGTAAGGGCACTGATTTTTAGTGCCCTGACACATTTGTCTAAAATCTCTAACACTTTGGTGGAAGGGCGCTGATTTTCAGCACCATTGCACCAAAGTCCATTTCCCTCTAAGTGCAAGGGCACTAATTTTCAATGCCCTTACACTTTCCCCAGTTTTTGACTTAAAATTTCTTGAGTTGCTCTTCCTTGACTCCAGAGCTTGTCTTTCTGCTTCCACCTCATTTTTCATGCCTCATCCCTCAAATCATTCTTGCTCAACATCATTGCTTGTTGTGCACACCCAATGCTACTTTTTGGCTAATAATTGTTGATTCTTATTTACAGTTCATTTTCAGATCTTGTCGAGGGATCCTTAGGGATTGTATATCTTGATCCAATTGCTATCAAATGACAATGAAGAAGCCTCCTTCCTCTTCAAAAGTTGCAGGCAAAATGAAATAGAAATACCAAGGCATTTATTTGCCGACAGTAGTGATTTCAAAATTAGATGAGATCAAAGACATTGAGGTTGGTCATCAAGACCTCATTGATTTCATGAAGAGGATCGAGCAAAAGCCTCTCGAAGACTCTCTGAGAGCTATTGTGCACAATAAACTACACCTTGTTTCTACATTCCCAACTTTTACACATTATACATAATTTTTCCTTGAAGTTGCATCTCACTACATCTGAGAAAGCAGAAGCATCATTGATTCTTCCAGACATGAGATTTTGAGACTAGATCCAAATTTCTTTGATATTGTCTTCAAAGTCCCACAGATGGAAAAGTACATTGATATTTCAGTACAATCAGCACAGGAAGTCTATGACTCAAATCCGAACAAGGCTAAATATTTGATAAATAGTCAATAATTGAAAGAACCCAAACATACTATCTCCAGATGGCGAAAGGGAATTCCATGAACTGACTTCAAGGAAGATATCAAAGACATGATAATACTCTTGAGCAGAGTTAAGGGACTGCTTGAAACATCTCATTTTCATGACTGGATGTACGAGTACATTCAAATCATAAGAAGGAAAAAGGCTCATATTGATTGGGGCAAATAGATCAGTGATGCATTTCATGAGGAACTGATAAATGTGCCAACCACCTTGAAGTTTTTTATGACTTCTTACCTGTGTATGTTGCAGTTGTGATGAGACAATTCCCAGGTTTATCTACAAGAGGGAAATGACTTTCTACACCTGTGTACAATTATTTCTACCAACTAGAACTAAAGGAAAGCCATCACCATTTCAGAGGGGTCACCAATGCTTTCTTTGTACTTTTCCTTTTCAGTTTTGACCCAACTCTCAAGAAAAAGAGAGTGTCTAAGGAGGCCTACAAAGTGGTAGGTAACGCTGGATGCATATATCTCCAATTCCTAACTTTTACTTACATAAGGGTGGGTTGCTACACTGAGATCCCTTATATGTTGCACAAATATCCTTCAGACAAGTGGATATTGATGGATTTATGCAAACAACTAATTTCAGTTCACAAGGAACGTCGAAGGATTCATAAACATGTATTTAATTTTTGAATTGACAATCAGTAGGTATACCATCAACAGTGTACAAAGGGCTAAATCAGTTTATGCTGAGATGCAAGTCATGACAATCAGGACTTATAAATACAGTCTTGATTTTGATTACCGAGAAGTCAGAAAGAGGCTAAAGAAGGGTCACAAGCATGGATACCACTTTGAAGACATCTGGGATGATTGCAGAGATGAAGAGGTTGTTTGTACGATCGATTTTTGTAGGTTAACCATTCAGCAGATTAGGGATCTTGATATTTCTAACCTAACAGAGGAGTTTACAGATCTTGGTGATATCATGAATGTCACTTATGATGAACAAAAAATCTCTAAGAAACCTTTGCTTGCAATCCAATGGTCTAAAAAGGAAAATGTTTCCATTAGAGAAAGGTTAGCACCAATTTTGGCTAACACTATTGAATGGTTATATAAGCATGGCTTTGAGTTGAAGACTTTCAGGATAGAGTCTGAAGGAGAAGAATTCGGAGCACAAGTCAATCTACAACAAGAATCTCACATCAAAGATAAATTTGTGGCTATCCCACTTCTTCTAGAAAAGGCCCTAGGATTAAATTCACTATTGGAAAGAAGGATGCTCGAGCCATTCGTGAAGAAGAAATAATGGAATTTGAACCATCCCGCTCGAAAGGAAAGGAGTCTATTTCTAAAGAGATAGAGTTCGATGAAGAAGAAAATTCAAGTGATAAATCTACTGAAGATGAAGATTCAAAAGAAACAGAATCCGACAAGGAAGAACATTCTGAAGATGAACATGAGTTTGAAGGTGACCAAGAAGGTGAAAAAGAGTTAGAGGGTCAAGAAAGTGATCAACAAGAACTCATGCATGATGAAGAACAAGCTATGTCTCTACCTGAGAATGTAGTTGAAGATTTTCCCCAGTCATCATCACCTATAATTTCAAACGTTCCTCATATACTTCCTATTTTGAACACTCCTCCACCACCTTTTCCCATGTCACCTATATCCTACATCTACCATATCTGCATCTGACATTACACCACTCCCTTTAGCATCAACCACACTAGATACTCCTTTAGTAACAAGTATTCAAATAGTCGACATTTTGTTAGGTTCTCCATCATCTATTCCCAACTTTCCTTCCCCATCATATGATCTCAATTCAAAAGATAAGGTTAATAGGTTTATGAGTGACTCTTTGAAGAATCAGATCAATGTGCAAGTTTCTGAAATAGTAATGATAAATACTTCAGCAATTATTTCTATACCAGTCATTCCTTCAGAAGTGGTGGTAACAAAAGAGTTGATGGTCAACCAAGAAGCTTTTACCTCCTCTCTTCCCCCTTGGTTGATATCTCAAGTATCGAAGAAAAAAAAGGAAATGATTTCCCAAGAAGAGATCGATCTTGAAGAGATAGCCCCTCCAAAAGCCAAGGGGAAGAAAAAGGAAAAATATTCACGGCTTCAGGTTGAAAAAATAGGTCAAAAGTATGCAGAGATTGGAATTCCACCTCAAGAGGAAGGAGATGTTAATATGGAGGACTATATAGTAAAAAGAGTCCATCTTGGCAAGGTTACTAATGAAAGTGCCAAGGCAGATGCACAAGTAACTTTGAATATATTGGCAAAAAGACTAGACAAAATGGAGCAAGCTCGAAGCTTATACAAATAGAGGGCAGAGCACTATGCTGCTATTGTAAGGAAGCTTGCAGGATCTTCAAGTAGTGGCAATGGTAAGCCCTAAGGACCCAACTATCAAGAAGGCTGAGAAATTTTCCTCCAAAGGCAAAGCGTTGTATGAATTCATTAATAAGGTTTTAGAATATGGCTCTCAAATTATAATTGCTATGGATGAAAAGGCTACTCAAATAGCTTAGCTCAAATTAGAGCTGAATAAAGAAGGAAGTTGCATGCTAGACTTTGTGTTGGAATCAATTATTTTGATTTGAATGGGATTGGTGGTGATTAGTGAATGATATTTGAAGGCCTTCAAGTAATTTATGTAAAATTTGTGTTGCATTCCTTATTTGGATTTATGTTTATGTTTGGATACTTTGGTTGAAAGATCTACAAGACTTTTTGCTTTTAATCATTCATATTGTTCGAGGAATTGTTGCATCTAAGAAGACTTTGTGCTTCTAATGCAACAAACGATACGTCTTTCGAAGATCTATGATTGAAAAAGCTATGGAAAAACTTTTCGCCTTTTCAAGCTTTCCCTTTTCCTTTATTTATTCATTATAAATCACATATGGTATCTCTACGCTTTGCTTTGACAAGATAGAGATATTGGCATTACTGCTTTTTGTTAAGTTTAAAGTTATCAGATCTAGAACTTTTAAATCGTGAAGCATTGTAAAACATCTTTTTTGAAAAAAGAGAGAAGCATGAATGTAACACCCCCCCCTCATTTTTTAAGTGTAGTGTACATTGTGTAAATAATTTATTAGTTTTACCGTATCTTCTATCGACAGTAAAAAAAGGGCGTCTCCCCTTTCTGAGAGGAGAGATTTTATCTCACATAACTTTGGCTGAAATCTAGGTTATGTAATCTGTTGAAAAGTTGATTACATAATTTTCACCCAACAATTTTTTGGTGACTCCGATGGGGAATGAATCACACAATCCAAGCCTCACACTTTTGATTGAAGCGAATAAGATTTTCAGTTTTTTATTCTATCTTGTATATTTTTCTTTGTAATTCTTCATCCTTTTCAGATTTGCATCATGGCAGACTGAAGCTATACATGAGGATTGAGGGCTCAAGGAGTTACAAATCCACTTTTTGAGGAGTTGTTGTAGCACAATTTTCCATTTACGTCTTTGTGAGTAAAATCAGCATTGCAACATACTACGAGTTATCCTTCGCACAAACAAAGATCTCTTCCACCTGTTTGGTCTGTCTACAATAGACGTCTAGCTTGAGTACTTGTTGTGCAACCAATCATGGCCGCACCACCTGTAGGACCATGGGGGAATGCTTTTGGCCCCCTTCTTTTGGTTGCACCTCTACACGATCTTTTGCGTGTTTCAAGAAAACACCTTCTAAAGTTTACTAGTGACGGAAAACAACATCCCGATGAACACATTATTTCCTTCTATATCATTTGTTGCATTCTTTCCATAGAACATGAAAATGTTTTTGTAAGGTTGTTCATCGAATCCCTCTAAGGGGTTGCTGCTGAATGGTTCTAATCTCTTCCCAATGCATTGATCACCAGCTGGGCCACTCTTTGAACAAAGTTCGAGGAAATATTCAAGCCCGCCGAGGACACGCATGATTTGTTAGCACAACTTACAACCATGCAGAAGGATGTTCACGAACCCATGCAAGAATTTGTGGCTAAATTCAACAAGTTGGTGACATGGATCCCATAAGATGCCAAACCAACAGATAATAATTTGAAGTGATTTTTCATCAACGAGCCTCGAAGATGATATGATCCTAGCCAGAGAGATAAGGACTAACGAAAACTCCAACACAAATTAAAGGATGCAGGCATCAGGATCTTCAACATCCAATGCCAATGCCCCCAAAACCAATTCCAACTTTACAGATCCCATGGTGCAATGGTTGGAAAATGAGCTCCTCGCTTTGAAGAAGCAATTTTCCAATAACAATACCAACTACAAGGACATCCCAAGAAGGACTTTCCCTAACTATTCCGAAAACAAGAATCAGAACCGCCTTTTGGCACCACAAGGTAGGCTTGCACTTGAAGCTCCACCTACCAATGTTGTTGCGGGATACTACAAGACTGAACAAGAAGACTATGCGCAACCAGACTAGCCTGAAGAAGAGAATGTCGATCTTTTCCAAGACGAAGAAACAAAATCGGTTGGCGACTCCAAGATTGGCTATTTTCAAATAGAGGACGAAGAAGAGGAAAATGACTTGGTGACAGACACGTATGTTGTTTTCACATAGAATCAACAAAACTAGCTTGACAAAGCTCAAGTTGCTGCTCCACTTGAAAAGGAGAAGCCACCAGTCGTGATTGCCAAAAGAGGTTCTCCTCTCCCTTGGCAACCTAAAAAAGTAGCAAATCCTCAAGTAAGTGCACCTCGTCCCTCTTCATCAACTCCCATCGTCCCTAAATCCAATCATCTAGTTTCAAAGAACAATATGCCTTTCATTAAACCAATTAGTGAAGTCACTACATCTAGTCTACAAAACTCTTTCCAAGCTTTTGACATCATCGACCATGCAAATAAAACCAAGGTCCAAATGTATGATGTTGAATACCTCAAAGCTAACCCTGACCAACTTGACAGGCTCATTGAGTTCATCAAAGACCAAGGAATTACTCCAACTCAGGATTCACCTCCTGATGTTCCAGTTTCTTCTAAGCCTAAGGCTCCATAGAATAATTTGGTGTCCAATCCTCCAACAACATCTAGACACATTGATCCATTTTTTATCTCCCTACTGGTCAATGGTTTCAAATCGAGTAATTGGGTCATAGACTCTAGTGCATCCGATAATGTGATGCCCGCCAAGGTAGCTACTATCTTAGGTTTAGACATGACAAAAACTTTCAGCCATTGTTTCTCTATGGAGAATAAACAAGTTCCCTTGATCGGTCAGATCAAAGACATGCAATATGTGTTTGCTTCTTACCCGAATAAAAAGATAAAGATGAAAATTCTAGTGGATGATGTATCGGTGTCTTATGGAATCCTCCTCATATGTAATATCTAAAAGGATGTTGGGAGAGAATTAAGTATGGATATGTCTAAAGTCAGAATACCAGTAAAAGGCATAATGCAAAATTTGATTCCTGAAAAGGAAGCAAATTTTTTCAGTGACCCAATCAGATGATCCAAGAGCCCAGATCTTGTTCGAGTCTTTAGGTGTGGGAACTTACTATCTGCAAATGGAAGAGGTCGGTGAGTCTTCAATGACATATGAGTTGGAGAGTGCTAAATCTCATTCCATAAAAAATGAGTCATCGCCAGATGATTCATCGACATCAGATCATGAAACTTCACTAGAGGATGAATTTCCAGATTTTGATACCATCAGCCTCAGCAATCTGAATGGCATTTGGTTGGTAAAGTTTGAAGGTAGTTTTTATTCAGCTAGTTCTTGAGTGGGAATGGTTTTCATTTCCTCTAATGGAAAGTTCTTCCCTTTTTTTCTTTCAAGTTGCAATTTGACAACACCAACAACACCGTCGAATATGAAGCCTTGTTGTTGGGAATGCAAGTGGCACTGAACAAGGGTATCAAAAAAATTCATGTGCAAGGTGATGTTGAGCTGATAGTATGTCAGGTGAGGAACCTATACCAAACTAAAAATGATAGACTTAGGCATTATCACAATCTCGTTTGGGATTGTATTGAAGAATTTGAAGCTTTCAATATCTTTGTGGTACCAAGGGAATACAATGATAGGGAAAATTCTTTAGCGGTCTCAGCCATGCTCCTCATCTCGCATAAGGACTTTCAAGTTTCTACCTACATAATTGAGTTGGTTTTCCACCCAAGTGTCCTCGATAATTCAGAGAACTAGAAGATCTTCAACAATGATCATCAGATTGTTACCTTCTTATAAAAGGTAGAAAATTTCAATGAATTGTATTTTGAAGGGAGAGATTCTCCTCTGTGAGAGTCTATGTTTGATATAGATGTAGTCAATGGGGAAGAATTTCTACAACTTAAAGGGAACAAAATTCCCAAAGGATTGGTGTCTTTGGAGAAACTTTTTGACAAACACATGATTGTTACGTCAAAAATCAACTCGCAGACTCCAATTCGTCAAATGAGGTTGAGCAGTATAACTTGGGAGCTGAAAGTGATCCAAAGATGGTGAACATTGGAAAATGTTGCATAGTCGAAGAGAGGAAATAGTTCACCGGGTTGTTACAAGAATTAATGGATGTCTTAGCATATTCATATGAGGATCTAAGATCTTTCTGGCCGAAAGAGGTGCAACATGATATTCCCCTGAAGGTTGGGGCATTGCCTTTTAAGCAAAAAGAGAGGCAATACAATCTAAAAATCTCCTGGATGATCCTTGTTGAAGTCCAAAAAATGTTGAATGCGTAGATAATATTTCCCATCCACCATTCAACGTGGATAGCGAATATCGTCTCAGTGCATAAGAAAAATGGTGAGATTCGCACCTGTGTGGATTTCAGAAACCTCAATCAGCTGTCACCTAAGGACAATTACCCTCTCCTTGTGATGGAC
Organism: Sequoiadendron giganteum; assembly: GCA_007115665.2. Lineage (NCBI taxonomy): Eukaryota > Viridiplantae > Streptophyta > Pinopsida > Cupressales > Cupressaceae > Sequoiadendron > Sequoiadendron giganteum. The sequence goes on from CM021109.1 coordinate 365,335,911, forward strand.
CAAGCTCTACAAAATGTGACCAGATCTGAAATTCTCTCTATGGTGGATGGTTTTTCCGGTTATAACCAAATTGAAGTTACTTCAACTGACCAACACAAGATGGCCTTCACAATGCCATGGGGTACCTTTGCATATCACAAAATGCCTTTTGGCCTGATAAATGTCAGCGCTACTTTTCAACATGCTATGGACTTAGATTTTCATGATGTCATGGGAAATTTCATTATGGTATATCTTGATGACCTCACAATATTCTCCAAAAAGCACCATGAACACTTCTATCATCTAAGGCAGATCTTGGAGAGATTCCATCAACATGGTATTTCCCTAAATCCTAAAAATTCAATCTTTAGAGTTACAGAGGGAAAACTTCTTGGTCATGTGGTGTCTACTGAAAGAATTAAGATCAACTCAAAGAGATTCAATGGTATCAAATCTCTCACCCTACCGTCAAGCAAGAAGGTTGTCCACTCCTTTGGCAAGGTAAATTTCCTACAAAGGTTCCTTCCAGACTTTGCAGAAAAGACTCGTCATATCGTCAATATGATGAAAGGTAATACCACTTTCCACTGGATAATGAAAGGGAAGGTCACATTTGAAAACATCAAGGAGGCCATTGCTCATGCACCAATTTTGGTTTGTCCTGATTACACCAAAGAATTCATAATGTACAGTTATGCTTCCGAGCATACACTTTCAACTATTTTGGGATAGGAGAACAATGAGGGTTTTGAATCACTAATTGCATTCATGAGCTGCCCCCTGAAGAATTATGAGCTAAAGTACTCTTAGATGGAAAAACATGCCTTTGTTGTGGTCAAAGCTATTAAACACTTTCGGTTCTACATCCTGAATAGTCATGTAAAATTTTTGGTTCCAAATAGACTGCTAAATCCATTTTAACACAACAGGAATTTGGGACAAAAAGAGGCAACTGGGTTGCTAAGATTTAGGAGTACAACCTATAAATTAGACCCACCAAGCTGATATGGGGACGTGGATTGTGTCATCTTATTGCTGAAAATAATCCTAATGAAGAAGTTTTAAGAGAAGAGGAAGCTTCAGAAAAGGAAGTAGATTCGAGTGAACTACCCATGGTGTTGTTCATCAGCACCACCGACGAGTGGTATTCTAACATCACTCATTTCCCCAGTTATGGTGAATTCCCTAATAATTTGATGTCAAAATAAAAGAGAACCATCAAGTTGAAATCAACCAATTTTGTCTTATGGGACAATGGCTTATACAAGCATGCAGTGGATGGCACTTTTCTGTGATGTGTGGATAAAGAACAACAAGAAATTTTGTTTAAGTCATACTGTGACTTGTCGTGCGGAGGACATTTTTTTGCACTAGTGACTGCTCAAAATTTTTTGAGAGCAAAGTACTATTGTCCCACACTCTTTCAAAATGCGTACTCTTTGGTGCATAAGTGTGAGCTATGTCAACAATTCGTTGGCAGGACTAAGTTGGCGATTTTTCCATTAAAACCCGTTGTGATTGAAGAACCTTTCCAACAGTGGGGAATTGACTTCATCGGTGTGGTCAATCCATCATCAAGTGTAGGACATGTCTACGTCCTGACCGCAACTGATTATTTCATCAAGTGGGTGGAAGTGATTCCTACTAAGCGCGCTACTTCTGAGGTGGTGTGCAATTTCTTGAAAGAGAATATCATTTCTAGGTTCGGTGTGCTGAACAAAATCATTATTGACAATGCTAATTCCTTCTCATGAAACAAGATTACCGAGTTATGTTTTGAACACAGCATAACCTTGTCACATTCTTCTGACTATTACCCATAAGGTAATGGCTAGGCTGAATCAAGCAACAAGAATCTGGTGACCATCATCTATAAGTTGGTAGATGAGAATCAACATTTATGGCACAAGGCATTGTATGACGCTTTGTGGGCAGATAAGATAACTCTGAAGTGGGAAATCAGTATGTCCCCCTTTCAACTCTTGTACGGGTTGAATGCTGAGATTCCTATAACCTTGGAACTTCCAACCCTCAAGTTGGCTAAGGCTATTAAGGATGAGACCTTTGATAATTTTGTTGATAAGTGTGTGATGTATCTCTTTGAATTGGAATAGAAGCGAGTTCAAGTGGCTGATCGCATCGCGGAACACCAAGAAAAAGTAAAGAATCTTTTTGACAAAAAAGGCTAAGTCTCGAGATTTGAAAATTGGCAATCTTGTTCTCCTATGGGACAAATGAAGAGAAGCAAAAGGTATGCACGAGAAATTTGACTCACTATGGACAGGACCTTTCCAAGTTCACCAGTTGTACGATGAGAATAGTTTCTTGCTAGCATACGGAGATGGAACTTCGTTCGCCCTTCCTCATAGCGGACAACACCTCAAACACTTTACACAGTAAAGTAATGGGCGTTTCAAATGTAAATATTTTTATTGTTAAGTCCTTTGTGTCTTTTTATTTTATGTTGTGTCGTCATCATCACCTGACTCCACGCCCAATGGATGGATAAAGGCACTTGAATTTTGGAGCTCTTCTCCCTTCATTCATTTGAAAGAATGATTGAAGAAAGACCCCCAACAAGAGCTAGTTGTTATCATGGAAACTAGCAACGCTTGTTCCACGGATAACCCCCCTACAAAACTTGTATGTTTCCTAGGTTCGTGATGATTCAAGCATGCAGAATGAGGTGATTTTTGACCCACCTTGAAATTCATTCCAAAGTCTCAAATAGTCAATTTGAGCATCCCCATGCATTTGTCTTGTGAAGCCCTTCGAAATGAGTACTTGCACGGACACTCACCGTTCATACTTCATGAAACTACCAAAAGTGCAAAAGCTCTAGAAAAGAGCGCCCTTACACTTAACCAAAATTTTAACTAAGTATGAAAATTGCAAGGGCGCAAAAATTCAGCACCCTTGCACCTAATTGATTTTTGACTAAGTGCAAGGGCGCTGAATTTTGGCGCCCTTACACTTAAAGTGCTTGTGACTTAGTTTTTTATGAAGGCGTGGTGTTTTCAACCTTTTACATCTTTTTTCAGTTTCTTCCATCTTTCATGCCTTGATTAAATGAACGACTTAATTTCACCTCACTTCACTCACCAATCACATAAAAGTGATTTTGGATTGAATTTTTCCCCATTCTTATCATTTCTTTTCTTCCTCTCTTTGTCGGGTGAGAATTCTTGCATCTACAAAACGCGTTTTGAAGTCTGTTTTCAAGCATTCAACTTGATATTCATCTAACACTTCCAGGTACATTTTTACCTTCTTCTTCTTTTTAATGAGTCTTTCTTTCTTCTTCATCATTTTTCTCTGCAAAATAGAAAACATTAACTAGGGTTTTGCTTTCATTTTTATTCATAGGTTTTACGTTTTTCCCTAAGTCTTTTTGCTTGTGTGTGTGTGTCTTTCTTTGAAGTGCGAATACATTCCTCCTCACACGCATTCTTCTTCATCATTAATTTTTTTTTGTTCCCTCTTCATTTCCCACATGATTTTATCTTCCTTCTCAATTCGTGGTTGCTGAAAATCAATTGTTCAAACTTTTTGACTCCTTCATGATTTCCATCTTTCAAATATTATGGCGCAGAAATTACTCACCTTTGCACATCTTCAAAATCTCCAAGTATGAAGAAAATGTGTAAGGGCGTTGATTTTCAGTGCCTTGACACATTTATCTGAAATCTCTAACACTTTGGTGAAGGGCACTAAAAATCAGCGCCATTGCACCAAAGTCCATTTCCCTCTAAGTGCAAGGGCGTTGATTTTCAACACCCTTACACTTTTCCCAGTTTTTGACTTAAACTTTCTCGATTTGATCTTCCTTGAATCTAGAGCCTATCTTTCTACTTCCACCTCATTTTTTGTGCCTCGTCCCTCAAATCATGCTTTCTCGACATCATTGCTCATTCTACACATCCCAATGCTACTTTTTGGCTAACAATTGTTGATTCTTATTTGCAGTTCATTTTTAGATCTCGTCAAGGGATCCTTAGGGATTTTATATCTTGATCTTATTGCTATAAGATGATAGCTAAGAACCCTCCTTCATCTTCAAAAGCTGAAGGAAAAATTAAATACAAATACTGAGGCATTTATCCACCGACAGTAGTGATTTCAAAATTAGACGAGATCAAAGAAACTGAGGTTGGTCATCAAGACCTCATTGATTTCATGAAGAGGACCAAGCAAAAGCCTCTCGAAGACTCTTTGAGAGAAATTGTGCACAATAACCTACACCTTGTTTCTACATTCCCCACTTTTGCACATCATACATAATTTATTCTTGAATTTGCATCTCACTACATCTGAGAAAGCAGAAGTGTCATTGATTCTTCCAGACATGAGATTTTGAGACTAGATCCATATTTCTTTGATATTGTCTTCAAAGTCCCACAGATGGAAAAGTACATTGATATTTTAGTACAATCAACATAGGAAGTTGATGACTCAGATCCGAACAAGGCTAAATACTTGATAAATAGTCAATGGTTGAAAGAACCCAGACATACTATCTCTAGATGGCCAAAGGGACTTCCATGAGCTGACTTCAAGGAAGATATCAAAGACATGATAACACTCTGGAGAAGAGTTAAGGGACTGCCTAAAATGTCTCATTTTCATGATTGGATGTACGAGTACATTCGAATCATAAGAAGGTAAAAGGCTCATATTGATTGGGGCAAACAAATTAGTGATGCAATTCATGAACAACTGATAAATGTGCCAACCACCTTGAAGTTTTTTAGGACTTCTTACCTGGTGTATGTTGTAGTCATGATGAGACAATTCCCAAGTTTATCTACGAGAGGGAACTAACTTTCTACACCTGTGTACAATTATTTCTACCAGCTGGAACTGAAGGAAAGCCATCACCATTTTAGGAGGGTCACCTATGATTTATTTGTACCTTTGCTTTTCAGTTTTGACCCAACTCTCAAGAAAAAGTGAGTGTCTGATGAGGCCTACAAAGTGGTAAGTAAGGTTGGATGCATATATCTTGAATTCCTATCTTTTCATTACATAAGGGTGGGTTGCTACATTGGTTGCCCTTACATGTTTCTCAGATATCCTTTAGACAAGTGGATATTGATGGAGTTATGAAAAAAACTTGTTGTGCCTTTCGCACACACACCCCGTTCGGAATGGGGACCCTCTTTTCCCAATTTTCTTTTTGGTCCCTTTCATTTCACCTTATTCTGCGTACCCATTTTGTGCCCCGAGGTAGGGGGTAGCTCGTTTCCCAATGCCATATTTTAAGTCTCGGGCTTTCTGGGTTTTCCTTGTCAAAATTCTGGCATCTATGGCAATTTTCGGGTTTCCTCTTCTGGATTTCCTTTGCCGGATTGCCTCTCCTGGGTTTCCCTCGCCAGGTTTCCCCCGTCGGCTTTCCTGTTGATCTTCACTGTTTTCAAACGGCTGCCCCGAGATGGCTTTCTAGACCCTGGACTCCGGACCTCTCGCCGCCCCTGCGTTTTCAAACTCACCAACTGAACCTGCAACCGTACGAGGAGTTAATGCCGCATTAATGGCTATCCTTTGCTATAAAATTGAATTTCTCAGTCGTCATTATCAAAAACTCAAGTGATAGAGAAAGATTGAAGAGCTCCCAGCGAATCTAGTTTTCCTCCTGTTGGATTTTGAAGTGTTTTCCCGATGACCTCCGCACATCCGACATCTTGTTCTTCGGATTTTCAAGGTAGGTTTTCCATCCACGCGCCCTAGCTTTTTGTTGTGGGAATTTTTTGATTTTGCTAAGAGTTAAATGTAAAATGAAACCTAAATTAAGTAAATTTGCCCCCTCCGTGCATAACCCATGTTTTGAAAATCCAAAATCCGCTGTTAGATCACCCAAAAATTGGTCTAGAACCTTCCCGCATTGCGGCTGTTCTTCGAAACGGCACTGGCGTCTTCTGGGCCCGAGTCTTGTCGTGGTCGTCCGTACCTCTATCTTTCTTCGAATTTTTGATCTTGCTCTTTTCTTCTTTGGATTTCCACCTTCGAAATTCCCTTCCCAGGATTCCGTTGTGTTTTCGCTGTTTTGAACGACCCCGTCCGAGCGTCTTCCCGACCCTCAAACCCCGGACCTTTGAAGTCCGTCCATTTCAAACTTCCCAATTCTCTTCAAATCTGTCCTTGAAATTCGGTTTCTTGAATTTCATCCCTGGTATTCCATCCCCATTTTGCCATTTCAAACGGCTTCCACCTTGCGTCTTCCCGGACTTCATTTCCCAGCCACAAAATTTTCCTTCTCCTGGTCGAAACCCTCGACATTTTATTCCCCCCGGACTTTCACTTCCAGAATTACTTTCTCGAGATTTCATTGTGATTTCGCCATTCTAAACGGTGAGCACGGAGCGTCTTCCCAGATCTCGGACCCCTGTTTGCTGTCCGTCGGAACTCGAAGCCTTTGGTCTTTTTCTCTAATCTTCTTCCGAATTCTGAATGCTGGAATTCCTCCCCCGAAATTCCTTTCTTCCTACACCATTCTAAATGGCGAGCACAGAGCGTCTTCCTGACCTCCGGGTCCCAGTGTCTCGTTCGTCGTCCATTTGTCCCAAGCCCTCTGATTGCTTTTGGAAACTTCCTCCTAGGTTTCCTTTTCCGGATTTGCTCTTGCGTTTCACCATTCCACACAGCTGACCCATAGCTGCTTCTCGGCGATGGCCATCCGAGACCCGGATTCCGTCCCATGGGATTCTGTCCCCTCTGTGCCATTTCAAATGGCTTCCCTGCAAATGATGCCCAAACCTCCAAATGAGGCATCAAATTACCTCCAAATCCAAAATGGATTTCGACCCACTTGCTAGAATTTGGTTTTCTTCCATTTCCAACTTGAAATCTTCAAATCTAACTTTGGGAAGTGCATATGGGAATTCCATTCTTATTTTTCCCTTTCAAGCGGCATTCTGCCAAGGGATTTTCGGCCTAGGAACTCCATATTGTTTGTACTGCCTTCTGAATGATGAAGTATCTATCTTCCGTGATTGTTAATTATGAATTATGATTGCTGAACTAATCATGACATGCAGGGATTTTTTGGTGGCCCTTTTGTCAAGTTCATCGTTACTGATTCTCATCTTTTGTGTAGGATTTATGGAATCTGGTCCAGAGACTTCTGGTGCTTCCAAAAAAGGAAAAGGAACATCTAAGCCACCAAGGGGCAAGGAGAATAAAGACCTAATGAAGTACAAGTTCCAAGGAGTCCCTATTCAATCCAGGATCACTACCCTTTGGAGGGATGTCTCGGATACCAACATCGGGCAAGTCGATGTTGATGAATTCACGCAGAGGGTCAGAATGAACCCGAAGATTGCAAATTCCATGTTGATAAAAAGCAGTGGACTTGCTAAGGCTGCAGGTTTCCCGCCGGCTCTAGTGGCCCCAGAGCTAGTGATGGCATGTGTGGAAGCATACCAATCTGATACCAGAACAATCGTGGATCATGAGGGGAATATCCTTGCAGATATGTCTTCGTCAGGCATAACGGAGACCTTCCACATTCCCGCCTTTAAGAGCATGGATGTCCCCACCTTGGAAGATTATAAGGAGGTGTGGGAACAGGACCCGTTGGAATGTAAAAGGCTTATCAACTAGTGCTGGTTGAAGGACAAATGGGCTAGTGCTAGGAAGCTCCCTTAGGAGCTCTATCGCAATAATTTCCATGAAGACTACCATGACCTTGTAACTCTGCTCAACCGAGTCATGGGCCTTCCTAGCGCGGTTTTCTTTCAAGAGTGGATGTTCTATTTCATAGAACAGATTCTATGAGGTAAAGGCACTGTCTTCTATTGGGGCGAGATCATCAGTGACTGCTTCCACGAGCAGTTCACCACTATGAAGAAAACTAACGAATTCTTCATGACCTCTTACTTGGTGTATTCCCTCGCTAATCAGTGACATTATCAAGGTTTGATAGTAATGCCAAGTGATCCATCAGGGTCAGAGCTCAAACCATATGACAAGTACCCTCAGTTGCAGTTTAGGAATTTCAAGACGAACTACTGCAGGGTGAATGACGCGTTCATTGCCCACGTAATCTGATTAGTAGGAGGAGATTTTCATAGAAGGACATCCCATAGTGCCAGGGTCCTCCTCAGACAACACACCTTCTGGTATATTCAATTCCCAAGGTTCACATACATCCATGCCGAAGGCTTCTCGGATAAACCAAATAAGCTGCCCCGGTACCCAAATGACCGGATCATTCTCTTGGAGCTGACTCGGCAGCTGCGACACATTCACAGTGTCTTGAGTGAAAAGCATCTGGTAGGCCCCGTCTACCCCATGAACCTTGGAAAGGGGATGTATAAGGTCCACACTTCCTAGTGTGCTGGATATTTAGAAAGGGAGTTGGCAAAATATAATTTTGAACAATATAAAACAAGGCCATGGATGGATCCCTATGGCCATGTCAGAAAGGCACTGGGGCACGGATATGCCCACTTCCACAACATCGAAGACTTCTGGGCCAACTGCAGGGATGATCTTGAGGTACGGTTGTGATATTATATGCGCATGACTGTCATCCATGTACGAAGGGTGAACTTATGCCCGGTTCCTGATCAACTAGAGGAGGATGAGGAAGCAATCGTGGATCCAATTTACGATACAGTTTCCAACCTACTGCTGCCCGCTATCAACTGGGATGCACCAAAACTCAGTGATATTAGTGTGCTCACTAGGGCCGTTGAAGTCCGAACAAGGGCGTGGATTGATGGGAAGGTGGCCCAATTGAAACAACAAGGGCTCGTCCTGATATACACTGAGCTTGCAATTGAGCACGTGAGTGAACTAATTGGCTCCAAAGGTGGGGAAGTTGCCGCTGCAACTGGGGAGACATCTAAAGCCCCACCACCTTAGAAGACTAAGAAAAGAAAGGAGGCTAGCCAACAGCTTCCCAAACCAAAGGTCTACGCCCGTAAGTCTTCCAAGCCAGAGTCCTCTAAAAAGAAAAGAAAAACAACAAGAAGCACGGAGACAATGGTGATGCCCAAGGGTTTGCCCCTCGGGATCATGGGAAAAGGATCTAGCTCTTTTGGATCTCCACCCATTGTGATCACTCCCACCACCCCACTTGCCTCAATTCTAGCTTTTGCTTTGTCCCCGCCTGTGGTGGATATCTCCATCCACCTTGCTCCTACTCCTCCAGTAGTGTAGGTAATTCTCGTGGATTCATCATCCACCACCACCTCACCTATGACCTCTCCCTCCATGTCTCCTTCCCTTCCTTCTGATTCCACTACCACAATGCCAGTCCCAAACCTTCCAGAGTCTTTTGTAAGGTATATGCAGAATGTGCCTTCTGAGCTTTCCGGGATACTCACCAATCCAATAGTCCAGGCAGCAATAGCTCAGGCTATGGCCTCCACTCCAATGACATCCCCTTCTACTAAATCACCAAAGATGAAGGCGACCATGCAGATATCAGATGAGCGTGAACGACAACAGTTAGAGGTTGAGAAGGTGTTGAAGTATGAAGAGTTTGAATATCACGAACATCCCTTGTTCAAGCATCAGAAGATTGATAAGGTGGCCTATGAGTCTTCAATTGAGGGAATTGAAGATAGTGAGGACCGTGATACTGAATTGATCCGAGAGTCAAATGACCCTGAGCTCAATGCTGAGTGGGGAAAACAACTCAAGGAAATTGAGGACAAGGAGGCTGAGGACCGGCTTGCACAAGAAGAGGAGACTGCTGCTCTAGAGACAGAAGGTAACAGATCTCCAACTGAGGAACATGGCCAGACTCCAGAGCATGGTGAGGAAACTTTCCTCCAAGAGAGCAAATAGACAGAGAGCCTCGTTGAGCATCAAGATACTTTAAACAAGGAAGAGGATGCTAAAAAGGAAGTGGATTCACCCAAGGAGTAGCAACGTACTGAGTCCCCCGCTAAACATGAGACATCCGAGCAGGGTTCTGATAAAGGAAAGGAAGATGCAAGAACCAATGAGAAGGCTCTTATTATCAGTACTGTCGAGCTCAAAAAGTAGGACAGTGGGACTCAAAGTGAGGTGCCAGGAAAAGAACCCCAAATGCCTGATTGGCTATGAAGGAAACTCAAGCAAAAGATTCCTACGTCAAAGGATCCCAAGGCAAGGTTGGAAGCCATCATGGCTAGAGCACAAATAAGCACCAAAAAAGAGAAGAAGCCGAGGGTTAGATTGAAGATAACCATGGGTGCCTCGGGATCAAGAGCAGTGCAAATAGCAACGCCGATGGTTGGGGGACATGGCGTAACTTACAACGTCTCCACCATTGACCTAGAAGTGGCCACGAGGGAGCAGAAGGTTGAGCACCTCCAGGAATCGGTTGCCACAGTAGTGCACCTTATCCAGCAGGATAAGATCTCCAAGGAGGAATTAAAGGAGCAGGTGGCTGACCTAACAACTTATATTTAGCAGTGGTCATCTCCAGATGATCAGCCAACAACATCATCGACCCTACCTCAGTTGCTGTCTAGAGAACAAATTGACAAACTAGAAAAGACATGGAACTTGGACAAAACTACGAAAAATTGGTTCTGACAGGTTTTGGACATAGGGAACATGGGTATCAACGTGGTTGTTCAGGTAGCAAATAGGTTCCTAGAGGTTCAGAAAACTCTCGAGGACACAAGGCAGGTCTGTGAAAAGTTCCCTAGGAAGTACGATGCTACCTACCCGAAGATCGAGGCCATTCTCGCGTTGCCGAGTGATATCTGGGAGAAGGACCTTGCCTTCAAAGACAGCGATCATTGGCTGGTAGATACCTGGAAGCGAGATTATAATCACCAAAAGAGAAGGCTGGAACAGATTTTGGAGCGGTTAGCTCCAGACATTAAATGGGCAAGGGAGTCCAGGGAGGAGTGTACTCAGTACCTCAAACTGATGACGGGGTATGAAGTGCCCACAATTGAGATCAATCCCGAGAACATCAAGCCTCAGTTCTTGAAGATTATGGAAGATGGGATGTCCATCGAAATCACCACTGATTTCATGTGTTTTGCGGCCCGAGCCTTCACACAATCAGAAGCTTGCAAAGAGAATGATGCTAAGTATGAGGCAGACTGGAAGAAGCTTGGTAGTAATTCTCAGGAATGGAGTTACCAAATCTTGAAATTCGACATCGTGGAGGTAGATAAGCTCCAGCCCCTAATCCTAAGTTTCATGGAGTATGTCGCATTGAAGAAGTGAGAGGGCAACCCAATCATTGATGAATAGTTCCTTGAAGAATAGCTATAGTAAAGGGAAAATCACTAAAAGACAAATTTGCTACAGTGCTGTCACTAGATGACGAAATAGGGAAGAGACAAGAAAGTATTTATTAATGTAATATATTATGGGGTAGGTGAAACTCTAATGTAAAATGAATCTTGGCCACATAATAGAATCAAATCTTGGCCACTCATTTTGTTTTTTTAAAACTATAAATAGGGCTCTCCTCCTCTTATTTTAAGAGAGTTGAGTTGTTGTAAAGGCATGCTGCAGAAATTATAAATAGCAAATACAGTCATTTTTGGTGTATTTTCTGGGTTTCTCAATATGTTTCATGATTCCTCTCCCTCTTTAATTATAGTTTTGCTTTAAGTTACTTTGCTGTTCTAGCATCTTCAGATTAGAGTTGGTAGATTTAGTTTGTTATTTCTGGTTTTGGACATAGTTGTTGTGTGTATGCTTTCCTTGTCCATATTTTTGGTCATTTGCTGAAGGTAGATGACTGTGCAAAGTTAGTCTAGACTTTAATTCCATTGCTGCTCATTAAACTTTATCTTTGTTCATGCTTCCATAATGAATGAATGATGAACATCTGCAGTCCCTAGAAGATAGCACTGATTTCATGATATTGTGAGAATTCTGGTTAAGTGAAATCCTGTTTAAGGAAACTATCCATAGCAGGAACCTCCATGATCACTATTCATCGGTAGTTGTAGGTTCAGAAAACATCTTTCTTCCTCGCCCTTTCCTTTTTCCTTTTTTTAAGAAACAACTTGTGCCAAGGTTCATTGCATATTGTAAAGCCAAATCCAACAAAATGATGGAGTTTGAGACTGCTGCTTGAACCTGTAGCAAAGCATATCAATTCCATTCCTCTAGGACTCCATTTATTGACTCAATTCCCCTACAGCTTCAACCACGTAAGGCCTCCTTGTGATTCCAGAAAATCACACAAACAACTGATATATTCGAAGCATCGTCAAGACCTGACATCCGAGAGACCTTGGGATAGTGTTCTGCAATTTGATTGTGGAAAATTATCTTTCAAGAGAGGTGATGCACCTACGCATTACCTGTGTTGTGAAGTGCATAAAAAGACCATCAACAGAACTAGCGCTAGAAGGAGGGCCTTGAAAGGGTAAAGCTAGATCGAATCGAGTCATTCTCTCTTAAGAAATTCCACCGAATATTGAGATCTATGCCAAGCAAGGGGGAGTTACAGGAATTGCAACCCCCGATCCGAGCTAAGAGAGCTAAACGCAGGGGATCATCCGTCACCAATTCTGTGGAGCAGCTCACTATCCCTTCACCCCTACCCTCTTCATCCTCATTAACAGTTTCATTTTCCGCTCATCCCACCACTGAGACTTTCCAAGTTGCCGCTTCATCTGGGTTGAACACTTCCTCCCAGCTGAACGTAGTCCCCAGCCTAGTTGCTGCCTCCCCAGCTGTTGCTATCCTGTCCCAATTACAGAACAACCTGGCGCAGCCACCTCCACCACCTTTCTCAATGGCGTGGCTAGGTAACAACCCGTCTCCCCTTGCTTTCAACCTCTATCATGATATGCCCAAGAATCTTGAGAATTTTTGTACAAAGTTCAACTCTCGAGATCCGCAGAGGATAACCGAGGAACATGTCAGGATTTTTGAAATCACTTTGAAGACTATGTAGGTCATATACGAGGATGTAGCTTGCAGGCTCTTTCCTTATTCCTTAGGGGAAGAGGCCTTCTACTGGTACATCAATTTGCTAGCTGGAACTATCAGCACATGAGATCTCTTAAGGAATGTGTTTCTACAGAAATTCAAGATCCCAGTCAACCCCGCAAATTCGTACAGACATTTCATGGTGGTTCAAAGAGAAATCAATGAACCAATCAGCATGTTCAACGATTGCTTCCACATAGCGTACACTCAGCTGCAGGCTCCGTATTTTTTTAATGATGCTGTTGCCCTACCCATTTACTATGCTACACTGGACAACCTCACTTCAGCATTGGTAAAAAGGATGAGGCCGCCACCAGCTAGGTTGGTCGATGCATATGCTGAGGCCATCATTGCCAGTATAGATTTGGGACAGAATATATTTGGTCCATTACCTTCTCTTGGACAAATTGTGCATCCGACACAGATACAGGGACTCACACAAGCGTTACAACATCAAACATCTTTGTTAAATCCGGTACCTCAACTGCCAATGGTTCCACATCCTAGACAGCCAATGAATCAGGTGTACCTAATGCCTCATTACTTACCCCAGCAGCAACAGTCACATCCACAAGGATTCCATATGCCAGCATACCTTCAAGCAGCGGAGTTCCCACCTTCTCATTAGAATCAACCGGCAGCACAGCCTGTGTTCCTTCAGAATACCACGCCACAACCAAGTAGTACTGAAAGGGATAAGATTGATGAGCTTATAGAGATGGTCAAGAAAATGTCGACTGAAATGACGCACCTAAGAAATTAGAACAACCAGCTACAGACATCACAAAAGAGCATCCAGGCCAATTTTAATAGGGAGAATCGAGATCATCGTGAAAATCGGGACAATCGGGACGCTGGCACATCGTTAGGACAAAATTATGACAAGAATCAGAACTCAGGCCATAACTTTGACAGGAGGCCCTTCCAAAGGAAAAACTAGACATGGAATACATGCCATAACAATGGCGACGTTCCCACACCCCTTGATCAGCCTAGCAACAGCAATGGTGAAAACCCCACAAACGGAGTTTACTTGGCGGAGGCTGCATTAGCCGGTTGGTGCCGCATACACAAGACAAGCCGCCATTCCGAGTTGGATTGTCCAGAGTTTCAAACTGTGGCCAAGATCTTCCAAGTGGAAGTTCAGAATGCAGTCGACAATTCGGGATGCTGGGACATCATCCCATTTGATCCGTACGATGCCTCAGTGCTGGTGCTAAATCAGGCCCCTTTTCCAAAGGCAGAATGCAACACCCTTGAGCTGGAGAGCACTGTTTCAAACCATCGTGATACAGCAAGAGAGGTAAGTTCTGAAAGTCCTCTAGCTCAGCTTTTCAATTCAGTAGATAATGGTCCCGAAGATAACGATGAGGAATGTAGGGAGGACGAAGTCCAAATGTTTCACCAATGGACTGCCCCTTATAACCTTGGGAATAGACAAGCAGGGGGCCATGCTGGAGGTCCTTTCACGACCTCCACCTTGCCAAATAATTTTAGCACCCCTCCCGATCCGAGTGCGAACAATAATCTGGGTTTTCTGCTCACACCCACATGATACCTCAGCCGAAATAAATAGCAAGGTGCTAGCCAGGGTCAAAACGCTAGCCCCTCCCAGAACGTTTCTAATGACCAAGAAATTGAGCAGATGGGGGAGTATATTGCTGAAGAATTTAAAAAGGTAAAGCTAAGTATGTCCGCATTCGAACTTCTGAAGGTGCTCGTAGTCAGGAACGCCTTTTTTCGAATGATAAAAAGGACCCCATCACAAGGGACAAGTCAAGAAGAGATCCCAACAAAGAAGGTTTCTTTTAGTGATCAATCAAATGAGCCAGTTGTCAGGCAGGTTTCCAATAGTAAGGCGGACCTACCATTAGATCAGAGAGAAAACAAGTAGTCTGAAAGGGCAACTAATCCAGCACCAACCCAAAATAGAGGCAACGAGAAAGAAAAGACCCAGGTCACTCAGGTGGACATTTTTGGAGGGTTGTTTCAAGGGAAATTTGAGACCCCTCTCTTTCTGACCACCGTCCGTGTGTTCGAAAAGAACCTCCATAATGGCTTGTTGGATTTAGGGGCCTCAGCCAATGTCATGCTTCTCTGCATGTGTAAGGCACTCAGAATAACGCCAATTCCTTCCCATCGAAAGGTAACGCAGCTTCATAAGACCGAAATCAGCATAGTTGAGAAGATCAACAAGATACAAATACAACTTCCTGTTGATCCTCGGATCCAACAGACTATTGACATATAGGTGGCTGATATCCCGGATACCTATGGTATAATCCTGGGTAGGGATTTCATGAGGGCACTAAACGGATACACCGCCACAGATTACTCTCATATATGGCTCCCATGGAAGGGAATGCCTAATCAAATCCGGATTGATAGGGAACCCCGAATGAAATTCATGATTACCAAGTACAACAATACGAATGAGGTGTTGTATGCCGAAACAAGTATGGGAAACTATTCCTCGGTAGCATACTTGAACGAGCAAGAAGAATTTGAAGGTGAAGGAATGAGCGAGGTTCTTCTCATATTATGTAGCCCACTTGCTAATTTCACCAATACTCCTCTGAGCACTGAAATGCTCATCGAGCCTGATAACGAAAAGTTGGGAGAAGGCGACGGTCGGGGGCTGCTCGATGGTTTCTAGGATTTTATGGGAAAGTGTGTACATGACTAGCTCAACCTAGGAAATCGAGTGAACCTTTAGGAGCTCTTGCTCCCTAATTGGTGCTGGGTACACAATGCTGCTCATTCAAAATTTAACTGTTGTTTATGTCAGGAAGCAATTGAACATGCCCAGAGATGAGCTACTTCACTAGTTGATGCAGGATTTGCATCTGGCACTCGAGCAGGTCCTGCCCCTATAATTCCCAAGGCGGTCACTGAAATGCTGCCCCCACCGAAGGTCAAGAAGGTTTTATCAGCCCCACATCCGAGGATCCCCCTAGGTTCTGGATGTTGCACTTTGACGGTTCTAAATCCAAGCATGGAGCTAGAGCGGGTTTCAAACTGATCAGTCCCAAAGGTAAATCATACTTTTCCGCTCATAGACTGCAAATTATTGTACTAATAATGTGGCCGAGTACGAAGCTTTAGTCTTGGGCCTCTTGATGGTGTTAAGAGAAGATGTCAAGATGCTCTAAGTGTATGGAGATTCAGAGCTAGTCATAAAGTAAGTTAGGAAGCTCTATTCCTATTATGATCGAAGACTCACTAACTACCGGCACCGTGTATGGGACCCGCTGGAAGGGCTGGATGCTTTCAACATTCAGCTGATCCTGTGCACTCAGAACTATACCGCCAATGCCCTGGCACAAGTAGTAAGTACACTGCAGCCATTATCCCTATCTGGCCTCAAGCGATTCACGGTGGAACTCACTTCTATCCCGTCGGTGCCAGACAATATAGCCAATTTCCAAGTATTCAACGACGACAAGCACATCCTAGACTTCATCACCAGTTCAGATGTGTTCGCTACTCAGATAATCGATGAAGTCGAACCCCAAGAAGTGGACTTAGATATAGAGGGGATCATTAACTTGAAAACCAACACCATCCCTAGGGGCATGGTCGAATTGGAGCAGATCTTTGACCTTGATCAAATCAGAGAGCAAGATCAATGGGCCAAAGAAGATGCTTTCAGTGGTCAGTGTGATACCTACAACCTGGGAATAGCTGGAAAGACCAAAGACATGTTCATAGGTAAGGTATGTGCTTCGAAAGAAAGAAAAGGGATCATCAAGGCACTACAGAAGTACCATGATGTCATAGCCTAGAGCTATGATGATCTCAAGACTTATGACACATTGATCATCACGCACACTATCCCTCTCAGACCAGATGTGAAACTGTTCCACCAACGGCAGAGCCCTGTCAACACTCTATTAGAGCCGATCATTTATAAGGAAGTATAGAAGTTGTTGTCAGTTAGAATCATCTTTCTGGTCAGACACTCTACTTGGGTAGCAAACTTGGTCCCCATCAGAAAGAAAAATGGAGAAATCAGGTTGTGCGTGGACTTTCGCAATCTGAATCGAGCATCAGAGAAGGACAACTATCCTGTACCTTCTTTGGATGAGGTGTTATAGGTAATGAACGGTTCCTAGATGATGTCCTTCTTGGACAGCTATTCGGGATACAACCAGGTCATGGTTCAATACAAAGATCGACACAAGACGATGTTTACCACCAAGTGGGGAACGTTCACATATAGAAGGATGCCCTTCAAACTAATCAACGCTGGCACCACTTTTCAACGTGCCATGGACATCGCATTCAAGGACCTTATTGGTAAGTGCATCATCATCTACATGGATGACTTAACAGTGTTTTCAAAGCAGCGGAGCAATCATGTCACTGATTTATGCAAGGTCTTTGAGAGGTGCCGCACATTTGGGGTATCCCTTAACCTGAGGAAGTGTATTTTTGGGGTCACGGAAGGGAAAATCCTCAGGCATGTTCTGTTTGAACGGGGAATTTCTCTTGACCCCGAGCATATTCAATCGATTATGAAAATCCAGCTGCCAGGCAGCAAGAAAGAATTGAAGTTTTTCTTTGGAAAGATCAAATTTTTCCGCAAGTTCATTACAGGCTTTGCGGAAATAGTCAAGCCACTCAACACCATGCTAAAACAAGACGCCAAGGTCGAGTGAACCCCTGAAGCAAAGCAAGCCTTTGGGGAAATCAAGAAGGCCATTGCTAACGCCCTTGTGCTGGTCAGCCCAAACTATCTAAAGCCCTTCTTTATTTACTCCTTCGCTTTAGATCATTCCTGTGCTAGCATCCTGACGCAAAAGGATGATGAAGGAAGTGAGCACCCAATCACCTTCATGAGTACCCCCTTGAAGGACACAGAATTATGCTATCATAATGTCAAAAAATAAGCTTATGCCCTTATTAAAGGAGTTAAGAAGTTCTGACACTATATCTTACGCAACAAAGTCTTTGCCATAGTTCCTGACCCCGCCGTAAAAACATTGCTTATGCAGAATGAGTTGGGGGAACAAAGGGCAAAGTGGATCGCGGTGCTGCAGGAATATGACATGGAGATTCAGCCGATGAAGCTAGTAAGAGGATAGGCACTCACCTGAACAATGGCGGAGGTAGTTATTGATGCTGCACCTGAACTCACGGTACAACAGTACCAGCTGGAGGATGTCTCCCGAGGAGAATGGTATGATGACATAGTATACTACCTACTGAACCATAAGTGCCTGCCCCATCTGCAAGGAGTCTTGAGATGAGCTCTGAGGTTGAAAAGCATCAGCTATATATTTCAAGGCTCTATTTTGTACAAGAAAAATCATGAAAGAATCTATCTGCGATGCCTGGGAAAGGAGGAAGTTGATCGCGTCCTTAGGGAGTTCCATGACAAGTTTGGAACTGGCCATGGCTCAGGCCTATCGACTGTGCATCAAATACTGAGAGTCGGGTACTACTAGCCCACCATTTTTAAGGATTTTCACAGCCATGTCCATACCTACAACATTTGCCAGACTGCTGCTGCTAGGGAAAGGAATGCTGCTGTCCCATTACAACCTATTCAGGAGGTAAGGCCTTTCACGCAATGGGGTCTCGACTTCATTGGTCCAGTGAGTCCTCCATCATCTGTGGGACACAGGTACATTATAACCGCTTCTGATTAGTGCACTAGATGGACAAAAGCAATAACTTGTAGGCAATGTACAACTGAAGTCGTAATCAATTTCTTAGAAAGTTTTATCTTAAATTGTTTTGGTTGTCTGTATGCCCTAGTATGTGATAATGGCCTTGCATTTGCTTCACTGAAATTCACCAGTTGGGCCTTTGATTATGGTGTCGCCTTCAAATTCTCCTCTAACTATTACCCTCAAAGCAATGGCATTGCTGAGTCCACCAATAAAAACTTGATCACGATGATTAAGAAGCTACTAGATATGAATCCTAAGGATTGGCATACCCAACTTCATTTTTCCTTATGGGTAGATCGCACCCACCACAAGGCTACCCTTGGAGATTCCTCGTACCTTCTAGTCTATGGCTTAGAACCTGTCTTCCCCATATATTTGAAAATCCTGACCCTCCAGTTCATCAACGACTTTTATGAAGGAGGAGACCACAGAGAAGCTCGCCTCGCTGAGCTGCTGCACCTTGAAGAAGTGTGAGGCCGTGCAATAGAAAAATTTTCCAAACACTAGGGCGTAGTCAAAAGATGGTTTGATCATTGAGCCAAAATTAAGGCCTTCCGCATTTCTGATCTAGTCCTCTACTGGGACAAGGCCCATGAAAGGAAAATGGGACATAATAAATTTGACAAGCTTTGGCTTGGCCCCTTTCAGATTGCTAAAATTCTTGGAGATAATGCTTTTCGTCTAAAGACTCTTACTGGTGAAGACGTCCCATTGCCGGTCAACAAGCAGCACCTCAAGCACTACTTCTAGGCCTGAGCTCTCGCAAGTTGTTAATGTAAATACTTGTGCATAAGTTAAGATAGATTTCCTGCTTTATCCTTTGGTTTTGTTTGCCTTTTTGGCTGCTTTGTTGTGATTTTGGGAGGTGTCTCCCTGTTCTACTGTGGTGGCCATGTCTGGTCCAGCGCATGGTTACCTTGCTGTTTGCTTTCGTGTTGTTCTCTAGATAAGTCATCATTCCCTACTGCTACCCTTTGAAAGCTCCTAAGTATCAGTTTTCAACTTTCGTACTTTGCACTAACCTAGGATGGCTATCTGGTTGAATCCCTGCTCTTATCATGGAACACACAAGGCAAATTTAAGAAATTATCTCCAAAGAATGGTATGGTGATCAATGGGAAGTAGATATAAGTGAAAAATCTAAAGTCTATTCTAGTGACCACTGCGATTCTCAAGCCCATTGCGAACTTCGCTATTTGCACGGTTGACAAAAAAAAAAAAGAACAGAGAAAGTGCTAAAAGGAAATATCCAACACAAGCAATAAATAAATTGCAAAAATCAACCATGTGGGTGTGCGAATATCTCTACCGAGGATATGGACGCCTGACTGGTAGTAGAGCTATGTTCGTGAGGTTGTAGTGACAACTCCATCGGGGCTATGGATGCGTGATTGGTAGTGGAGCAATGTCCAAGTTACTTTTGGGATTAGATGAACTATGTAGCTTATCCCCTCTGACTAGTGGTTAATCATACTCTCTCTAAGGAAAGGAAATAAACTCACCATGCACACACTTCCATGATAAATCTGCAATCCAATTCAATCCTGCCTTTTTTAAACTGTCCTCAATTCGGCTTTGAAAATTGTATTAGGTCTACGAAATCAGAGATCATGGGTTCAGAATGAATATTTATCTCTAGAACGTCGGGAGCGTTCTCCCAGCGGAGTCACCATTTGTTATGCCTTTCGCACACATGCCCCATTCGGAATGGGGACCCTCTTTTCCCAATTTGCTTTTTGGTCCCTTTCATTTCACCTCGTTCTGGGTACCCATTTTGTGCCCCGAGGTAGGGGGTAGCTTGTTTCCCAATGCCATATTTTAAGTCTCGAGCTTTTCGAGTTTTCCTTGTCAAAATTCTGGCATCTATGGCCATTTTCGGGTTTCCCCTCCCAAGTTTCCCCTTCCGGATTTCCTTTGCCGGATTGCCTCTCCCGGGTTTCCCTCACTAGGTTTCCCTTGCCGGCTTTCCTGTTGGTCTTTGCTATTTTCGAACAGCTACCCCGGGACGGCTTTTCGAACCCCGGACTCTGGACCTCCCGCCGCCCCTGCATTTTCAAATTCACCAACCGAACCTACAACTGTATGGAGGAGTTAATGTTGCATTAATGGATATATTTTTCTATAAAATTGAATTTCCCGGCCGTCATTATCAAAGACTCAAGTGATAGAGAAAGATTGAAGAGCTCCCGGCGAATCTGGTTTTCCTCCTGTCGGATTTTGAAGTGTTTTCCCGATAACCTCCGCGCATCCGACATCCTGTTCTTCTGATTTTCGAGGTAGGTTTTTCGTCCGCGTGCCCTAGCTTTTTGTTTTGCAAATTTTCTGATTTTGCTAAGGGTAAAATATAAATGAAACCTAAATTAAGTAAATTTGCCCCCTCTGTGCATAACCCATGTTTTGAAAATCCAAAATCCACCGTTAGATCACCCAAAAATTGATCTGGAACCTTCTCGCGTCGCGACTGTTCTTCGGAACGGCACTGGCATCTTCCGGGCCCAGGTTTTCCCGCGGTCGTCCGTACCTCTATCTTTCCTCGAATTTTCGGTCTTGCTCTTTTCTTCTTCGGATTTCCACCTCCGAAATTCCCTTTCCGAGATTTCGTTGTGTTTTCGCCGTTTCGAACAACCCCGTCCGAGCGTCTTCCCGACCCTCGGACCCTGAACCTTCGAAATCCATCCATTTCGAACTTCCCAATTCTCTTCAAATCCATCCTCGGAATTCAGTTTTTAGAATTTCATCCTTGGGATTCCATCCCCATTTCGCCATTTCAAACGGCTTCCACCTTGCATCTTCTCGGAATTTGTTTCCCGACTGCAAAATTTTCCTTCTCCCAGTCGAAACCCTCGACATTTTCTTCCCCTCGAACTTTCACTTCCGGAATTCCTTTCTCGGGATTCCATTGTGATTTTGCCGTTCTAAACGGTGAGCACAAAGCGTCTTCCTAGATCTCGGACCCCGGTCTGCTGTCCACCAAAACCCAAAGCCTTTGGTCTTTTTCTCTGATCTTCTTCCGGATTTTCAACACCAGAATTCCTCCCCCGGAATTCCTTTCCTCTTGCACCGTTCTAAACGGCGAGCACGGAGCGTCTTCCCGACCTCTGGGTCCCGGTGTCTCGTTCGTCATCCGTTTGTCCCAAGCCCTCTGATTGCTTTCAGAAACTTTCTCCCGAGTTGCCTTTCCTGGGTTTCCTCTTACGTTTCACCATTCCACACGACCGACCCGTAGCTACTTCCTGGCGACAGCCTTCTGAGACCCGGATTCCGTTCCCTGGGATTTCGTCCCTCCTGTGCCATTTCAAACGGCTTCCCTGTAGATGATGCCCGAACCTCCAAATGGGGCATCAAATGACCTCCAAATCCAAAATAGATTTCGACCCACTTGCTAGAATTTGGTTTTCTTCCATTTCCAACCTCAAATCTTCACATCCAACTTCGGGAAGTGCATATGGGAATGCCATTCTTATTTTTCCCTTTCGAGCGGCATTCTGCCAAGGGATTTCCGGCCTAGGAACTCCGGATTGTTTGTACTGCCCTCTAAATGATGAAGTATCTAGCTTCTGTGATTGTTAAGTATGAATTATGATTTTTGGACTAATCGTGACATGTAGGGATTTGTCAGTGGCCCTTTTGTCAAGTTCATTATTACTGATTCTCGTCTTCTGTGCAAGATTTATGGAATCCAGTCCAGAGACTTCCAGAGCTTCCAGAAAAGGAAAAGGAATAGCTAAGCCACCAAGGGGCAAGGAGGATAAAGACCTGATGAAGTACAAGTTCCAAGGAGTCCCTATTCAATCTAGGATCACTACCCTTTGGAGGGATGTTTCAGATACCAACATCGGGCAAGTCGATGTTGATGAATTCACGCAGAGGGTCAGAAAGAACCTGAAGACTGCAAATGCCAAGTTGATAAAAAGTAGTGGACTTGCTAAGGTTGTAGGTTTCTCACCAGATTTAGTGGCCCCAGAGCTGGTGATGGCATGTGTGGAGGCATACCAATCTAATACCAGAACAATCATGGATCATGAGGGGAATATCCTTGCAGATATGTCTCCATCAGGCATAACAGAGACCTTCCACATTCCTGCCTTTGAGAGCATGGAGGTCCCCACCTTGGAAGATTGTAAGGAGGTGTGGGAATAAGACCCATTGGAATGTAAAAGGCTTATCAACCAGTGTTGGTTGAAGGACAAATGGGCTAGTGCTAGGAAGCTCCCTCAGGACCTCTACCGCAGCGATTTCCATGAAGACTACCATGACCTTGTAACTCTACTTAGCCGAGTCATGGGCCTTCCCAGTGCAGTTTTCTTTCAAGAGTGGATGTTTTATTTCATAGAATAGATTCTCTGAGGTAAAGACACTGTCTTCTATTGGGGCGAGATCATCAGCGACTGCTTCCACGAGCAGTTCACCACTGTGAAGAAAACTAACAAATTCTTCATGACCTCTTACTTGGTGTATTCTCTCGCTAATCGGTGACATTATCAAGGTTTGATAGTAATTCCAAGTGATCCATCAGGGCTAGAGCTCAAACCATATGACAAGTACCCTCAGTTGTAGTTTAGGAATTTCAAGACGAACTACTGCAGGGTGAATGACGCGTTCATTGCCCACGTAATCTGATCAGTAGGAGGAGATTTTCATAGAAGGACATCCCATAGTGCCAGGGTCCTCCTCAGACAACACACCTTCTGGTATATTCAATTCCCAAGGTTCACATACATCCATGCCGAAGGCTTCTCGGATAAACCAAATAAGCTGCCCCGGTACCCAAATGATCGGATCATTCTCTTGGAGCTGACTCGGCAGCTGCGACACATTCACAGTGTCTTGAGTGAAAAGCATATGGTAGGCCTCGTCTACCCCATGAACCTTGGACAGGGGATGTATAAGGTCCACACGTCCCAGTGCGTAGGATATTCAAAAAAGGATTTGGCAGAATATAATTTTGAACAATATACAGCAAGGCCACGGATGGATCCCTATGGCCATGTCAGAAAGGCACTAGGGCGCGGATATGCCCACCTCCACAACATCGAAGACTTCTGGGCCAACTGTAGGGATGATCTTGAGGTACGGTTGCAATATTATATGCACATGACCATCATCCATGTATGAAGGGTGAACTTATGCCCAGTTCCTGATCAGCTAGAGGAGGATGAGAAAGCAATCGTGGATCCAGTTTAAAATACAATTTTCAACCTACCGCTGCCCACTATCAACTGGGATGCATCAGAACTCAATGATATTATTGTGCTCACCAGGGCCATCAAAGTCTAAACAAGGGCATGGATCGACTGGAAGGTGGCCCAATTGAAACAACAAGGGGTCGTCTTGACGTACACCGAGCTTGCAAGTGAGCACGTGAGTGAACCAAGTGGCTCCAAAGGTGGGGAAGCTACCGCTGCAACTGAGGAGACATCTAAAGCCCCACCACCTTAGAAGACTAAGAAAAGAAAGGAGGCTAGCCAATAGCTTTCCAAACCAAAGGTCTACGCCCGTAAGTCTTCCGAGCCAGAGCCCTCTAAAAAGAAAAGAAAAACAATAGGAAGCACAGAGACAATGGTGATGCCCAAGGGTTCGCCCCTCAGGATTGCGGGCAAAGGATCTAGCTCTTTTGGATCTTCGCCCATTGTCATCACTCCTGCCACCTCGCTTGCCTCAATTCTAGCTTCTGCTTCCTCCCCGCCTGCGGTGGATATCTCCGTCCACCTTGCTCCTACTCCTCTAGTAGTTTAGGTCATTCCCATGGATTCATCATCCACCACCACCTCGCCTATGACCTCTCCCTCCATGTCTCCTTCCCTTCCTTCTGATTCCGCTACCACAATGCCAGCCCCAAACCTTCTAGAGTATTTTGTAAGGTATATGCAGAATGTGCCTTCTGAGCTTTCCGGGATGCTCACCAATCCAATAGTCCAGGTAGTAATAGCTCAGGCTATGGCCTCCACTCCAACAACATCCCCCTCTACTGAATCACCAAAGATGAAGGCGACCATGCAGATATCAGATGAGTGTGAACGATAGTAGTTAGAGGCTGCTGGAGTATGAAGAGTTTGAATATCATGAAAATCCCTTGTTTGAGCGTCAGAAGATTGATAAGGTGGCCTATGAGTCTTCAAGTGAGGGCAGTGAAGACAGTGAGGACTGTGATACTGAATTGATCCGAGAGTTGAATGACCTCAAGATCAATGCCGAGTGGGGCAAACAACTCAAGGAAATTGAGGACAAGGAGGCTGAGGACCGGCTTGCACAAGAAGAGGAGACTGCTGCTCTAGAGACAGAAGGTAACAGATCTCCAACCGAGGAACATGGCTAGACTCCAGAGCATGGTGAGGAAACTTTCCTCCAAGAGAGAAAACAGATAGAGAGCCCCATTGAGCATCAAGATAATTTAAATGAGGAAGAGGATGCTAAAAAGGAAGTGGATTCACCCAAGGAGTAGCAACGTACTGAGTCCCCCACTAAACATGAGACATCCGAGTAGGGTTCTGATAAAGGAAAGGAAGATGCAGGAACTAATGAGAAGGCTCTTATTATCAGTATTGTCGAGCTCGGAAAGGAGGACAACGGGACTCAAAGTGAGGCACCAGGAAAAGAACCCCATACGCCTGATTGGCTGCAAAGGCAACTCAAGAAAAATATTCCCGTGTCAAAGGATCCCAAGGTGAGGCTGGAAGCCATCATGGCTAGAGCACGAATAAGCACCAGAAAAGAGAAGAAGCCGAGGGTTAGATCGAAGATAACCATGGATGCCTCCAGATCAAGAGTAGTGCAAATAGCAATGCCGATGGTTGGGAGACATGGCATAACTTACAACGTCTCCACCATCGACCTGGGAGTGGCCACGAGGGAGCAGAAGGTTGAGAACCTCCAGGAATCGATTGCCACGTAGTGCACCTTATCCAGCAAGATAAGATCTCCAAGGAGGAATTAAAGGAGCATGTGGCTGACCTAACAACTTATATTTAGTAGTGGTCATCTTCGGATGATCAGCCAACAACATCATCGGCCCCACCTCAGTTGCTATCCAAAGAACAAATTGACAAACTAGAAAAGACATGGAACTTGGACAAAACTACGAAAAATTGGTTCTGACAGGTTTTGGACATAGGGAACACGGGTATCAACGTGGTTGTTCGGGCAGCAAATAGGTTCCTAGAGGTTTAGAAAACTCTCGAGGACACAAGGCAGGTCTGTGAAAAGTTCCCTAGGAAGTACGATGCTGCCTACCCAAAGATCGAGGCCATTCTCATGTTGCCGAGTGATATCTGGGAGAAGGACCTTGCCTTCAAAGATGATGATCATTGGCTGGTAGATACCTGGAAGCGAGATTATAATCACCGAAAGAGAAAGCTGGAACAAATTTTGGAGCGGTTAGCTCTAGACATTGAATGGGCAAGGGAGTCCAAGGAGTGTACTCAGTACCTCAAACTAATGACGGGGTATGAAGTGCCCACAATTGAGATCAATCCCGAGAACATCAAGCCTCAGTTCTTGAAGATTATGGAAGATGGGATGTCCATCAAAATCACCACTGATTTTATGTGTTTTGCGGCCCGAGCCTTCACGCAATTAGAAGCTTGCAAAGAGAATGATGCTAAGTATGAGGCAAACTGGAAGAAGCTTGGCAGTAATTCTCAGGAATGGAGTTACCAAATCCTGAAATCCGACATCGTGGAGGTAGATAAGCTCCAGCCCCTAATCCTAAGTTTCATGGAGTATGTCGCATTGAAGAAGCGAGAGGGAAACCCAGTCATTGATGAATAGTTCTTTGAAGAATAGCTATAGCAAAGGGAAAATCACTAAAAGACAAATTTGCTACAGTGCTATCACTAGATGACGAAATAGGGAAGAGACAAGAAAGTATTTATTAATGTAATATATTATGGGGTAGGTGAAACCCTAATGTAAAATGAATCTTGGCCACTCATTTTTTTCTTTGAAAACTATAAATAGGGCTCTTGTCCTCTCATTTTAAGAGAGTTGAGTTCTTGTAAAGGCATGCTGCAGAAATTATAAATAGCAAATACAGTCATTTTTGGTGTATTTTCCGGGTTTCTCAATATGTTTCATGATTCCTCTCCCTCTTTAGTTATAGTTTTGCTTTAAGTTACTTTGCTGTTCTAGCATCTTCAGATTAGAATTGGTAGATTTAGTCTATTATTTCTGGTTTTGGAGATAGTTGTTGTGTGTATGCTTTCCTTGTCCATACTTTTATTCATTTGTTGAAGTTAGATGACTATGCAAAGTTAGTCTGGACTTTAATTCCATTGCTGCTCATTAAAATTTATCTTTGTTCATGCTTCCATAATGAATGAATGATGAACATCTGCAGTCCCTAGAAGATAGCACTAATTTCATGATATTGTGAGAATTCTGGTTAAGTGAAATCCTATTTAAGGAAACTGTCCATAGCAGGAACCTCCATGATCACTGTTCATCGATAGTTGCAGGTCCAGGAAACATCTTTCTTCCTCGCCCTTTCCTTTACCTTTTTTTTTAGAAACAACTTGTGCCAAGGTTCATTGCATATTGTAAAGCCAAATCCAACGAAATGATGGAGTCTGAGACTACTGCTTGAACCTACAGCAAAGCATATCAATTCCAGACCTCTAAGACTCCATTTATTGACTCAATTCTCCTACAACTTCAACCACGTAAGGCCTCCTTGTGATTCCAACAAATCACACAAATAACTGATATATTCCAAGCATCATCAAGACCTGACATCTGTGAGACCTTGGGATAGTGTTCTGCAATTTGATTGTGGAAAATTATCTTTCAAGAGAGGTGATGCACCTACGCATTACCTATGTTGTGAAGTGCATAAAAACACCATCAACACAACTGATTTTAGTTCTCAAGGAATGTCAAAGGATTCATAAACCTGGATTTAAGTTTCCATTGACAATTGGTAGGTATACCATCAAGAGTGTACAAAAGGATAAATCAGTCTATGTTGAGATGCAATTCATGACAATCAGGACTTATAATTATAGGCTTGATTTTAATTATTGAGATGTCAGAAAGAGGCTGAAGAAGGGTCATAAGCATGGATACCACTTTGAAGACATCTGGGCTGATTGTAGAGATGAAGAGGTTGTCTGTAAGATATATTTTTGTAGGTTAACCATTCAACAAATCAGGGATCTTGATATTGCTGACCTATTAGAGGAGTTCACAGATCCTAGTGATATCATGAATTCCACTTATGATGAACAACATATCTCTAAGAAACCTTTTCCTCCAATCCAATTGTGTAAAGGAAAATGTTTCCATCAGAGAAAAGTTGGCACCAATTTTGGCTAACACTGCTGAATGGTTACATAAGCATGGCTTTGAGTTGAAGACTTTCAAGATAGAGTCTGAAGGAGAAGAATCTGGAGAACAAGTCAATCTACAACAAAAATCATGCATCAAGGATAAATCTGTGGCTATTCCCACTTCTTCCAGAAAAGGGCCCTAGGATTAAATTCACTATTGGGAAGAAGGATGCTCAAGTCATCCGTGAAGAAGAAACAACAGAATCTGAACCATCCTGCCCAAAAGGAAATGAGTCTATTTCTGAAAAGATAGATTATGATGAAGAAGAAAATTCAAGTGATCAATCTGCTGAAGATGAAGATTCAAAAGAAATAGAATTTGATGAGGAAGAACATTTTGAAGATGAACATGAGTTTGAAGGTGACCAAGAAGGTGAAAAAGAGTTAGAGGATCAAGAAAGTGATCAACAGGAACTCGGGCATGATGAAGAACATGCTATGTCTCCACCTGAGAATGTAGTTGAATATTTTCCCCAGTAGTCATCACCTATAATTTCAAACATTCCTCGTACACTTCCTATTCTAAACACTCCTCTTCCAACTTTTCCCATGTCACCTATTCCTACATCTACCATATCCATAGTGTATATTGCATCACTCCCTGTAGCATCAACCACACTAGATACTCCTTCAATTTAGTAACAGGTATTCAAATAGTTGACATTTTGTCAGGTTCTCCATCATCTATTCCTAGCTTGTCTTCCCCATCATATGATCTCAATTGAGAAGTTGAGTTTAATAATTTTGTGAGTCACTCTTTGTAGAATCAGATCAATGTGTAGGTTTCTAGAACAATAATGACATATACTTCACCAATTGTTTCTATACTAGTCATTCCTTCAGAAGTGGTGGTAGCAAAAGAGTTGATGGTCAACCAAGAATCTTTTACCTCCTCTCTTCCCCCTTGGTTGATATCTCAAGTATCAAAGCAAAAAAAGAAAATGATTTCCCTAGAAGAGTTGATCTTGAAGAGATAGCCCCTCCAAAAGCCAAGGGGAAGAAAAAGGCAAAATTATATTCACGGCTTCAGGTTGACAAAACAGGTCAAAAGTATGTAGAGATTGGAATTCCACCTCAAGAGGAAGGAGATGTTAATATAAAAGACTACACAATAACAAGAGTCCAGCTTGGCAAGGTTACTAATGAAAGTGCCAAGGTAGATGTACAAGTAACTTTGAATATACTGGAAGAAAGACTAGACAAAATGGAGCAAGCTTGAAACTTATACAAACAGAGGGCAGAGCACTATGCCACTATTGTAATGAAGCTTGTAGGATCTTCAAGTAGTGCATAACCATTGGCAATGGTAAGCCTTGAAGACCCAACTATCAAGAAAGATGAGAAATTTTCTTCCAAAGGCAAAGCATTGTATGAATTCATTAATAAGGTTGTAGAACATGGCTCTCAAATTATAATTTCTATGGATGAAAAGGCTACTCAAATAGCTCAACTCAAATTAGAGCTGGATAAAGAAGGAAGTTGCATGCCAGACTTTGTGTTGGAATCAATTCTCTTTTGATTTGAATGGGATTGGTGGTGATTAGTGAATGATATTTGAAGGCCTTCGAGTAATTTATGTAAACTTTGTGTTGCATTCCTTATTTGGATTTATGTTTATGTTTGGATACTTTGGTTGAAAGATATGCAAGACTTTTTTCTTGTAATCATTCATGTTGTTCAAGGAATTGTTGCATCTAAGAATACTTTATGCTTCTAATGTGACAAAAGATACGTCTTTCACAGATCCATCATTGAAAAAGCTACGGGACGACTTTGTGCCTTTTCGAGCTTTCCCATTTCCTTTATTTGTTTATTATAAATCACATCTGGTATCTCTATGCTTTGCTTTGACAAGATTGAGATATTGGCATTACTTCTTTTTGTTAAGTTTAAATTTATTAGATCTAGAACTTTCAAATCGTGAATCACTGTAAAACATCTTCTCTAAAAAAAGAGAGAAGCATGAATGTAACACACCCCCCATTTCGTAAGTGTGGTGTAAATTGTGTAAATACTTTATTAGTTTTACCATATCTCCTATCAAGAGTAAGAAGGGTGCCTCCCCTTTCTAAGAGGAGAGATATTATCTCACATAGCTTTGGCTGAAATCTAGGTTGTGTAATCTATTGAAAATTTGATTACATAATTTTCACCCAATAGTAGCAAAGGCAAGTCTAAGACTCATGCCCTTCCTAAACCTAGTTCTATGACCTCTAAACGAAGAGCTAAATTTATTTTCCTAGGTTCTGAAGAGGCTAAACTGAAGGTGAAAGGAAAATCTAGCATCTCCCCCCAGGAGAAGGGTAAGAGAAAGGTTTTGGAGGATCCCTCCTATGAAACTAATCAGGATGATCCTCATTTGACCCCTTCGTCAGAGTATTCTAGCTACCCTACTGCTGATAGAGAGGATAGGCTTCGTTATCCCAATGATCTCAAGGCTGATGACCATTACTTCAAAGATTAATGCAATTTTCTTGTTGATATCCTTTCTATTGCTCGTAATGGGTCTGTGGATTTTTTTTTAGGTTGATGAGATGGGTGTTTTTTGAGATTAAGGAAATTAAGCTGAATTAGAGGGCTATTAGTAGCAAGTTGGAAAGGCCTAATTTGATAGATAATAGAACAAGAGATAGATAAAATTCCATTGATTTATGGACTGAGGAAGAAAATAAATACATGGGGGACTGCCTCAAGAAAACAGTTGAAGACCTGCAACAATTTAAGAGTAACCATGATGGTAAGCTTTCTGCTATGGAGGAAAAGCTTAAGAATATTACAGAGTCTATCCAGATGGTGATGGAAATGAGCCACAAGATCTTAAAATCCACCGCAAACATAATGAATATGATGGTTGAAAATTTGGAGAATATTTATCAAGTAAGGATTGCTATGGATTTGTATTCCAAGAAGGAACAAAGCCAAGCAAAGGGTGTTGGGCCAAGAAAAAGAACTAGAGCGAGCCTGAAGAGGAGGGTTGAAAAGATCCCTATTAACATTCAGGAGATTAAGAAAGCATCGTTAAATATGAATAATCTGGAGGAGGAGTTGGCGGACATCCTAAGGAATTTGGCCTAGTGGCTGGACTTTTGTTGGGTTTTTACTAGTTTTTGTCATGCTACCTTTGGGCTGGTTCTTTTTTATCTTCTTTGTAGGTAGCTTTTTGTTCTTTGTTCTAAACTATTTCTTGCTATATCTATCACTTCTTTGTTGTTAAAGGGTTTCAGGACCTCTTCAAAACTTGTTTTCTCCTTAGTAAAAAATGATACATGAACACAATTTTTCTTTGTGACAATGATAAAATTAAAAATTTCATCCGCTTATATGACATCAATTACAAATTATAAGACTGATCCAAAATGATATACAATGCTATCACAAATCAATAATGATGCTACTAACTTCCTTACAAATCTTTAAAGCTCAGATGAATCCTTGAGTGAGAATTCCCTCAAGAACCAAAGGGGTTTCATCCTCTGATCCTAGTGAACATTTGGTTTTTGTCCAATGAACATAAAATCCTATGGGTTTTCATCCACATAAGGAATTAGAACACAATTATCCCAAAATATAGACTAATGAAATAATAATTCAATGCCTATTACATGAATTGACTCCCTACATTTAAATTCTAATAATTTCCCTTAAGGAACAAGTTGGCCTTAAGCCAAAAATGGTGTCAAGCCCAAAATTTGAATTTCCAGCATGTTATATTAGGTCATCCTTAAGGCCAAGGTAGATTCCTTTGGGATTAGTTTTCCACCCTACAAATGTATTAGCATGCTTCCCTAACCCTTTCCTACTTCTTGAAACTTCACAATTGTTTTCACATGATTCAGAGGTGTCTTATCCTTTAAGTCTTCTGAAGTAGGTGTCAATTGCCTAGCACAATCATCTTCTGATAGCAATATCTTTCCAGTACCTAATCCATTCTTCTTAAGCTTTGGATATTATGTGTAGGTGTTATTATGTTCTAAACAAGAAGCCAAAATTTTCTACAAATGAATGTGGAGAGATTCCCAAAATCAATCTTTCTTTGGTATAGTGAGTCTGAACTGGCAATCTTCTAATCTAGTGATATCTTTCTGGTATATGATCCTTTTTCCTTGAGCTCCAAATATGATGTGTGGGCATTATTAAATATTCTATGTTTCAAAATGAAATCCGAAGGGTGTTTTTTGAAGGAATGTGTTAGGATTCCCAGATTCCACTCTACAACTATCTCTCCTTAAAAAGGGACATCACATTCTCTCTCAGTTTTGTTCTCTTAATTTTGTCCTTTTGTTGGGATTGCATGCCCTTTATTTATTTTTTTAGGCCTATGTGCCCTCCTATTATTTTTATGTTTTTTATATGTTATCTTAAAATCTTGAGATTGGGGCCCTTGCCCTTTTTTTAAAATAAAAAACATCCATATTTATAGATTTTAGTGAGTTCTTAGTTATAAGATGTGTATACTTTATCTTCATGTTGTTGTTGGGGTCTCTGTTTGATTCAAATAGAATTTGGCATATTTATATCTAATACTAGATCACTATTGATTCTCTATTCTATGTTAGAAATCAAATAAACAATAAGAATAATCGTCATTTATATTTTCCATTTTTTAAAAACTACTTAATTGAAAGTGTAGACACTGAAAATTGTCTTAAGTCTTTGACTGTCATTTTTCTTGGTCATCATCCTCCAATCATTACATAATTTTCATTGTTTAATTAATTCACTTCTTACCTTTATTCTCTCCTGATCAATTAAATAAATTAATTATGTCGTTAATATTCCTTTTTATTCAATAATTAAATAAATTACTATTTGTTTAATTATTTTCTTGTCACCTTTCATCTATGGTTAAATAATAATAATTAATTATTTAACTATTCACCCCCCCTTTAATTCTTCCATTATTAAATAATTGTCAAAATTATTTAATTATCCTCCATGTGTCTCTTGTATTAAATAATTAATTCAATTTAATTATTTAATACTTCTTTTTATATTTCCTCTCATTTAATTAAAATAATTATGCAAATTGTTTTAATTAAATGCCCATTTGCATTTTCCTCAAATAAATAAATAATTCGAATGAATTATTCATTTTCCACTTGACCAAATATTCCTTTCTCATGAATTAATTATTTTCCAATTTTTAATTCATTATCCCTCCACTTGCTCATTAATTTGTCATAGTCGTCAGTGTTGTAGCCGTCCCCATCCCACCACTTTCTGGTGCATCAATCCTCCACCGTTAATCTTAGAATCTTTCTAGAAGCTTAATCTTGTCCGTCCGTTCAAATGGTTGTCTATAAAAGAAGCCTTTCTCCTCCATTTTTTCCTTAACAACCATTATCTCCAACTTTATTACTTATGATTTGCAGGTATTTGCACAAGTTAAACTACAAATTCGAGGGAATATTTGGAAAAGAAAAAGGAGAGACAAGAGAAGTGATTCAAGTTCAATGGGGAGTGCTTCATTTGTTTTTTTTCATTTTTTTCCTCCATATGATTGTATTTTTTTCCTCCACATGATTGTCACTTAGTCTTTGCTAAACTTGATTTCCCATGTCTTACATTGGTGAACCTAACGTGAAAAGAAGATTTTGTAAGATTCATATTTTTTTTGGTTATTTTGCAAGTTTTTTGTATGAACAGTGTATTTGATACATGCAGTGATGAAACTGATAAGAAATGATGAATTTGTTGAAACAAACGATGCAACTGTTTGGAGGGTATTCAAATTTAAAAGCGCAATGCATTTGTCAGAAGAAATGACACATTCGTGGGTGGAAAATTTTGAATTCAAAATCATGACACAACTGCTCTAGTGTGACACAACACAGTGACGTATTTGTGGCCCTAAATGATGCAACTATGTCTGATATAAACTTTCAATTTTCTATGTGTTTTCAATTTTTCTTTTGGGTTTTTCGATTAGGTTAGGATTATTGTGTGCTAACTTTCTATTTTCAATGTGTGGATTTGGAGTTAAGGAGTTCCCAAAAATTATTTCTTTAGAAACAAACCAAAAAATTGAGCTCTTTCATTTTAGTTTCAAGTAATTTTTCTTTTGTTTGTTTTCCAACTACATCTTGCATCAGGATCATAAGGCTAAAACAAGCTTGCATTTTTCATTCATAAGGATTTAAAAAGAACAACAATCTACATATTTCACTCATGGGCATTAAAATGAACTTGCATTACACATCATGGGCATAAAATGAATCTAAGTGTCTTCAAATCATAAGCAAAGGATTTAAAATTTATGAGTCTTTTTCATGTTTGGTTATTTTAAAATTGTCTTAGAGTACGTATGCTCTCCTCTCATATCATTCAACAATCTTGAGTGATAAAAAGTACCTCTTTGGAATTTGTACAATCACATCCCACATTTGGATTTTGGGTTTAAAATGAACCCCATGCAAGTTTGAGGCAAAGGCACTAAGTATTCTCTCTCCTTGTGCTTCATGTGATCTGGGATGATAAAAAATAAGTGTACTTCCTTGCTATTGTTTACCTTTTATTAGAGGGCCTTCCAGCTCACTTCGAAAGGTGGGAACGACCCAAGTGGTAACAAAGCTAAGGCCAAGCTCTTCCAAGCCGCTATATAAGAAATGTGCTTCTTGACGAAAGTCATTTAGCAACGGGTTTGGATGTGTCATACCGACAAGTGCCACCCTTAGTAGCCCTATGAGCTACACGAAAGTCCTTTCTGTGCAAACGATTGGGAGGCCTCTTGAATCGCCATAGTCTTGAGCTAATCTTGTTGAATGTATGGCCACCTTGAATGGATGCCCTTACTAAGAACCATTTGTGATTAGTTGCCAAAAATTTTTTTACACACTCATTGATCGTAGGAGGTTAGACCTCTGAAGGTGCCCCATGTCTTCACTGAGCATGTGTAGAGACAAGAATTCCTCCTTGGGGGAATGAGACTTTGTGACCCTAAGAAGTGAGTGTCATAGAGGGGAGCTAGTGTCACCAAGTCTCTAGATGTCTGCCTTGTTCAAGTGGCTGGAGAAATCCAAGTGGGGATATCAACCAATGGCTTCCTTGCCAACCATAGGTCTTGTGCATTTTTGTCTATGTGTGCTTTATTTTTAAACATTTTCACATCCAAAACAGACCAAAAATAAGTGCTTGATATTGTATTCTATGTTTTCCAATCAAATTTCATCAAAACTAATCAAAATCCACTCAAAAACTAGGTCAAAACCATCAAACTGTCAAAAACAACATTATGTGAGCTGCAACTATCAAAAATCGAGCCACAACTGATATTTTGCATTGTAACTGATCACTGGAAAACCACAATTGTCTGCCTAAACTACACTTGCAGAAAATAGAGCCGCAACTATCATTTTGAGCCACAATTGTAATTTGGAGACCCACAACCGGAAATGACGCATTTGAAAAAAATAGTGCCGCAATTGTTTGATAACTAGAAACTACCAAAATCCTTGTTCAAATCCAATCAACTCATTTTACAGTGACTCTAACTGCTAAACCAGAGACTTGAAAGAATTTACCAGTCATTTCTAGTGTTTCCATTTAGGATTCCATCACATTTTAGGTTACATCCTTACCTTGTATAATCAATTTTAGACCCCAGGTTGCATATACTTTTCAAAATTTTGACTTAGGAAGACTATTAAGCTTTTGGATAGTCCTTGGTTGCTTATCCATTTTTTCATTGACCTTAATCCTTCATTTTATCAACCTTTTTCATTATCACTTTATCAAATTTGATTCTTAAGCTTTTGTCCTAGCCTTGAATCAACCTTGTCAAAATTATCCTCTTGATTATCAGAAAGGTCAATGACATTTGGATTTTTTATCTTGGACCTACATTAGCTTGATTTCCATCCTTTGTCTCAAATTTTAGAATTCATATCCTTAGTATTATCATAGTCTCATTTAGATTCACATCATAGCCCCTTAAACATAGCCTTAATCATCATCTTTTCAATCCTTAGTCTTGACTTGCACTTTCACTTTGCATCCTTATCCCAAAAATTCTAAAAACATAGTTTAAATTTCACCTTAATTCTTAGTTGTGCCATTAAACTTAATATCATTATAGTCTCCTCATCATTATCCTTGGTAATTATTTAATCAAAACTTTAGTATCCTTTGCATCCATAGCTTCATTTAGCTTCATCCTTTGGTCATCATTATCCTTGCATAAATACCTTGCATCCTTATATTCAAAAAAATCCAAAACCATAGTTTAGCCTCATTTACACCTTGTATTACCTTCCCACTTGCAAGTCTCATATGGTTGAAATAAGGTCACAAACCAAAATAAAGGACATGGATTTATCAAGTGACCCTTTTCATGACACCACCCTTGGGATAAATTCAAATCACTCCACTCCACAAAGAGAAACACCTCAAAGAGACCTTACATTGGATAACCTAAACCTAGATGAATTCAACAAGAAAATGACTCAAGAAGAAATTGAAAGAGCTTACCAAGATCCAAGGGTTTTAAGAATGGTTGATAAACTTGTTGGTGCTGATCCTAATAGATTTTTGTATGCAGTAGCTAAAAAGGGTTCCAAACTCCCTCAAGGCCTTGATGTATCAACCATTATAGAACAAGAAGATACCAAAAATCCATTTTCCCTAGGGATGCCCTCTTCACAACAAATTTCAACCATACCATTTGGAACAAAAACACACATGACAACCACTACCACACATATCCCTAGCATATCTACATTTTGAAACAAAATGACCTATACAACTACACAAGGACAAAATTTCACAATTGGAAGCTCATCAAATTCCATGAGTAAGACCTTCACAAATCCTCTTTTTCAAAACACCAATCAAGGTCATACATCACAAGGTCCCACACCTTTAATCCAAAATACAAATCAAAGTCTTCAAAACAAAAATCAAGATCCTTTATTCCAATTCCAAAGCACACCCTCATCTAATCAAAACCAAACAAACAAATCTAGAAGGATTCACATTGTCCCACAAAGGGTGCCCAACAAAAATATTAATCAAGGACCTACACCATCATTTCAAAATATCAATCAAGGGCCTACTCCATCATTTCAAAACATTAATCAAGGACCTACCCCATCATTTCAAAATTCTAATCAAGGATCCATACCAGCCTTCCAAAACAAAAATCAAGGACCAACATTTCAAGGAAAAAATCAAGGACCAACATTTCAAGGAAAAAATCAAGGACCTACATCACAACCTCAAAACACCTTTGGAAACCTGAATTCCAACTTCATTCCAAACCAAAACAACACACATGGTAACCAAGGTCCCACACCTCAAAATACCAATTTCAATCCAAATTTGACATGTGACCTCAACACCCACACCATGACACCAAATCAAACCAATGTAACACCATCTATTATAGATACTTTGATGCAAAAAATACATGCCCTTCAACCACAAATGACAAATATACAATTGGGGACCAACAAGAAGACCTATTCTATGGAGGAATTGTGCCCCTTTCCATTTGATTGAAATCTATACATGCCACCCTTTCCCCCTCATTTCACAACACCACCTTTTCCTAAGTATAAGGGGAAAGGGGATCTAATAGATCACATTCAAGAATTCAACACATAATGTATGGAAATCTCATATGATCCTACCTATTTGATGAGACTATTCCCACGGAGCCTCATAGGGCCAAATCTAGATTGGTTTGCACATCTTCCTTCGAGGATTAGAACATGGGGTGAATTGTTCAACAAATTCATTAATCAATTTCCCTTCAACATTAAAAATTATGTCACCCTTGCAACATTAAGAACAACCAAAAAAGAAGGGGAATCACTCACCTTGTTTTACAAGAGATGGCAAGGTTTGGCTAGAAAATTTGCTTGTCACATTCCTAAAAAACAATTGGTCACCATGTTTGTTGAAAACCTTGACAAAGAAATGATGAGTAGCCTAAAAATCTAATGTTTCATAACTTTTGATGAGATCCTTGAGAAAGGTTTCATTGAAAAAGGTCTTGTGGAAAAAGGACTAGTCAAAATAAACAAAGAAACTTCAAGGCCCAATAATGACAAAAGCGAATACTAGTCCTGAAACTACAATGCCACAAATGATGGAGTTGTTGATGCCAAAATGATAACCAATTTTTTAACCATTCATCTTAAAGGTCCCTCCTCATCAAATACACCAAACACATCAAACACATAAATACAAGGTCAAAACCAAACATTGAATGTCATCCAAAACAATCAACAACATAGAGGTCCTCCCCACACCAAGAGAACATACACCCCATTGGGTTAGCCTATTAAATCAATCCTCAAAAAAAATTTGTAATCTAATGTCATCACACTATCAGACAAAAAAAAGTATGAGCCATCATTAATCAAACCTAATTAGTGGAAAGAAGATGAATATTGTGAATATCATCATGGAAAAGAACACAAAATAGCTAGATGTTGGACACTCAAGAATATCATCCAAGACCTTATTGAAAATGGAATCATATTGGTAGGACATTCACAAGGAAAAACCAATACTTATCACACCATATTCAAAACTTCCTTGAAAGACCATGATAAAGGAAAAGCCTTCAGTTCAGGGAATGACAACAAAGCCAATTATGCAACCATCAAACATGATTATAGTACTATCATCCTTAAAATTAGACCCTTTGATGATTGCATTGCCACCATTACCATAAATAAGCCAAGTTTAGAATGTGTTGTTACCACTCACGGAACCAAAATAACTATTCTAGGACCTCCTTCCAATCCACAACCAAAAGGCCAATACAATCTCCTAGACCAGCTAGGGAAAACTCCTATGCAAATTTCCATTTTGGAGCTCCTCCACATATCACCACAACATAGAGCTATCCTTGATAGATAATTGCAAGAAGCATTCGTACCCACTAACCTAGATGCCAATTAATTTCAGGCCATGGTTGGATACCTATCTATGTCGCACCATGTCACTTTCTTCGAACAAGAATTTTTTGCCCAAAAGTCTAACCATAATGATGCCCTACACCTTGAAGTATGCATTAATAAACACAAGATTAGATGAGTCCTAGTAGAAGATGGAGCAGGTCTAAATATTTTCTCACTAAAATTGGTTAAAGCATTGGGATACTCTAATAATTTCATAGACCAAACCAAGAAAATTGTGATCAAAGGTTAGGATGATGCTAAGCGTTCATCTAAAGGCGTAATTTCACTTCCCATAAGAGTTGGCCCAACAATATAGAATACAATATTTCATGTCTTGGATTTGGATTTGCACTACAATATTCTCCTTGGCCATCCATGGATTCATGCCATGAGGTCTATCCCATCCACTTACCACCAATGCCTCAAGTTCCCCTACAATGGCACTGAAATTATCATTCCTGGTGACCCCAATCCTTTTTAGTATTGCACAAACCTAAAAGGAGTTATTGAACATCAAGTTCCCATCAATTGAGAGGTCTCATCTTCTACCACCACTCCATATAATTACATTGATCCATCCACCCTTTTCAAATCATCCACCCCATTCACCACACCTTCCACACCTAAAATCCATATTCAAGACAAAGGATGCAGAGAATATAATATGAAGAATCTCTTTTTCATTGGGAAGCTATCTAGATCACCAAAGTATTATGGAAAACCACATCCCATATAGCCTAAAGTCATTATTTATAATCCCCCTACTAGCTTCACTAAATGGGGGGAGCTAGCCAAAAAATACTTGGATGACCACATTCTCACATGGTTTTACAAAGAAGAGGAAGTTATAGAATCTAAGAAACTGCCAGTTGAATAGTATCCAAAAGGGTTCCAAATAATGAAATGACAAGGATATGATGGACACAGTGGCCTTAGCCTCAAAAAACAAGTAATTTTAGAACCCTTTCAACCTCCTAAACTACTAAAGCACCAAGGGTTAGGGTTCATACCAGTAAAAGTGACTATTTGGGGTAAAAGGTTACCTTCGAGTGAGGTCACTAATGCTTCAGATGAGATCGAGACATATGAGGATTCCTAGGAATTTGATGCTAATTCCAATGAAAATCTATGTGATTCCCTATCATCCACTACTTTCATGGACCTTGAAAAATTGTTTGGAATACTTGATGAGTCTCCCCTTGAAGAAAAATTCAGTCAAATGCTTACAATTGATTCCCCGTCGAATCCACAAAGTCCCCAACCAAAAGTCTCACTAAAAAGGGAAGAATGGATCAAAAACTCTTGGGAAACCATTTATGATTCCTCATGGGAACCTAATGTATCTACCTCTATCTTTACCCTATCTTCCTACATTATGAACCTTGACAACATCGATGATGGCTTACCCCTTGTCTACCCACAACATAGATTGGGATCAACAAGAACCACCAAGTTTGGACACTTTTGTGATTGACGAAGCAATTGTTGAGTTCATGGGAATTTGTGAAGGAATACCAAGTGGGGATCATAAGGTTGGCTTTGCCATAGAACTCAATTATGCATCATAATTTGGTGAGGTTGTCCTATCCTCTAGTCACAAAAGTGAAAATGAAAAAAGTAAAAATAAAAATAATAGGTCTTCAGTTGAATATTGAAAGATGCCTACTGATCATGAAAAATTAAAAATAAAGGATGTATTTGAAGGTGAAAAACTCTCTAAGGTGCTTTGAGGATGGGGGATTGGATTGTCTCCCAATAGATCGAGAGAGATTTCCATTGTTGATAGAAGAAATAGAAGAAGTGAACATTGGAACACAAGATAATTCCAAAATAATACAGTTGGCAACATCTTTGACCACTAAGGAAAAGCCTAAGTTTATAACATTATTTTCAAAAAGACAAGTCGATTTCGCATGGTCATATGCTGATATTCTTGGATTGGATCCTGAACTTCTTATGCATCATCTATCTTTGTTACCAAATGCTATTTACCATACAAACAAAAGTTAAGAAAAATGCACCCACATATTGCAGTCCTGGTCAAGGTGGAATTGAAGAAAATCTTGGATGTTGGATTCATTCACTCTATTGATTATGCAGATTGGATATCAAACCTTGTTCTTGTCACCAAACCAAATGGTCAGATCAGAGTTTGCATGAATTTTAGAGATCTCAACAAAGCTTGTCCTAAAGATGATTTTCCTCTACCAAACATTGACATCATAGTAGATCTTATTGTCAGATATGAAATGCTATCACTTATGGATGGATTCTCAAGTTACAATCAGATAATAATTTCTCTTGAAGATTAATCAAAAATAGGCTTCACATGTTCTTGGGGAACTTTCTGTTGGAATGTCATGTCATTTGGGCTTTAAAATGTCAGAGCTACATATCAGAGAGCTATGACCACTATTTTTCATGATTACATGCATGTGCTTATGGAAGATTATGTTGATGACCTTCTCTCAAAATATCTAGAATAAAATGGACATTTAGTGGTCTTGGACAAGATTTTCACATGACTAGAAAAATACCAACTCAGGTTGAATCCAAAGAAATGTGTTTTCGAGGTCCAATCAAGAAATATTCTTGGATATATCATCTCCCATAGAGGAATAGAAGTTAATCCCTCCAAAGTAAAATCCATCTTAGAAATGCCACCACCAACCAACATCAGTCAATTAAGGACATTACAAGGAAGATTATAGTCAATTCGTAGGTTTATTGCTCAGCTAGCAGAAAAGATACACCCATTTCAACATCTATTACAAAAAGGAATTCCCTTCAATTGGAAATAAAAGTTTCAAGAATAATTTGATCAAATCAAGAATTATCTATTGAATCCACTAGTTCTCATGCCTCCAATTGATGGAAGGCATTTGATACTATATGTGATAGAAACTACATCGGCACTAGGGGCATTGTTAGCATAGAATGGAAATGATGGTAAAGAATGAGAAATTTACTATATTAGTCACACCTTAGTCATATATGAGTTTAACTATAGTCCTATTGAAAAAGAATGTCTAGCAGTGGTATTTGCAACACAAAAAATGAGACATTACCTGTTAAATCATAAGACAAAACTGATTGCCAAAATTGATCCTTTGAAATATCTTCTCAGAAAAGTAGCTCTAACAGGAAGACTAGCTAAGTGGGTTATGATCTTAAGTGAGTATGACATTGAGTACATTGACTGAAAAATAAATAAAAGGACAAGTGATAGCTGATCAACTTGCAGACACACCCATAAAAGTAGATCATCCTCTGATATCCGATTTCCTAGATGAATCAATCTTTTCCATAGAAACTCCGACAACACGGAAGTTGTATTTTGATGGATCTTACATAGGTCATGGTTCAGGAGTTGGAATTTTTTTCATCACACCTCAAAGAGATTCCATTCCCAAGTCATTTCAAATAACATTCTCATGCACAAATAACATAACAAAGTATGAAGCATTATTGACTGGTCTTTGAATGGAAATAAAAAGGAAAATCAAGGATCTTTAGGTTTATGGTGATTCTTAGTTAGTGATTAAGCAAGTCAATGAATATTATGACACCAAGGACAAGAAATTGATGCCCTAAAAGTGCATAGTAGACATTTTTAGATCATACTTTGATACCATTTCTTTTGAGCAGATCCCGATAATCCAGATCAAAGCAGATGATGCAATGGCTACAATTGGGTTTCTCTTGGACATTCCCAACAATGCATTGCAATATGAGTTCTTGGAAGAACAATTGTTGGTCCCTATGTTCAATGTCCTCAAAATCAAATTTTTGTGTGAACTTGTTGGTCTCAACTCTCCTTGGTACAAAGACATCTACTCCTATTTGAATAACCAAATTATCCCTCAATCAATGTAAAACCTTTATCCGAAAAGCATCCAAATACACCATCATTGAAGATACCCTTTATTGTCGTAGCCTAGATAGCACCCTCCTTCGATTTCTCAGCTCAAATGAAGCACAAGAAGCCTTACAAGAGGTACATCACGATATATGTGGAGCTCACTTTGCTAGTTTGACCTTATCAAAAAATCTCATTAGGACAAGATATTATTCGCCTACAATGGAACGTGATGCCTATCAATTTGTGAAGAAATGTCACCAATGTCAAATTCATGGAGATATTATACATGTACTAGCTCAAGAGTTGCAACCGCTTACATCCCCATGGAAATTTTCTCAATGGGGACTCGACCTCGTAGGAAAGATCCATCCCGCCTCTGCTAATGGACATAAGTTTATCCTTGTCGCTACTGAGTACTCTACAAAATAGATCAAATCCATCCCAATGACTTACATTATTGGAAAGAAAATAGCCAAGTAAATCTTGAATTGCATCATTTTCCGCTATGGTATTGTTGACAATCAGGATTGCACCCACAACCAAGTTAAAATTGCCTATCCTGCTGCAACATGGAATCACTCTTAGATTGTGGCTAATCTATAGTGAGAGTGAATCTCCAGAGCTAGTTGGCTCTCTCTCGTAAACCACCTAGACTAACAGACCTTAAGAGGAAAGGGTTAAAAGGAAAAACTGAAAGAAATATCCCAAAACCTAAGATGATTCATTACTAAATTAAATATTTTTGACAACTTTCTTCTCACAACAATCTCTCTTAAAACCTTGATTCTCTCAATCCCACCCTAGAAACATATAATTCAAAAGTGATTTTCATAAAGGTTCATCAAATAGAACACAAAATGCAACCTGAACTACATGAAACCCTTGCAAACAAACTTACAATCACAAGACATGAAGAGGATTCAACATTGGAATCACAATTTACATCAAATTAAGACTGTAAATTTGAAACAAGAAAGATAAGAAAGGAAACTTTGTCGCTTTATTAAAGATGAAGGATTACAAGTTTGAAATATTGATTCAAAAGAGAAGTTTACAATACTCTACAATGAATATGAGAGAAAGAAACAAAATTCTCCACCTTGAGAAATTAAAATTTCTCCAACTTATAGCTATCATGTGACCACAATGGTGAAAATAGAAAAAATCAGCTTAACTGCATCTTCAAAATAGTAACTTTGATCCATTTTCGAGTTCCCCAGAAAGGCCTAAGAAATAGAAGCTTTAACTGTTCCAAATTGCATGAGAAAAGTGGCAAATTTTTGCCTCCAAGATATTGATCTGAAAAACCCACAAAATCAAGTCTAAACAGCTCATAATTGAATTTAGAAAGCTCAGTTTGCCTTCTCTTTTTCCGAATTCGCCCAAGTGAACTCAACTCAAAAACGAAAGTCTAGTGAAGACTCAAACACTTGAACTACATTTTAAAAAACACAACAAACACTAAGATAATTTATAGAAACATTACCTTAATGATG
Organism: Sequoiadendron giganteum; assembly: GCA_007115665.2. NCBI lineage: Eukaryota > Viridiplantae > Streptophyta > Pinopsida > Cupressales > Cupressaceae > Sequoiadendron > Sequoiadendron giganteum. The sequence goes on from CM021109.1 coordinate 365,380,065, forward strand.
TTTTACATCATGTACAGATGCAGAAAACAAAATAGAAACCTTCCCTATTACATCTGATTTTGCAATTTGAGTTCAAATATTTTGAATTTTTTAGTTGGAGTGAAATTTGATTTTTGCAAAAAATCAAAATATTATGTAGAGGCTCCTATACATTTTATTTTTCTGTAAAAAATCATAAAAAATTAATTATGGCTATATGAGTTTATTTGATCTTCTTTAAAAAAAAAAAATGCCTAAGGCATGGCTTGACCTAGGGAAAATTTGTGACAAGGTATTAATAAAGCATTTGCTTTTTAAAATAATGTGATAAAAATCACATTCAACTTATGGCATGAGGGAAACCCTAGCATCAAAACCAAAGCAAAACCCTAAATTTTCTCATCATTTTCACTTGGCCGATTTGGAGAAAGAAAGCTTTGCACTTGGCCACCATGAGGAACTAGGGTTTGAGGCCAGAGCTTCGCCATTTTGAGCTACATTCTTTACCATTCTTGTGGAATATTCTCCTGAATTCTATGGTAAGATATTTTCTATTATTTTGATGTATTTTGACTCCATTTTGAAGGAAAAAATCGAGCCTCTAGACCGCGACCATGACTGTTTTTTAATGCATCACTTCCTTTTGTGTTTTTGGTTGATGTCTTGTTCAAATTGGCTTCCATGAGAGAGTTTTTTTGAGCTTCTAAAATCTTGGACCATGGACTTAAACTTGTTTTATCCACTCACAACTAGGGTAAGCTTCATTTCCCTTTTACATTATGTATCTCCCTCTTTAAAAGGCTCAATTTGAGCTCATTTTACAAACATAGATAAGAAAGAATGGGTTTTAGAGTTTGGCCATTGCATAGGTTGCAGCCTCACCATGTATATTCTCTTATTTTTACAAAAATAACCTTCTTTGGGCTCAACCCATGATGCAAAAGTGACATGACTATTGAATGAAATAACTTGTGTTTTTTCTTACCATTTTTTGGGTTTTGAAAACCCTTCATGGCCACGGCCATTGACTCCATTATCTTCATTTTTCTGAGTTGTTTCTTTGGAAAAGAGCTTCAAACCTTGTTGTTTCCTTCTACATTTGCATTTTTGAAAAAAAAACCCCAAGTGGGTATCCTCCTTTGTGAAGAAAAATATCTTCCAAGCCACGACCATGAGAGCACAACTGGGTTTCTCTTGCATTGCAAATTTAATTTTTCTATAGAAGCAACATTACACTTTCATTTTTATCTTGAATGGGAACTAAAATATGAGCAATTCCAAGCAAGGCCGAAGCTTGGAACTCTTCTGGGTTTTTATGAGAAAGTAATCATTGTTTCATTTGCTTCAAAACTCTGGCCTTACTTTAACATTGGTTCACTATTTTGAAGAGAAAAATGATTTCATATCTCATGCACATGTTACTATAGTTTCACTTGCCCACTCTTAGAATGCAAAGATTTTATTTCCGCATGTTTAATTTTAAGCAAAACAAAAAATTCTTTTTTGTATTTATATCCTTGTAATTCCAACATTTGCTTAAAATAGAGCAATGTAGCTTCTTTAGCATTATCCTTCTCCATTACAATGCACACATTGGCCATCTATTACTTGTCTCCCATTTGTCATTTTGACATCACTTGAAGGCCTTCGAATACCATGGGGATTTTTACTGTTGATTACATCTTTGTTTGCATTCTTTCATTGTAATGTATTTCATGGTTATGCTTCTATTCTATTTACTTACTTTTTGCAATGTTGCATTCAGACATCATGATGCATTTGTAGGTCACTTGCTATTTGTAGTCACTTTCTACTTCCATCTCCAAGCACTCTAAAGCTTAATTCTTTCCATTTTGTGGTGTTGTTATTTGTTTCATTGCACTCTTCATGCATTTTTATCTTCTCTTGGATAATAGTTGTAACTAATGTGAATCTTAATCCCTAGTGCATGGAAGATTTTGAAAGAAGTAAAACTTGATGATGAAGCTTTGAAACTTCTCCAATTGCTTCAGTTTCTACTTTTGATTTGTAGACATGGCA